>QAXI01000426.1:956684-982229 GCA_004335615.1 Chloroidium sp. JM
AGCATTGCCAAAACATCCTCTAGACATATGGCTCCTCCCTTCACTGCTAAGGGCTTGAGAGTTCGGCCACCACTGAAACGACCCAATCAATCAAAATGAGCAGTATTGCAATCCTCATTGCTTCACCAGGACCAGTCCCCTCTCCCCCCCCCCCCCCTGTCCCGTCCCAAAAGCTATGTGCAACAATAAGAAAGGCATTGCATTCCCCACCCCCCCCCGAGCCCACTTAAAGACTCCCCAGCCTCCTTAAGACTCAGATCTGGTAGGGAAAAGCTCACCCCGTTGAGGAAAGTGGCGTAACACTCTCGCATGAGTCGGTGTATCACCATCAGTGTCTTCAGAGCAGTCTGCAGGCATTGGTGAAATTTCACTGCCCCACCTGGCTTCGTTGCATTTGGTATGTGATCATGTACAGGCACACTCCACTCTCACAAATACTGTTGTGGCTTCAATTGCGCATACATCTCATATGAAAGGCTTTGGAGTCCATATGAATGATCCTCTGAGGTTGACAAACAGCAAATTCAAATCCCTGCAGTTCCTGTGCAACGCTGCCTTGCATCAGAATGCTCACCAGCCAATCCGTAGCACTCTTCAATCTATGAACGAGCTGCTTCACGACCTCTCTCACATTCTCCTTATTGCCACTCTGTACGATCCCCTTGAGGGCTGCACACACAAAATTCAGATATCTGCACTTGCCAATCTGATTCCAGGAAAATTCTGCTGCAAATGGTTCATTCGATCTCTTGTTGCGTTCAGTTGTTTAGAAATGGATTGGTGCAAATGATATAAATCCTGGCAATCAACATTGCTCATCAAAGCAATTCCAATTTGAATTTGTCGAGAAGGAGCTGGAGCAGATGCAAGGGTTCTCACTTCGGACGTGCTTTTCCTTTGGAGGCACATGGAACTGAGGTGTTGTCGACTTGATGATTGCCACATCCAATTCCTGTACACAGGTGCACGGTAAAGTGGTGTTGAGAATCCCATGCCTTCTGAGAGCTGGATTACAAGCCTAGGTGTGCTGATTGCTTCTGTGTGGTGACTTCACTGCTGCTGTCTAAGCCTCCCCATAGTTGGCCCCTCAGCAGAAATCTAAACCGAGGAGTGAAAGCATATCTGTTCTTTCAGCAGTATAGGATCTGTTGGCCTGATGACACCTTATGAAGATCCGATATATCATTGATTGGGTGATTTGAGAAGCAAAGGGGTTCCACTGCTGATGTACTCAAAATCCACCCAACTCGCCGTTTCCTCCCGGCACACCACCGACCAGCATTTGGGAATGAGCTTCGAGTTGTACTTGTCACCATCGATAGCATCTTGTCGGTCCTCTTTCGGTAACCTTGTATGATGTTCGGTTGACGTAAGGCGTATCCACAAGACACCACTACAGCATCTAGAGGCGCCATTAGCAGCTCACCCGTGTCCCTTTATTTCCAGACACTGCTGTAGAGGCGAGCTTCATTTTATCTTGAGCCTTCACCATCATCTGTCGGGTTCCTTGCACGACATTCTGACCCGTGCTTAGCTTACTCATGGTGGTGATTGACGACCCACTGCGACCTTTTGATACCCAATTGTCTGCACTGGTCGATCTGCTTCTTCTGATTCCTGCGCATGGTGAGGCAAAACCCTAAGCTTCCACTGCTCTCCACCACTTCCATCAAGTAATGCCGATGATAACAAAGAAAGGATAGGAAGAGTGAAGATGCCAGCCATGCTCAGATTTTGATACCAGCTGTCACAGATAAATTTCATCAAATCATCAATGCACAGGCCAGAGCAGTGCTGCAGGAGTTGCGTCATTTTGTCTTCCCCTCTAATTCACAGAGGCATTCTGTTCTAGCTCAGCCTTTCAAGCCGGCTGGTGAACTCACGAAACACCAGCACGACAGCGGCGAAAAGTTCTGGCAGTACAGTTCCTACACTAATCAGAAGTATGCCAAACACAACTATCCTCTGGTAGCAAATCACTGCCGTGCGGCACTCAGCGGCTCCTCTATCACTGTTGCAGATGGACAAGGTGACTCAATAGTGCTGCTCCTGATGAAGATGCTGCAGGTGCTGATGCAGGTCGTGGTGCTCCAGCGCCTGGTACTCCCCACCTGTATCAGAATGCATTGGAAGGCAAATTTGCAGGAGCCTGCCACAAGAAGGGAACCTTTTGGGGGGAGCACAACAAGACAGAGGAGCAGTAAATAGGAGAATTAGTCCTGTCCTACAACTCGATTGCTCTTGTCTGATCCTGCCCGTTGCCACATTCGTCAAGTTCCCGTTACATGGGATTGTACTGAGCATTCTTACGATGGCTGCAAGAGAGCAAAATGGCTCCGGTGTCAGATCCGCTACAAATCTCCCAGGAAATTTTGCTGGAGCAGCACATCTCTCCTTCGAAGCGCGGGTAGCCAAAAGCAAAGGGGAGATCGAAAAGGGGGTAAGGGGGGAAAGGGGGGGAGCTGCACCTCCGTGCGGGTCTTCATACTGCAGATGGATGTGGCCGTGGGGATCCTCATACTGCTGCTGTTGGACCATGCCCACTCCATGATCCAGCCCTGCGTGCGCCAGTGCGGCTGCCTGTGCCGCCTCCATAGCTTCCATGGCTTGCTGCGCTGCTTGGTTGGCCTGTCAGAATCACAGAAACGTCCAAGCCTTGTTTTGGGGAGACTGCTGCGGTGGAGTTGCAAGAGGTGTAGCACAGACTCGGATAAATGTGTGAGGCAGCCAGCTGACATACCCTTCCCCCTAGGTATGCCCGCCTGCCTTGACAGAATGCCATGCAGACATGAGCCTATTGGTCTTCCTCGCCAACATCCCCTCCACCCACCCCTTCCTCACAGTCCACTTTGTGATTAAGATGAGGGGCTGAAGAACTGAGGAGCCGCTCATCATTAACGTGCCGACCCACTGTTCCCTTTCAATTTGAAGCTCAATAGCTGAGCCAATGAACGTGGCAGCCCTCAATTGCTTGGGTGGGTTTTTGAAGGATACCCTGTGGACCTCCTCTAGCTGTGCATGGTCCAGGATGGTGATGTGCTCCAAGCCCCCGAGGTGGCTGTGGGGGTGGGCATCCTCCATGCCCTGCTGCGATGCCAACTGCTCCAAGGCCTGTGCCTCGTCCATGGCCTGCATATCGACTGCCATTTCCGAATGGGATAAAACGCTTTGATACGTGAAATTTGCCTAAATAGCTCAAGGCTTGTTGCCCTCTTCAACTTGCTCCATGGAATTTGACATGCGATTAGCGCTTGCAAGCTTGAAGAAGTCAGGCAAGACATCCAATTCTTGTGGGATAATTGCTGTTGTGCCGCTGCCCCAGCGATAACCAGAGATTTCTGGACAGGCAAGACAGGGGAGTGGTCATGCGAATACAATCGGGAAGCACGCTTGGTTGACACCAGCTCGCAAGCATGTATCCGAGATGTTCCCTCCCAAGCAGAAGAAGGCAGCACCTGCAGGGTGGAGGCGTCGTATCCCAGCGCTCGCAGCTGCTCCATGTCCATGCCCATGCTGCCGCCCATCTGCTGGTGGTGGTGCTCCCCCAGCACCTGGTTGCCCATGTGGTCTACCTGGCCCTGCAGGGGAAAGCGGGTGTGAGTCTGGGGGCATAAGAACCCTTGATGCTCCACTTGGGGCAAGGCAGTGGAAACCAAAAAGTGCGTTATTCATCATGTGCAGAAAAGGCTGTGTAAATATCCAGAAACGAAGAGCCTTTGGCAGAAAGCCAGGACATGCAGCAGGATTTGAGTATTGTAGAGATTAGAGGGGTGGGTTGGTGACATGTTGCGGTTCACATGGTCCTGCTTGGAAATATTTGGGGCATCTCCACTGAAGTGAAATGATGTTTGACAACAATGCCATGGAAATCCTTATGTCAATGGTCCTGCGGGAGAAGAATTGATTTGGTGGCAGTGACAATCAACCTGGCCCCACCAAACATGCACACTTCTGTTCTCTTTTTGCAGCAGCAACCCAAAGCATTGGAGGCTGTGGACGATTCTTTTACCTCAATTGATGACTATTGATTCTCCAATCTGGCAACGTCAGGTGGCAAGATGAGGAGGAAACGAGGGGGGAAGGGGGCGGAGGAGACCTGGAGGAGGTGTTCCTGCAACACCTGGTGGTGCTCATCAAACTCTTCCTCGGCGCCCCCCTTCCTGCTATTCCGAGCCTGCAAAAATCAAAATGCAAGTCACCGGTAGAGGCAAACACCAATTCCAGTTCTGACAATCGGCACTGCATCGAAATGCCTCCCTCTCGACATTACAGAAACAATGTGGGTGGCTGTGGAGGCAGGAGAGATGGGGGCATCTTTCTGCTCCTATTCCATGGTACCAGGGGGCTCTCCAATAGTGCAGTAATACCAAGCGATTCTGGCGAGGAGGGGTTTGAGAGTTTGGGCGGCACAGACAGCGTGGCGTCTCTAGCATCTAGAGCAGCTAAAACTGCTCACTTAGTCCAAGTGGCTTTGGAGGGGGAGCTTCCAGACCGCACTTCCCAGGGGGCTCTCGTGGAATGCAGTGACACCAAAGAGCCGTTCCTGCGAGGAGTGGGTTGGGGTAGCGAAGGGCAAAGGTAGCTTGGTGAGAGCAGACAGGAGCGCTCACCCGATCCAGGTGGCGCTGGAGGGGGGGCTTCCCCCTCCTGGCCGCGGAGGCGACGGCGTAGCAGGCCTTGCAGTAGGACTGCAGCCCGTCGTTGGTCATCTTGCTGACGTAGAACTCGGAGGCCTCCTTGGTGCTGCCGCAGCGCCGGCACCGCTTCGTCTCAGCTGGGGCGCGCCCTGCACTGCGCTGGTTGGCCGCCTCTGTGTAGCAGTTCTGCAGGAATCAGATACCCTAGGAGCGGGGTGATGTGTGTGCAGGTATCGTGAATTCAGATACACATTTCTCTGCCTAGCGGTTGAGCAAGAATGAGGTGCCCTTGGAGCGGGGTGATGTGCTTGAAGGCATTGTGAATCGCTCTGTGTAGCACTTCTGCAAGGATCAGGTGCCCTTGGAGGGGGTTGATGTGATGTATATGCAGGTATTGTGAACGTTCTGCAGGGCGGTGGGTCAGTGAGAAGACGATTGGTTCTGCCCTTGTTGGGTGTGCAACTCATGCAGATGATATCCTTGTGAGGCTTGCCAGCAGAGTGAGGAGGATGCGACCTCACAGCCTCACCCCTCCCTACCTTTCTTGCGACCCCCCCTACAGCCAGGTCTTGCATGTTTTTCCACCCTTGCAGTGCACAAAGTAGCCATTCTGCTTAAGCTCATTGTGGTTTGGATTTGCCATAGGACTTTATCTCACCTCCCCTCCTCCCACATTAACCCTTCTGCATTAATCCTGCCAGCCATTTCTTGCAAGGGCAAATCGCCCACCTTGCAGTGCGTGTAGAGTCCGTCCTGCATGTGCTTGTTCTTGTAGAACTCTCCGGCGGGCTTGGTCTCGTGGCAGCGCCGGCACTGCTTGGCCAGCGCCGTGCGCTCCTCCAGAGGCGGCATGCGGTTCCGCCGGTTGGCTGCGTCGTTTGAGAAGCAGGACTTGCAATTGTTGTACAGGCCATCCGCGTTGGTCTTGTTGCGGTAGTACTCTGCGGCAGGCTTGTTCTCGTTGCACCGCCGGCACACCTTCCACTCCACCGTGGGGTTCTGCAGGGGCCAGGGGAAAGGTTTGTCACGAATTGGGCTTCAAGCTACACCTGTCTTCTGCCAGAAAAGATACATATTAGGTTTCATCACCAGCTACAAGACAAGCCATCTTTGAATCTCGACAAGGAATACGCATCACCTTGAAGTGGATCAGGAGATACGGAATATCAGATTTCATTAGAGGGAAAGGGTCCCCCCTCTGGGAGAAGGGAGATGGAAGGAGGCACATAGGGATGTGAAGGGAGGCACCTCGACCCTTTCCTTCCGCTTCCTTCGCATGGCACACTGCACTGCGTCGCAGGACTTGCACCGCCCGTCGTACCCATCCGCATTCGCCTTGCTCTTGTAAAATTGCGTCAGCGGCTTCTGGGTGTTGCACCGCCTGCAGAGCTTCAGGGGGCACTGCTGCATCTCCCCCCCTTCCATCATCGCACCCCCCTGCTCTTCACCTCCCTGCACATGCACTCACAGCCGTCACGAACGGAGACCTGGTCAGGCAGAAGGAGTCGGGAAGGCGAGGGAGGTTTTCTGCCATGCGCGCTGCACTTGCTTGTCACCCTCTTGCCATTCGATTGGGGAAGCTCTGTCTGTTTTACATGCCCTCAGGCTCCGCTCTGCTGCTGGAGATATGGCTCAGCTACTCCACCTCTTCTGATTGATCAAAACTTCAAATACAAAGCAAGGAAACTAGGGCATCACTCTTTGCTCTGGCAAATCATCTGCCCCCGCTCCCCTCCTCAGACCTTGCCACTTCCTTGTGCTGCTATGTACTGCCACAAATAAGGAGATATAAAAATGAGGATGCTTTATACCCTGTCCCATTCAATAAAAGAATTCATCCCAGGCAGGGCAGCCAATCCTGGGTTTATACCCCCTTTCATGCCAATCATCCCACTGCCTTCTTCATGTGTACCTCACCATGTCATTCTCAGATCTTGCACTGGATGGGCATTGCACGGGCTGCTTGCAGAGTGAGCTTCACCTGTCTGACCTCCATCTCTCCACCCCAATGCTGCTCCCCATGGTGCATGTGATCTTCCAGGGCCTGGTATGCATGCATGCCCTCAGGATGAACCACCTCCTGACCCTGCATTGTTATCCGTGGTGAAAATGTGGCTGACCATTCAGAAAGGTTTGTTGTGCGATGAGGAGGGTCTGTTCTGTGCTCTCAGCAATGACGGATATCGCTGGCCACATCAAGACACAAACGCAAGTTGAGAGGAAAGGGGGAAGGCCACATTTGTGGGGGACTGTGTGGAAATCCTATTCCCAACCTGCCAAGCCTCAGGAATTAAAATGCGGCAGCTGGAAATCTCAGGCAGAAGGTATTTGAGAGCGTCAAGGAGCAACTAAGAGAAGTGCTCAACAGCGAGGTGGGGCATCAGGCCTGACCTGCATTTGCTGGTGCAGGTGGTGTGCCTCCCAATCCGCCTGGGTGGCCATGTCGCCCTGTTGGTGTGCCATGTCTCCCTGGTGGTGTGCCATGTCACCCTGTTGGTGGGCCTGCATGCCGTCCCATCCCCCATCCTGCACCTGCCCTATGCCAGCCACAAGCATGCGTCATCAGCAGTCCCCCAGAATCTTTGCATGAATGGTCACTCCAGCCATTCAGGACCTAATCAAGTAACTCAAGACAGCCTGTAGGATCAGACATCGTGCTGCAGTACTCAAATCTCACTTGCAGGCTGCAGACTGCAAGTTTGCAGTCTGAGCTACTTCGAGGGTGCAGTGCTTGAAGTGAACATCCAACCAACATTGGAGCAGAAGAGGCATGGCTCAGCTAAGGTTGGCCAGCCAGACATGCTCTTGACATTAATTGTTGCATGGAGAGGCGAAAGGCCGTGAGCATTGCAGACCAGGCAAAACTTTGAAAAGGAGGGGAGATGCCTGAAGAGGTGGCTGTCAGCAGCCTCTGCTCGGCATCTGCCGTTTGCTGTGCCGCATCCCTGTTGTCCATCACCAGGCCCTCCGCACCCGTCTGCTGCAGGAGCTGCTCCTTGATGGCTTTCAACTTTTCCACATGCAGCCTGTCAAAACCCAGAAACTCTGTTGCACGCGAGACCATCGAAGTGGACTCTGAGATACAAACATATTATTCCATAAGGCATGTGAACACATGGCTCATCTGCTGCATAAGCTTATTCACAACCTCCTCCACAAAGAGGAGGTAGTCGTATCTTTCATTACGCAATTTGCCTCCATCCCTCTCCATATAAGACATGCTCTGTCGAGGCCACATCGTGTACTGACCCTGCCAATACGGGCACATTCACCATCCTCCTTCAAATAATTGGAAGGCAAGATTGCATATTTCCGTAATACCGTAGCTGCTTGATACCGTACATCAATTGTTTCCCAAAACCCATGATCTCCAGCCACCTCTGCTCGAGATCCATCACCTGCTCCTTTTAGCACATTCAACGTGCCATAGAACCAGGCTCACCATTTTTCCCAGGACTCCTCCAGCCCCTCCACGCTCAGCCTGGTCTCCGCGAGGGTGCTGTTGACCACGCTTTCCACCTCCTTTCTGTAGGCATCCCAGTGCTCGTACTCCACAGTCCCGTGTGTCGGCGCAGGTCCAAGTTCTGTGTCGGGTAGGCCAGTCAGATAATAAAAATGCAATCCTCATGCCACTCGGCACAATGCTGTTGTCCATTGATGTTCATTATATCAAGCTGCTCGGCACCCACTACAAGGAAGCCAAACCTTGGATCTTGTGATGCACACTACTTCCAACGACAGAGTAAAGAAACCTTCGAACAGATGCCTCAAATTCCGCTGTATCCAACTGTAAAATTCTTTCATTAAACCGATAAGGAGCTTCCAGACTCGTTGCCTCCAAGACTTACGCTGCATGCGCTCCTGTCTAAGCTGTAAGCCAGTGAGCCGGTGAACACGCACGAGCTCTGCTTGGTCCGGCGGAAGGGCAGCGCTTTGCAGCTGCTCATCCAGATACCTCAGTTGCTGCAGGCATCACGAATGTATCTCAGAAGTCCAGAAGAAGTCTAAATAGGGCTGCTTTTTTACTTGATTCCTGAGGGGATTTCACGGTACGATTTTAGAGCGAGCTGGTGAAGAAGCGAGGAAGAAATACCTCAACTAAAGTCGTCATCTGTCTTTCAGCAAGAATCAAAGCTCCAATGAGGGTTCAATGGCTTTCATGACTGTCCAGCGACTGTCGAAAATAGCTCTCAAGGTCAGGAGCTGGATCAGCTGCTCTTTGGGCCTCAAGCCAGCGCCATCAGACAAAGGGGACTGACTTCCGAAAATTGCCTTTCTGGACCACTGGCCGGCTGTTTGTGGCGGATGTGGCTGGAAAAAATTGTCTGAACAAGAACTCTTTACTATCAATTTGAATGAGGGTCCTTGAAAATTTGGCTCTCGACTGAGTCACTTTTATAGAGGGTAGTGAACGGGAACACACAATCAAATTTAGCAGACTTTGGCGAGCATCCAAGCATGAACATTGTGACCAGATCACTTGTAGGACAAATTCCCCTGTCTTGCAGTGCGTCCACAAGTCAACCTAAATTTTACCGTCCCCAAGCGGCGACCAAGCGAAGCGTTCGGCAGCGGTTGAGTAGATTGAAGCTTTGTAATAACAACAACAACGATCTTGCGGAACGTGCCGATGAAGGTCTGTGGTCTTTCTTGACAGCACACGACTCAGTCTGCATTTGCTTTCCAGAGGGTCCGAAAGCGCCATACACACAGCCAAAGCGCCATCACATTGCTTGCAGGGCTGAATGAGAGCAAACCAGAAGGCATCAAGCTAGCGAGGAGGACCCTGAAAGTGACATTCACCTGCAACAAGTGTGGTGAGTCCCTGTGGGCTTTTTCGGTCCTTGTACTGTTTGCAGCTCATCCACAGCATCAGTCCAAATTATGGAGGATGTGCATTTGTTGCTGTCCTGAAGGGTTGGATGTTCAGGAACACGGACTGAGAGGCTGGTCAACCCCCTAGCTTGGGAGAAGGGCCTGGTCTTCGCGCAGTGCAAAGGCTGCGAGGTGTGGCACAAGCTACGGGATGAGATGCAGCTCGTCGACGAGATCATCTTCGCAGATGAGGAATGAGCATTGCTGTCTCTGTGATAGCAAATGGAGCGGTAATGCAAACTCGACGATCTGTACAGAACATGTTCTGATTCTGGGGTACGGTGAAAAATAACTTGTTGTATAAGATTCCAATTGTGCAATAGATATCTCCGTCCTCTGAAACTGTCAAACTTCTGCTGCTGTGGCAAACGGTATGCTTGCCCCTAATAATGCACTGATGGCTATAAATCTATTTTCAACTTGCCATCGATGTTCTTGCTGTTGATTGTAAGTGTGGACTGAGTTCATGGCAAATGGAGAATGTTTTGCGCAATCTGCTTGCATGGATGTTTGGATGGAGCCTTCTGGATTGATGACATTGTTGCTTTGGTATGATAGGTGCCTTTGTGCAAGCAGGTTCTAGCAGCTCTGTGCCCCTTCACGAACAATTTAATTGTGTGCTGATTTGGTTCTGTGTATGGAGTATCTGTTTGCCATATTTTCAAACTGCTGTTTATCATGTCCACTTGTCATGATCAATTTCTCAGTGCTTGTTTGGCATTTTCATGAGGTGATCCAGGACGCCACGCAAAGAACATGGTGAGGAGCGGTCCAGGACAGACAGCACCACAGCTTGTGAGGCAATTCACGACATGGCTCCTATAATTGCACATGGGAGGTCAGATTCTATTGCAGTGGGGAGACTTCATCAGGAAGGTGGACGCAGCTGCTTTTGGCTTCACTCGTGGAGGTCCGAAGACAATCTGCCTATTACACAGGGAGCTGGGCAGATTGGCCCAAATTGATTTGATTTTCGATAGGAGATCGCATCAGACTGTTACTAAATCCTCTGCACGAATACCAGGAAAGGCACAGTCGACCCACACCCCCACCCTGGCGGCCCCGGCCCTTGCCCTTCTTACTCAACCGAGGGAGGGTTTAGGGGTTTTAGGGGAGGTGGATTCTCTCGTTGTTGCAGGGCTGCGTGAGATCGACAAAAGCAACAAGCGAATTTCTATAAGGAAAGGAATCAATGAATTGTTTGAAATGTAGTGTACGCATTGGCTTAATCCTGTACCTTGTGGGTCGTCTGTTTTTACCTGCCGCACACAGCGAAGGTAAGCGCACCAGGAGGATTGTGCTGAAAACGTATCTCATCGTATAATGTGGAAAATAAGTATATCGTCGTTCGCGGGGCTCCGCAGATTGTAGCATCACAATCCGTACACGATGTCGGAGTCTTCATTTTGTCATGGGAGGTGAAGAGGGTCTGAAAGGCTTTCTGTGAGCAGTTCTGCATGTTGGACCTAGCCACAACGGAGCTCGTGGAGGAGCTGAGGACATCACTACTGTCTTGTCAGGGGTGGACAGATTCACCTCACATGTTCAGCCTGAGGTTTCAGGTGATACTCCTTTGCTATCCTGACAGCCTATAAAGATTGCACCTGCATGGCGTTCAATCACAAGATTTTCAGGACGCAGCTCCAGAATGACAGGCTGCCAGGGAAGGCAGGCTCTGCCACTCCGACATTTGTCAGGCAGAACCATTCATATGAGATGATTGAGAAGCAGCAGCTGTGGACCCTCAGCAGCTCTCCAGCATGGCTTGCAGTCAGTGATCCGCCTGATTCAAGCAGGTGGTCAGGGAGCACGGATTGGACACAGGACAGGGCCACGCTTGCTGCTGACAGCATCCAACGCTGGCAACGATGAAATCAAGAGGTCCATGCACAACGCGCAATCTGCTTCCGGGTCTGGAGGGCAGAGCTACGTCGGGCTGGAGTGCTATCAGCCGTCCTTTTTCCCAGCAGAAGAGTGCCCCTATCCAGGCATGTGCATTGCTGGGTCGACATGCACGACTTGGCGGACAGGTTTCTTTCCCCAAAGTCATGAACCTTCTGCAACCAGGGGCAGTGTTTCGAGCTGTCCCTGCGGGGCTGACTGTGAAGGCAGCTTCCAAGAAGATCGCTGGACTCCGCATGACCAGAACTGTCCAGTGGTTTGGATGAGCCCACATGAGATGCGGGAGAAAATAAACGGGAGGAGGATGCTTTTTGCTGGGGATAGCATCGTGCGGCAGTTGTTTCTGAGGGCGGTCGCGCACATGAGGGGTTTAGAAGCGATTGTGGAACATTACTTCCACCAGGATGCGACATATGTGATGAATGGAACCCATGATGTTCTATCCCTTTACGATGAGCTAGCCACTGGAAGGGCGGAGGCTGTGGTGAAGGGAGCCAGGCAGGTTGAGATCGAGTACAGGTGGGGAACCAGTGAGCTGATCAATAGGTGGAATTTAGATATTGTCAGGCCAAAAATTGCAGTCATGGCTATCAATCTATGGTGTGACGAGAACTGCTTCAGAGTGCAAAACATTCCAGGGAAGACACATGAACTTATCCATAATAACGATTACCTGGAGCAGATTGTGTGGGTGACCACTGCATCAATTCATGGCGATATTCATGGCTCGCCTCGTAGATATTCTTCTGTTAATGAATTTTGGGAGAGGAACGAAGCGATGAGGGCATGGGCTGCAGATGTGCAAGCGCTCACCAATGTTACTTTGACAATTCTTGGCTTGGACAGACTGGTTGAGCACTCGCCCTGGGGCAGAAATGTGGTAGATGGGGCTGCATCGGATCCGCATTTTCAGTGCAGTTTTAGGGACCAGTATCCTGCATATATCAGGAAAGATGCGGTCAAGACTCCCAAGTCTGGGGATTGCAGAGATCTGCTGAACCTGAATGCAGTGCAACTAATTATGGGGAGCATTTGACAGGACTTTTCAAGTCTATTCTGTGTTCTGGTTCAGCACTGTTCACCGGATGTCCCATGACTTATACTGTTCAAGTGTCTGAGTTCCCTGGCCTGTTTTTGAAGCTGCATTTTTGAGCTTTGTGGCTTTGATCATGCACTGCAAGCAGTCGTTTCACATCACTGGTGCTGTGCGCTTGTGCTCCTGCAGCCAAACACTAGACAGAAGCCGACTGTGCTTGACTATGACCTTGATTACTTTCAGGACCTTTCTTGAATTGCAAGTAGGATCAGGTTCAGAGATTAAATCAATGAATTTTGGCATTGTAGGTGTAAAGTGCGCTTGCTTTGTGAATCAGCCTGTAATGTTCATTGATGCTTTCTGCTGCAGCACACCTCTGCTATCTCTATAGGGAGAACTGGATACATGCATAAATTTGACATTCGGCTTGAACTCCATCCACAAAATTACTCCGCAATTCTCAAATCCTTGCCAGGAAATTGGTAGCAAAGGATTAAATAATTAAATCAATCTGCCATCAAATTATCTCAAATTACCCAAAAATTTATTTGGCTTCTACCAAAGGCCTCCTATCTGAGATTAGAGCTGAGCTGCACTGCTCAGCTTCACTTTGAGGTTCACCTGCCCAGCCTGATGTGGCTGGAAGATGTGGATGAATCTTCTTTTTCTTCGAGATTGCCAAACGAGACAGCATAAGCTCAATCATCTACTCGATTTGTGAGCACACACCCGCCCAGCACAGCCAGTGATTGCACCTCCGAAACAATCAACGTCGAGCATCCTAGGTCGACGCCTTCAAGCGTGTGCCTCTTCGATTCGCCAAAGCAGCTTCTTGATAGAGGTGGGCGAGCAGCTCGATTGCCTCATATGGCCAACTGGGTTATCAGGCACTTTTCAGCTTTTTGTCCTTCTTCCCGGCATTGTTCCACAGGGAATTACTGTTGGAACCTTGCCAACATGTTGCCCTCCAATTCCGAGATTTCTGCACTCTAAGACAAGCTCGATAACTGACCTGATCCCAGATCCCCCAAAATCACCTCCAAAAATGCCTTCATTCTTATTTGAAATCTATGGCCTAGGGGCCCATGTATCCTCCCTGCCTCATGATCATTGTCGCAGGTCGGCTCTTCAGAGACGATTGCTCCTTGCTTCAAAATCGCTGAGGTCATCTCACAGTATCGTTTAGCGTCAGGTATGTCTCAAAACGCTTCTTTCAAATTCTTGGTTCCTGTGTGCGTTTGGATATCTTTGAAACCCATTGGCCCAGTGGTAGCCCGCACAATCCTTGTGAGGCACTGGTACTAAATGTGGAGGATAATCAGATCTGACACTTTTGGGTCAGTGCCATGAGAATTCCTTGCACATGGTCAAACGCAGGCTCCTCTGCTTCAGCAGAAAATGAGTAGTACCCATCAACCCGACGAAACTCTGGGCGCTAGCGCTTGCCTCTTCAATCATCAGGCATCATTCTATGCGCAATTCAGGTAAGCTTGAACCCCTTCATTAGAACCCTTAATTCCAATTTTGCAGTAGAAGGAGAGCTTGCTACTGCTCGTGGGTTGCGCAGATTCTCTGTCAGTGTATTTCTTCAGTCATTTGGAAGTGAACGTGGAGAGATGTGCCATGCTACTTTGCCTGTTCTGAATTGTTATTTCTTGTACTGCTCTGGCACAGAATCATCTAGATAAGCCAGATATGGCTGCATGCTGTTCTTCTCTTACAGGCCAACATACCCACACAGCCTGTACGAGCATATCCTGAAGTACTGCGACTTCCAAGACGGAGCCGGCTCCAGAAGCGTGCTTGACATTGCCTGTGGCAGTGGGCAGGCGTCTGTAGAGCTCTCAAAACATTTCCGGCAGGTGAATCTCCGCATCTCATGATTCTCCTTCAAACATCACGTGTCTTGTATCCAAGAAACAGTTGCACAGGAGCCTGACTCCCTTTAAGAGAATTGAGTTCTCGATGTTACCTGCTGAGGGCATGCTCATCAAAGCCACAAATCATATTTCGATTATCCTGCCAATAGGTCACCCTCACCCTGTCCCTGAAGTCAGGTGATTGCCATTGACGGCAGCCTGGAGCAGCTCAATGCGGCAACACAGAGGGACAACATCACATACCGCAAAGGTCTCGCCGAGAGCACAGGCGCGGACGACAAATCTGTCGACCTGGTGACTGTGGCTCAGGCTTTACACTGGTGGGCTTTGCTGCTGTTGATATTATGTTGTGCCATGTGAAAGCATTGCGACTGTAGTGATATGCTGACCAGAGAGAAATATTGCATGCATTTTGCCTGCAGCAGAACGAATGGACCCTTCGTCCACTGTGAGATCAACTTGGGATCACTGATGATCGCCGAGGCCGTCGTTTTGTGCAGGAGATTCAATGAATGTAGGGGGCTGCACAAAACGACTGCGTGCTGCACTACAACAAAAATTTGCCACTTGATGTCGTCCATGTGCTGAATAGAAAAGGGCAGTGGACTCGTTTGTCGCACCAGATTCAGATGTCCAAAAACATCTCTCAGTATCCTGTGCCTCCCAGGTTCGACATCGACCTGTTTTTTGCTGAGGCCGCCAGGGTGCTCAAGCCGGGAGGTGGCCTGGCTCTGTGGGGCTACGGATACCCGCACTCCCCCAGCAACGAGCAGATCACCAAATTGATCGCCGATTTCGGAGATGCGCCGGACCAGATGGGGCCCTACTGGGCGCCACAGAGGAGGTACATCGAGGAAAAGTACTCCGGCATCACACCGGACCCCCGCCACTTCCAGGACGTCCGCCACAAGGAGGTGGAACACTCCACCAAGTGGACGATTGACGCTCTGGTGGGCCTTTTCTCTCCTAAAAGGGGGGGCTTTGAGTGAGGCAGCAATCATGAAGGAGTGAAGGCAGAAGATGGAAGAGGGGGTGTGGGGGATCATGGATCTCATAAGAGAGAGTGATTATCATGGGATCACATCTTCAAAGCTTGAAAGAGGCAGGGGAAGAGAGTGGTCCGTGCTTTATCTCAGTTCTATGGAGGAACGAGCGCAAAGGTATGTGTGCCCATGATTTTGCCTATTTGCTGACCGTGCCTTGGTGTCCTGGTCAGTGACAGCAGCCATGCCTGTTGCAGGTCGGCTACCTGAATTCTTGGAGCCCGTACACGACTTACAGGCACAAGCACCCAGATCGGGAGGACCCTCTGATCCCTTTGAGGAAGAAGGCGCTGGAGGCATGCAATACAAATGACAGCAATCACAGCATTGACATCGCCTTCCCCATATTCCTGGTCATGGCAAAGCTGAAATGAATTGCCTTGTTTGCTGCCAAGTCTGCAGGGTGAACGGCTTGGGCTTGTGAACATGGCTTGGGTTCTGCTCGCTTTGCATTTTGAAGTGTACCTGCTTTAGCCTATAGCTTATGACTTTGATGATATCACCTCATTATGGTTCATAATGTGTATGACTTACAAATGTATCAAGAGTGTAGTAGGGAGTTCATACCAAGTGCCTGCCTTCAATTTAAACTGTGATACTAAAGCCAGGCTGGTGTCATGCATGCACACCTTGGGAAGAGGAGCAATTATAGACATTACTGCATCACCGCCATCTTGGCGTATCTCGATCTCTCCATAGAATCTCTTCAATTCTTCAAATCATCCTGTTAGATTATTTATGGGCAGAAGTGATTGTTGACTGATCACCTAGGCAGCATGGTGCAGTCCGAAGAGGACACGAAGATGACAGACGCAGAGGAGATCAAAGATGACAAGAAAGAGACACCTGCAGCTAAAAAGGGCAAGAAAAAGGGAGAAGATGAGAAGCCTGAGCTTTCTGAAGAGGACATCGAGCTGAAAGCTAATCTAGAGATGATGGTGGAGAGAATCAGCGAGAGTGATGCAATTTTGCAGACCACGGCACTAGACAACATCAGCAGGTGAGTTCTTCCTCCAGGACTAGTGTGATGGTCACCACAGATCGTGTCAATCAGGAAAGCAAAGCGCCGATTGAGCCGAAAAGTAGCCACAAATTACATTGCAAATACAGTAGAAGGGATTTCTCAGGTAATAATAATGCGTCTAGAAGTCACTCAGGCTTTCCTGCACAGACTCTATGGCGCTAAGTTAACTTCATTTACTGAATAAAATTTTGTGTAATATACACCACCAGCTTCGGCTGTCTTGCAAATGAAACCTTTTGGGCTGTCAAAGCTTGGGGACGTGAGCTGGATGTGCAGAAGTCCTGAAGGTAGGAAGGAAATCGAGAACAATACAAACGGAGATGCAGCTATACTTCTGGAAGCTCTCCGCTGCATAGCTTTCTCTTTGAGGAGACTCGCACAGTTCAGATGGGATCATAGTAAGGCAGTCGCCTTTCAAGCTACTGAATCACACTCGTCCCCTCAAAATTATAAGTGGGGTAGTCCTCTCTGAGTGTATTGCTCATGGGAGGTCATTCCCTGCTGCAGAGAGATCAGGGAGGCAACTACCTCCATGACCAGCGTCCCCAAGCCCCTGAAGTTCCTGCGGCCGCACTACCAGACCCTGAAGGGGGCGTACAAAAGCATGAAAGACGAGGCCAACAGGCGAAAGCTCGCGGACGTGATCTCAGTGCTGGCCATCACGACAGGCAAGGAGGGGGACAGGGAGAGCCTCAAGTTCAGGCTGTTGGGTAGCAAAGTGAGCACTGCCATCTTTCTAAGAGCTATGCTGCCCCTTGTTGCCATTATACTGCACCATGAAGATTTCCCAAATTTCCGCGCTGATTATCACCACAGACATGGATGGGAACAGCTTGGATTTTTGGGTTTAAGACCGCTGGTCAGCAAAGTGAGCGCAGCTTCTGGGGGACTTGAAATGTAAAAAGGCGAAATCTTTTAATAGGCATCCATGGTGCTGCACTTCTGTAAAGGACGACGATTGTACAATGCACAACTAAGGTCTTACAATATTTTCTAGATAACGTGTGAAGCCTTGAATAGTTTACTTGCAACGGATGATCTTCTGATTGGCTCATGTACATGCGGATGCAAGGGTCCCTGCGTGGAGCACTCCTCCATTCCGTCAGCCCACCAATCCATGCCTCCCTATCTTGCTTCATCCTCCGATGGTGTGCTCCCAGGACGATGTGGAGACGTGGGGCCAGGAATACCTGCGCAACATAGCCGGGGAGATAGGGGAGGAGTACCAGGTGCGGCGGGATGGTGAGGAGGCAGCCGAGGACCTGCTGGCTCTGGTCAGGCAGATCGTGCCCTACCACATGACCCACAACTCAGGTGCCCTGTCTCGGCACCAACAGCATGAGACTGGAAGCATGTCCAGGGAAACGATCCAGTGGAGGCGATGGGTCTTTTGAGGGATGTGCACGAGCCACACTTGCAACCAACAGGACAGGATCATAAGTCGGGATGGGAAACAAACGTCCTGGACTTGCTGCAGCAATTTGACAATCTGTCATTCAACTCGCCTGGTGGCATATTGTCAGATGCAGCTGTATGGGATGAGCTTAAGCAAATTAGTGGCTTGCAATCACACATTCATCACAATTATCTGAGGTGCACAGATGGAGAGAGTGGCCCTGCAGCTGGAGATGGCCAATCCGTCGGGAATCACATTCTGAGCGTTGCAGAATTCAATGCACAGGGGTCACGGGACAGCGTGACGCAAATCAGTAAATCTCAGAGGTTCATGCCAAGCAATTTCTCCTCAGGGACAAAGACTGAAGAGAATTGAGGTGGAGGTCGTCAAGATGTCTTCCATAGGCGGTGGACCTAAATCTGGAGATGGAAGAGTTGGGCACATCCAGGACGAAAAACCTACCCAAATGCCATGGGCATCCCACTCTTTGAGCACCGTTGAAGCAGAATCTTGAAAGGAAATCAAATTGCAGAGCCCGAGGCGGTGGACCTGCTGCTGGAGGTGGACAAGCTGGACTGGATCCTGGACCATGTGGATGAGAAGAACTACCGGCGCGCGTGCCTGTACCTGGTCAGCTGCTGCAGCTACCTGCCCGAACCGGACGACGCGACGGTGCTGCAGACGGCCTACAACATCTACACCAAGCTCAAGCAGTGGCCGGATGCACTGAGGGTACGTTCCCTGCCCACCATCCCTCACCACATGATGGCAAAGAATGTGATTTCATCAGGCAAATCGGCAGCAAAAAAGCTCAAATGGACTTCAGTGTGAATTCTCTTTTCTGTCACTCTCTGGATGTGTTGCGAAAAGCCGCAGCGCAAGGTCGACGCAGCTGGACGTTATTATGCTTTGGTTTGGAGTACCTGCATGTCATCAGATCTTGTATTCTACTGGATTTCATTTGTTTAATCCTCCCATTCAGGCCACTCCAATCATGAAGTTGAGCCTCTCTGACTATATATACATTACCTTCCTGGGGAGGTGGACTTGTTGACGCGCTGACAAGCGTGTTATATTGTGTGCATTACAAGATAAATTGCCTCCTGGGTGGGTGGCTATTTCATGTAAAATCGGCCTAAAACGTTGATTCAAATGCCAAATCCAAACCCAAGCCTGGTGATCTGAAGGCATGCAGCTTATTCTGACAAGCTGTATGGGTCAGGTGGCCATGAAAATGAAGCGGCTGGAGCTGGTAGAAGAAACGTTTGCAGCAGAGAAAGACCCTCTAGGAAAGAAGCAGCTGGCCTACATCCTGGGTCAACAAGTGAGCCCCCCCCCCCAATATCCCGTCTTCTCTTCTACTCTGGAACTCATTGACCTGGACTTTGCATTGAAAGACATCTTCCCATAGTTAAAGTGGAAAACTGAAGGGGAATGCGTGCTGTGCAAAGACGCATGGTCTCCAGAGCGCTGCCCTACAAAGCTAGTTGGTCTGCCATCAAAGCTGCACATGCTCTCATTGTACCTACTTCTTGAAAGAATTTTGCGATATGGTAGATTTATAGCCACAAAGGCACTGAATCACCGAACCTGGGGGGAACTTTCTGTAGTGCCCGTCTGTAGCATCGTCCAATGGCCCCTTCAGGACCAGGGATATTTCCAGAGCTTTATTGATCTGCAGAGATTCCTCACGATGAAGTGCATCACAGAATCGCTCATGGTGGCCGTTAGTCCAGCTTTGAGACATGGCGATGTCCTTAGTGAGGAACAGGCACAAAAATACTCAATGCTGAACAAATAGAGGAATTGAACCTGGACAATGTGAGCAGCTTCAATCTTCAAATTTTATTCTCATTCATTTAGTCTCATTGCTCACAGCATGTAAAAGAGAAGCAGAGTATAAATTTGGAAGCCCCACAGAGGTGCACAAATACAAGATCTGTTGTTCCCTACAAGGCCCCAGTTCGAAGGAACACTCCCCCTCACGCAACCTTGCCCCTTGTCCCATTCCCGTCAATTGGGAGGTTGTTCACAGGTGGTGATCCTGGACCACGCCAGCGGCACCAACGAGGAGCCGGATGAGGAGCTGCGCACAGCCCTGGAGCAGATAAACGGCAACACGCAGCTGAGCGAGCACTACCTGCAGCTGGCCCGCGACCTGGACGTCATGGAGGTCCGCCTTGTCGAGGCCACACTGTTCCCCCTGTACAATCTTTGTTTGCAATTGATAGCGCAACTATGCAGAGTCAATTTGGGCGTCTTTTCATCAGGCCAGGGTCTGGAAAAAATACCAATCTCTTTCATATGAACACCAGATTCTAAGCCTCGCTTGTTCCTCTCCACTGTCTACATTCCCAGGGATTTGTTGATGGCAACTTGTGAGGCCAAATTTGTAAGGAGTGATCAGCTTTTGTGGATTTCGCCACCTATGAAGAATTGTTGACTTGCAAAGGCTAAGAGTTGTCCTGGCTCAGAGTGTTGTAGAATCCCTTGCAGTAAAAATTTGGCATGTATCTGGGCTTTGCAGCGTGGGCTTCTTTACAGAGCCTGGTCATACTGGGCATCCTGCCGCAAATCAATCACATTTATTTCTTTCTGAAGATGTGACAAGCAGCACTTGGCAGCAATGGTACTCGAAGGGACCTGACCCTTAGTCCCCTCCCCCTCAGGGGAGGCCAAGACTACCATCATGAATGAAAATATGACTCTGTGCTGCCAAGGGCTCTTCCCAACATCCTCTCTGAGCAGCAAATCTTATACCGTACTGTGCAGGCCAAGACGCCAGAGGACGTGTACAAGAGCCACCTGGTGGAGGGCCGTGCAGCCGACGGGCCTTCAGTAGACTCCGCCCGCCAGAACCTGGCCTCGACCTTTGTCAACGGGTTCGTGAACGCTGGCTTTGGCACAGACAAGCTGGTGACGGCTGACCCGGAGAGCAGCGGAGGCTCTGAGGTGCGCTGCCTCTCTGTGTTCATGTCATTGCAGCGACATCCCGCTGGGGGGGATGGGGGGGGGGGGGACTGAGCAGTGCGTTATGCTGCACAAGTAAGAGGTCTCACTCCTCACTAGCAGGGCAATTCAATTGCTGCTTAGGAGAGAAGTGAAGCACTGCAGGATGTTGGCTGCCCAGGATGGGCTTTGGACGGGGGGTAACTGTTATGACAAATCTCATGCACGTGAACGAGCAGCAACTTCTTGGGGTTTGTGTCGACCATGTTCGGAGGCTGCCCAAATATAGTGTCATTCGCTGCATCAAGGGGACCGGTATTATTTTAGCCCGCTCAGCATTTATTGACCGAGAGCAAAGCCATAAATCGGTGCCAGGTGCACTGGATTTTCAAGAACAAGGACCATGGCAAGATCGCCGCCACCGCAAGCATTGGGCTGATCACCCTGTGGGACATCGAGGGGGGCCTCCCGCAAATTGACAAGTACCAGTACAGGTAATTGATCTTTATAGTCGCCACGCCTGGATTCAGTCGCTGCGCTATCAGTCCATTGAGTATGCAGCTATGTTGGGAAAAAATCTCGTCAGGATACTGGAGATGTTTGGTTGCAGATTTGAACTGTCCAGAACTCAACCTATCTTGTACCAATCTTGGTGGTATATGGCTTGTCTGAAAGAATGCTATTTCGTGCTTGCAATGTGGAAATCAAAACTTGAAACCATTTGGCATTGCTCTGTGCAGCAAGGACCCCTACGTGGTGGGGGGTGCCGCGCTGGCAGTGGGGCTGACGTGCACGCGCGTCTCGCACGAGAACGATCCAGCCTTTGCACTTCTGTTCGATGCGTGTGAGAGCAAGGACCCCATTGTGCAGCTTCCAGCCATCATGGGCATGGGGCTGGCCTACGCAGATTCCAACAAGGCAAGCGCCCTTTAAAAGTCGTTGTATCCAATCTCCCAGCCCACCTCCCGCCCTTGATTCTTCCAGTTGACATGTGCAGGAGCTTTGCCATATTGAAACAAGGCAAGCCTCTCAAAACCCCCTTTCCCAGCCCACCCCCCCCCAAACCCTTTGGCCCCACTGCATTGACACATCTGGCGCACGTGAGAGCAAAGATCCAAAGATACAGCGACCCAGACGTTCAGCTGCCAGCAATTCTTCGGCCATAGAGGTCAACCCATGCAAATTCCAAAAGGCAGTGCCCACACAATCCTTCACTGTATCCACCTCGCCGTCCATTGCCACTCACTTTCTCTAATCCGGGGATCTGACTTGTCAATGTATCAAAAGAGGAGCGCATGCACAATGAGGGCAGAACATCTCTGATGCCATGGTGGGATTTCCTCCCTACATGTTCAGAATGTGTGAGTGAAGTACATGCAGTCTTCGTGGAATTAATCGGACCAAACGAAATGGTCAGCAGGGCCAACGAGCCTCAAGCCAAAAGCAAACATAGATGCGCAGGGTGCAGACAGATATGGAGGTATTGCCGGTGCCCACAAGGTGTTCCGGTAAATGTATTGAAATAAATTGAAGTCACCCAGCACACACGCCTGAATGCAGGCGGAGGTGGAGGAGTTCCTGGGCCCCATGGTGTCTGACCCAGAGAGCAGCATAGAGACGGCCTCCATGGCTGCCCTGGCTCTGGGCATGGTGTTTGTGGGCACGGCTTCCGACGGCAGCGTGGAAGCCATCCTGCAGGCCCTCATGATGCGCTCCCAGGCACCCCTCCCCCTCTTCCAAGTCCTCTGTCTTCTTCCAGGAGATGCATGAACTGAGAAATTGACGTGGCTGAGTGCTGCACTCAAGACCATTGTGTGCTACACATATTACGGGATTATGCGGGGTGAGCGGCCCTGACAGCACTGCACGATTTTTTCTACCTCTATTCCAAGAACAGTGCACCCTACCACCTGTGTGAATAGAGAATTCACTGTCTTCTTAATAACTCGAGCATTTTCAGGCAAAATTGCATACCAATGTTTCAGAAGTGAGACAGCAGGAGTGAACTCTGGGCTGACTTTGTCTGTGACAAAATCCCCCGTCATTGGTAAAAAGGGGGGCAGTAATGTTGCCTTACCGGCTCCATACATTCCTCGTATCCATCTGACACTTCTTTTGCAGACAACGCCATGCCCAGGCTCTCTCAAGCCCGATGTGGAGCTGTTGCCTGACGGCCATCTGTCTGCAGTGCAAAGGCAGGGGGTATTGCACCATGCAGAGTTCTGTCCCCTCGCCCTTTACACCATATGCAACGGTGGTGCTCTGCTGCAGGCAGAATTGACGCAGCCGTTTGCGCGCTTCCTCTCAGTTGGGCTGGGCTTACTGTACCTGGGCAAGCAGGAGGAGGTAGAAGCCACACTGGAGGTGAGGAATTTGAGAACTGCAGAAAGCGGAATTTAGGGAACAAAATCTTTGTGCAGCGTTGACGCAGAATCGTATCAATCAAATCTTGAACCAAGTTTGCTGGAGTGGACATGCCAGTGCACAATAGAGCATGCTGAAATGCTACAGCTTTCAAGCTTGATTTGAGCAGTACTACATAGTGAAATGAGTTCTTGTGCTGGGTGTGCCAGCTCTGAGATTATATTCGTTGTAATTGTAAAAGAAACTGCTGATATTAAGGAATTTTCTTGAATTAACACAGGACCTGCAGTCCAACAGAGAGGTTGGCTTGAGCCAGCACAAGGCCGCAGAATTAGGATGAAGAAACAAGAGCAACAGAGAGTCACATGCCTGCAGGTGACCAAGACCTTGAACGAGCGCATCTCCGGGTACTGCCAAGTCACACTTGAGACCATGGCGTACGCGGGCACAGGGGACGTGCTGAAGGTGCAGAAGATGCTGTCCATTGTGGGCGAGCATGTGGACTTGGAAGAGGGCGAGGAATGGAAGGTGTGCTCACTGTCCCTCTGCAACCCACTTCAGCCCCTGCAATTGTACTTAAAAAGAAAGGCAGTCATTGGCTCCTGTGCCGGGGTATTTGGAGACACCTACAGCACTGGTTTCACATGTTGTGTTACATTCCTGGATCAACCATGGTCTCTCAGCCAGATGCTGGGCGATTCATTCGGTCAGCTTTCCTGAGCACAAAAGGCCCACTGGAGTCCTTGGCTGCTGGATTTAACTTGGACTGAGAGAGCAAATAGATAGAGACTCACACTGGGGGTGGGAGGCTCAGCAGGCAGCTGACTGCTGTTCTGCTGAAATTGAATTGGGCCTTGTCAGACTTGTATCGCTAAGTCTTACCCAAGCCCAGTCTTACTGATTGAGAAACACCTTCACCCATGCAGCTGAGAGCAATTCACTGCATACAGGTGGCCCACCAGAGTCCTGCCGTGCTGGGGCTGGCCCTGATTGCCAAGGCCGAGGACCTGGGCTCCTCCATGGCACAGCGCACCCTGGAGCATCTGCTGCAGTATGGGGAGCCACCCGTCAGGTGAGACGTCCCTCTAGCTTGTGTTGACACCTCTGAATGTCCTGGAGGGGGTTGTGCCATCCACAGAGAAGCAAATCCAAAGCATCACTGCCTGCCTGGAGTGTGGGAGATATCAGCGCCTTCGGGAAAGGTGATGCTCCATTTCAGGGGTTGCTCAGGCAAACTTTCATGCAATCACCCTCCATGGGGTCTCACACAAAAATTGCGCGCCATGGTGAGAGGGTAGCAGAACAGATCATCCATTGCCAGAGCGACTTGCTCATCATCTTAAAGCGCATTGAACGGGTGGAATAAAGTTATAAAAAGCAGTAACATTACCTGGCAATGATTCACTAATATCCAGAAGGGCCATGCTGTTGGTGGGGGCCCTGCTGATCAGCAATCCCGAGATGCTATCTGGGAAAGGGCTTGGATCGTCACAGGGCTGTCATCTCAATGATTTCCGGTCAGGCAAGCAAAGCAATGAAGGGTGGGGTGCCGCTTTGCAGGAGGGCTGTGCCGCTGGCGGTTGCCCTGCTGAGCATCAGCAACCCCACGGTGTCCACGATGGACATGCTGAGCCGGCTCTCCCACGACAGCGACCAGGAAGTGGCCCAGAATGCAGTCATCTCCCTGGGTGCGATCCCATACCCTCCCAGATTCTCGTTGACTGTACGAGGAGTCACTCTCAGAGCACCATTATCTTCATTTCTTATCCTCTAGAATTCTGTCAGATCCGCTTCAAGAGTCCTTCAATTTGTAACAGAGAGCTCAATCCAAACAACAGGTTTGCCGGCCCTCTTGGCATGACTCTTAGTTTCTTTAGGACTGATGGGGAATGACTGGCACCTTGTTCCCCCACCCTGGAGATGGGTGGCAGGCTCCTAAGCTTGGCAGCGGCAAATTTTATTGGCTGTTGCCAGGCTGCAGTACCCTATATTGAGGATTCTTGCTGAATGAAATCAAAGCAGCCTCTGTCTAGGTGATGGCGGGGGGGAATTCTGGCAAGCCAGGCAACGCCAATCTCAGTGGCTGGCAAATCTCCCTACAAGCACTCGAAATGTCCATTTCGTTCCCGGAGATTAGAAGGTAAATTCTGTTGGCCGCCGCAGGGTTGATAGGGGCTGGGACCAACAACGCCAGGCTGGCGGGGCTGCTGCGGAGCCTGAGCGGGTACTATTACAAGGAGCCCACCCTGCTGTTCCTGGTGCGCGTAGCTCAGGGCCTGGTGCACATGGGCAAGGGCTTGCTCACCATGTCGCCCACCCATGGGGGCGACCAGCTGCTCTCAGGTGATGTCTTGGACCCTTAAGCATGCCAAATAATGAGAGGAGGACTGTCCACCTTTTACAAACTTTGACACCTTGTCAAGCTTAGGGGGGGGGGGG
>QAXI01000426.1:982885-1054578 GCA_004335615.1 Chloroidium sp. JM
GGTCAGGTATCTATCATCTAAAGATACAGAAAGGTTTTGGATTTCCCCCAGAATTTTTGTTGGACACAAAGCTGCACGGATACCAGTTTGCCCCTGCCAAGTGATCGTCCTTGATCGCATGCCCTGTACAGCAGACATGAAGTTGTGGACAGATGAAAGCATATTCGGGGTCTTTGAGGAATCCTGGGTATCCAAGTAAAGACAATCAGAAATTCCCAGATACACGAACAGGGCATCAAGCAAACGTGTGTGCAGGGTGTTCCCTGGCGGGCATCCTGGCAGTCATGCACGCCTCCCTGGACCTGAAGGCCACCCTGGGGGGCCAGCACCCCCACCTGTTCTTCCTGCTGGCCAGTGCCCTGCGGCCGCGCATGCTGATGACGCTGGACACGGAGGGCAAGCTGCTGCCCGTGCCCGTAAGGGTGGGCCAGGCTGTGGACACGGTCGCACAGGTGCGCTGCCGTTGCTATCCACCCTAGTTCTTAATCAGAGACTACAAGTGTCTTGTATTCGTGGCGCAACTGCATGATTCTCTACATTCCAGCCAAAGCGTAATAACATTTTATTGTTGTATGAATTGATAGAGACAAAACGATGGATCTTGATATCATTACATGGGAGTATCACGAAGTTATGAGATGATGATCAAGGACAATCCGCAGGGTGGTGAGGGAACTTCATATGTGGCAGTCTGAGCAGTTAAGAGAGATCTTGTGTGAGGGAGACAGCTGCAGGCTCAAATTCTGCAGCAAAACTTGCGACAGTGATTTCTACGTCATATTCACTGGGCAAGGTTTTTCACATGTGTCATGCGAGCCATCTTGGGAGAAAATTACTTTATGGCTCTATGCTTGCTTGTTCATCAGCGCAGAATCGCCTCGTACCCATACCCACGATTCTGTGTGCTGTGCAGGCGGGCAGACCGAAGACTATCACAGGATTCCAGACACACACCACGCCTGTGCTGTTGAGCGCCGGAGAGAGGGCAGAGCTGGGCTCAGACAAGTATCTTCCGCTGTCAACAGTGTTGGAAGGGGTGGTCATCCTCAAACCCAACCCAGACTACATAGAGGCTGCAGATTGATGAAATTGTACCATCGGCCATTTGTACACCTGTGGTTGGCCATGGACAATTTAGTCGATTGATTTTGACACTTCGCAGCGGTCCGCAACAGCAACACTTGTCCCTCTAGTATGTTCAGATTACTCGATCGATCCGCTTTGAGGGTCTTGGAGACTCTTTGGAACCGAACACAATTTGAAATTTGAATTGTAGGGTAGAAAGAACAGCCTTGAATTGTCCAAGGTTGCCAAGGTTTGCAAACTTGCCTGTTCGTGCGCTTTAATTCCCCTCTCTGACCTCTTCCTACAGCCTCATTGATTGAGATCTGAGCATTCAACTTATACTGTTTCTCGATCAACTCATCTATAGACGATCGACGAAACGAGACCTGCCGACATCAAGATTGTACGGTCCTTAGGTGAAGAGTGAGGCCTGAAAATCTTATATATACCAGCAAGATAAAAAACATCAGCACCATAAGATCCAGTCCATCAAGTCATGCCTTTGGGCAAACGGTCGGACTTTGGCGATGCAAAGTACGCTGGGGCAGAGTCGGTCTTCACTTGTGATATCGTAGGAGCTCTTCAGGTAGGGCTTACTGCTAGTTATGTTGCAATTTTAGTCAAAACACTCCTACAGCTATTCCTAGTCAATTCTAAGGTCTCCCTATTTAAAATTGGGAGCCTTTGGAAGACAGCGGATCCTCGCTTGCTCTAACCACCTCATCAAAACAACATTGCACACTTCAGTCCGTGTGTATGTTATTAAACTGGAAAATCAAGATTACTGGAAATATAGCCCAAAAATTTGGGGGGTTGCATGCAAGAATCACTGTGGAGCACTGCATTCATTAAACCCGCCCCCCTAAGCCGCAGCATGCAGGCATGGTGAGCTGAGGCTAATAAATGGTAGCTTGTCAATAGAGGTGTCCTGCATATCTGGCCATATAGAACCTGGCTTGGGAATACTGCAATTCATCACCTGCATGCTGCAAATTCCCCCTCAAAATTCAAAATCATTCTCCTCACAAATCCAAACATTGCTCCCTTTCATGCCCACCTTGTCGTCGACAGAAGCCAGGTCAGGGAGGCGATCGTACTCATTGGAGCAAAAGATAACAGAGCAGTCACAAAAAATTTGGTATGCAGGACACCCTTCTCAGTGGCTTTGATTTCCTGGTTGCGCCTCTGGTCCATCCCAGATACAGGCGCCCCGCCCCAAGCAGCCTGCCCAAAGGCACATTGGCGGCGCCCTTTACCCGCTCAGACCTCATCCTCACCTCCTCGCAATGGAGCAACCAGGTCCCTTTTCCGGCCCCTCTTCTACTCTATAACACTTTTCAGACCACCTCAGATGCACCTGTTCTGGGAATCTGTCGTGGATCTTCAGGCTTCCCAATCCTACTCGAAAGCAAGAATTAATGATAAGAACGGAATTTGCAGGCCTTTTCCCCTCAGAGGAATATGGGAATACAGAAAGGAACAGTCCAGCATCTGGAAATGTTCCAAACACAGTCAGCATGCGCTGCTTGACACAACACACAAATCACATCATCAATCTCACTGTGACACAGACAGTAGGTGAGGACAGACCCTGCATCCATTCTGTCCACTCCGAACCAACATTTTTGATACGAGTTACAAAAATCACCATGAACACTGCAGAAAGAACAGAGAGGCTTTTCTCAGCCCAACGGCTCCTGTGCAGATAGTGGGGAAGGCCAGCCCCTGGATCCAGCCGGACTCTGAGAACGAGGTGCTGCGACGCGACAGCGAGGCGGCCCTCAGGCAGGAGCTGGAGTGGGCTGCCCACCTGTCGCTGCAGGCCTGCATCCTGCCCCTGCCACCCTCCATGCACAATTCCAATTATGCCAGGATCCTGGTCCAGGTGAGCCCCTTGTTTTGTGCGGCACTCCTGCCTTCAGGGTCAAGGCAATCATGTCAGCATGCCTTGTAATGTTTGAAGATGGATTGAGGGTGATGTGGCTTGGGGCAATGCCTGGGAAACTTTGTTTGGCAGGACATGGGCAGTACACTGCCTGGGGAGAATTGACATAATGGAATACTCCAGAATTTTGTCCCCTCGATCCTCGTTTTAATAGGTGGCTGAGGACTGACCTCCCTGCCTGTACACATTGGAAATATGGCAGGCATACATTCAGGCATCTTCCTTCAGTGCATGGTTGGGGCATATATTGCTTGGAGACCCAGTCACAAATACTCGTTGAAATTGATCCCATGCAAAGACGGGACAGCTTGTCTGATGACGATGTGGTGAGAGCACAAATTTGGAGAGCCTTTTCAAAGTAGTATAGCATGAAGGCTCTGGTCCATTACGCAGGTGATGCACAGCCTGAGCAGCATGTCTCTATGGGCCAGGATCCCCTTGACCTCCGTCCAGGATACCCAATCCACAGGAAATGACGCCGCACACCTGCAGCAAGGTAGGCTTGTTTACACCCAAGTGTGACTCGTATTGTTTTTCAGTGCAAATGTCTGGCATTGGGGAACAATGCTGCATCCTTCAGGGCATGACAGACTGCTATGTAGAAAAGGTGTGCCGCCGATGATGCAGATCCGTGGCAGTGGTGGAACCAGGTGAGGGGGCTGTGTGGCCACCACAGCAAGCTAGGGGTGCTGCTCGAAGTTCCAGAGAACCTGCCGCCTCGAGAACAGGTAAATCCCTTGCGAGAAGCCTCAGGCACACCTCTTCTACTTGATAGTCTCAATCGGAAAATTGATTGAGCTTCCACCTGATCATGCAGGTCAATACCCCATACCCGACACTGAAACTCGAACTTCTTACGGCCAATTCCAGATGGGAGGAATGTGCCACTTGTCAAAACAGTGTTCTTCCTTCTCACAACAAAGAATGATTGCCCTCAGGTGCAACGATGGTTGGGCGAGCCAGTGAAGGCGCTGTTGCTGCCCACGTCTGTGTTCCAGACCAACAAGCGCGGCTTCCCCACCCTCAGCAAACCCCACCAAGACCTGCTCCTGCTGTTCTTCCGCCACAATGTGCAGGTCAGCTCCCTTCCATTCAGCAATGGACATAGGCTTTCAACTTGATTGGGGGCGCCTGCCAGTCCAAAAGGGCGACAGCTGATTGAAGTACAGCATCGGGAATGTCAATGTGGGCATGGGTGCAGGTGATTCTGAGTGGGCAGGCCCGGCATTCCAGTCCCTCGCCCGTAAGCGGTGGCGTCGATGGCACGGCGGTGGGCATGTCCCGGGACGGGAGGCCCGTGGTGGCGGGGGGCGACCAGCCGTTGCGCATCTACCATGAGTACCTGTCATTCATCTTCAGGAAGCCGGAAGCCCCCTCCACCCACCAGCAGCTGGAGATGGGCTACCGGGACTACCTGCAGGCAATCTGCCACTCCTCCTCTTCACCTCCCCTCACCCCACTTGCTGATCATTCGACCACCCATTCCGCCTCTGTGCCTTTATTGGTAAGGGAGAGGGGTTTCATTGTGGGTCAGCAAGGTGCCACGTTTACCCCTCCTGCGGCAAGGGAAAGTTTCCAGACGATCAAAATGCACGGCCCACACCTAAGGATACAGAAGCTTGACCCTGAATTCCCAGCTAGAGCATGACTCCCCATGCAACAATCCTGTCATGTGATTGCACTATTATGCCCTCAAATCATGCAGGAGACATTCGTCCAGTGACGATCCAGTGGAGTGGGTCTGTGGCTGGGAATCGTGGATCGTAGTGGGACTCACTCCACCAAATGGAGCCGTTTCTCAAGTCGCAATGCCGGAGCTCCAGATTGTCCGTCTTCCTGAGGTTTTCAGGCATTACTTGCAGAGCTGTGAATGTCTGTTCCCCATGTCATTTGATGGTTGCAGGCCCCCCTGCAGCCGCTGCAGGACAACCTGGAGTCACAGACGTACGAGACGTTCGAGCGCGACACCAACAAATACCTGGCGTACGAGGAGGCTGTGCTGGCAGCCCTGCAGGACCGCGTGCCCCCGCAAGAGGCTGCCACCCGCACCACGGTACCTCCTGCCTCTGCAAACTCCCCATATAATGGTTGCAAATAAGAAAGCAGGGACACAAATTCGTCCAATCTGAATTTTGGATACAATTGCCGCACATCTGAGACTAGGGAGCAGTCAGGGCAAGCTGCTGCCATTGAGACTGTGGGATGCTGCGCCTTTATGCATCCCTAGGCTTTCCAGGGTGTTGGCCTCGCCCACAATCTCACAATCTTATCTCTTGGGAGGCCAGAGAATCAACTTTTGTGGGACCATCGATTCCAGAAGGGGGCTCAAAGCAAAGATGGACGACATGCTGCCCGAGCGGACATCCAACCCCCGCCTTCAGGCAGATCAGCTGCCTCATGGCAATTCTCTAGTATTTGGGAGGAAAGGCATTTTGATGGCCAAGGTGGCAACTTCCTTGCAGGTGCTGATGGTGGTTGGGGCGGGGCGGGGTCCGCTGGTGCGTGCCTCCCTCAGGGCTGCGCAGACGGCTGGGCGCAAGCTGCAGGTAGAGCTTCCATTCCCATCGGCTTTTGGTGTAAGCAGCACAATTCTTGGATTTCAACTTCTCTGGGTTGTCCTTACTCCGCAGCCAAGCTTGCTGAGTATTATTAAATTCTCTGGCATGATGCTTCTTGTAGTCCTTGCCCTATTTCATGGAATGGCAATCGACTAGCAGCAGTTGCAGCTTGGAGGTTCTGCATATGAGAGTCACAGGTCGGATACAGCAGGATTTCAGCTTTGGACAAGCTATGTGGTTATCAAAATGTGACAGCGGTCTATGCGAAACTTGTGCTGGCTTTGCCAGCTAGTCCATGTCACCAGCTTTGTAGGACAGAGAATCGAAAAGTGTGCACTGAACTTGCAGGTCTACGCAGTGGAGAAGAATCCAAATGCAGTCATCACTTTGCAGAACCTGGTGATTTCAGAAGGGTAAGCTCTCTCACATTCATGCACTGCTGGACAGGAGTCGAGAATGTCAGCCATGCATTGACCTAGTTTATGACGACAATAGCTCTTGAGGAAGAGCAGATACTTCTGGCACTGGAGACACAGACTGGAGCTGCAATAGATGTGAAATGATTGTGGAAAATGGAAAATTATTCCTCGACCCAGCCCTTCTGCTGGTCCCGCACACATGATGCGTTGCAAGCTACACCATCTCGCCGCCGCTTTGTTGAGGAATTGGGAAGGTGTCAGAGATGCATCACGACGCTCAACACCTGGCACTCTCGGGAAGCTCTTTCCATCCTTGTTCCAGACATGTGGCTCCGCTGCCAAATGCCCTTCATCTTAAATGCCCACATCCCCCTGCAGGTGGGAGGATAGGGTGACCATCGTCGCCGCCGACATGCGGACCTGGGAAGCCCCAGCCAAGGCAGACATCCTGGTCAGCGAGCTGCTGGGGTCGTTCGGAGACAATGAGCTGTCCCCGGAGTGCCTGGACGGTGCCCAGCGCTTCCTGAGGGAGGACGGCATCAGCATACCCTCCTCCTACACCAGCTACCTGCAGCCCATCACCACCTGCAAGCTCTGGAACGATGTCAAGGTCAGCAGAGCTCTGCCTCCTCCCTCGCTCACTGAAGTTGATGCTGTTTTGAGAAGCATTCATGCCTTGAGCTGTTTTGTCAAAGCTTTTGCTTTTCTCCCGCCCACTTCCCATTCCAGTGGCCGTGAAGCATTTTGAGTCAGGCAGAGCCTGGATACATGTAGGAAAGCTGTCCCCTTTCAGGTGTGTCGGATGATTGGGTAAATAGAAACGGCAAGAGAGGGGAAGGAATTGGGTTCTCTTGTTGCAATTGGTGTCACCCTAGTCTACACAAAGAGCTACAGCCATCACTCTCATGCCAAATCGAAAATAGCACCGCTGGTTCATGCCTCAAGACTTGACAGCGACCGTTGCCTAGTCCAGACAGGTCTTGCTGCTCCTGAGCCATTGCCAATTGCAGGCGTACGATGATTTGAAGCATTTCGAGACCCCCTACGTGGTGAAGTTGCACCGCTTCACTCCCTTGGCAGACACACAGGAGGTCTTCAACTTCCACCACCCAAACGCTGCTGCCAACATTGACAACTCGAGGTACTCACCCTCCCATATTGCCAGACCTGGCAATCCCTGGACTGACTGACCAGAATTGAAGATTGACTTCAAAGGATATTTACAATACCATAGCCCTACACCAAGTCTCATCACTCTGATGCAATGCATACTGATCACGGGCCAGCTTTGCTAATTTGCAGACCTCCCAGCAAGCCATTTTATAGTAGACACTATTGCAGAAACAGGGACACATGGCAACTTGGATGGTGACAAAGCGGCACTGATTAATTCGTTGAAAGTAGCAACCAGGTTGCTGGAGGAGCTTGGATCAGACAAAACTTCTCAATCTGCTCCAGGTCATGCTCCCTTACGTTTGAGCGACAGCAGCAACCAGCCGCCATCTGCCATGGGTTCGCCGGCTACTTTGATGCGGAGCTGTACAAGAAGGTGTCCCTTTCCAAAAACACACCTGTCTTTCACTTCCTGAATGTGAATGCTGATGGTGATCTCCCTTCTCCCCGGCGCCAGAGATCTCTTCTAGCATGACGCAGGGGCAATGCTGATCTGAGATGAAGCGAGGGGCGGTGTGGTGGAGGGAGGGGGAAGGGGAGGCAATATGATCCTTGCAGATCCCTCAACTGCTTCTCGAAGTCGTCCGAATACAATCAGGGCTTACATACGGAATCCAATGGGGGGATGTTGCCATGCAGGTGCACCTGAGCACGCACCCACCCAGCCACACGCCCAACATGTTCAGTTGGTTCCCCATCTACTTTCCCCTTAAGGAGCCGGTGTACTGCCCGGCTGGGCAGCCCCTGTGCATGAGCATGTGGCGCTGCACTGCGTACCACAAGGTGTGGTATGAGTGGGCAGTCACGCACCCTGGCGTGACCAACATCCACAACCCCACCGGGAGGTCCTATCACGTTGGCTTGTGATGACAAGATTCCTGAATGTCCTGAATTTGCTGCTGAGTGTGAGGAGGGTGTATGTGCGCCCTGTCCACCTGATAAGCAGGTCATAAGGCAGATCATGTAGGAAGGAGAGGAGACTCTCTGAAAGAAAGGGATGTCCCGAACTACCCGTACGAATTTTTAGACACTGAACTGCATGTTTTATCGAATGCTACAAAGCGCAATGAGGACGAATCTGAGTGGAGTGCGAGAGAGAAATGGAGTCAGCTTTCCTGGAAAAATGCGGATGCTCTCTCGGCTTGAGAGGCTGACCCAACCTGTTCCCGAGTATGTAAGCGCTGGTAGGTCGGGTTGACTTCCTGAGAGCAGATGCCGTCCTAGTGCAGCACCTCGCTGGCCCTTGGTTGGTCCAAGAATTGATGAGCCAGCAGAGTGGGCTGAGCCCCTTCAATCTTCTACAACTTTTCCAGGTTCTGCTCAAAGGTCTTTGGCCAAGCCTTGTAAGCGCAGTCACGAGCAGATTGCTGAGATGAGAAGCCAGCTGGCGCTCGCAGCCCTCATCCTGGGGGTCGTGGTGGGATGCACGCAAGCTCGTACACTTCAGCAACAGTTCTCATCTGCCTCGGCCGTGAGCGTGAGCGGTGGTAGCGGCCCGAATGGGAATTGTGGAGCCACACAGACGGTCGGAAATGCTCAGGTAAGCGGTGGCACCTTCCTGTGCGAAATAGACCACCGAGGCCCTTTCCGTTTATGTAAGACATTAACGAAGGACTGGAACATCGTTGTGGCGCAGTAGCGTGCTTTGCAAGACTGTTGCAAACTCAGAGCTGATTTATGTAGGCCTTTGCTTCCGGTCCGCCATGCCTTTCGCCCATCATCCCTGCTCCTCCTCCGAGCACGTCCTGCCCAGCCACGACACAGACTGTGGATTGGGGTGCTCAGACGTCGTTCTCCCCACTCACTCTGTGCCCAGGTGGACTTCCCTTTATGACCTTCACTCCAGAGAAGCAGAATCCAGTCTTTTCAAAGAAGCAGCTGGTGAACAGTCTCAATTGCGAGCGCATCCAGTGGCTGTGTCCATGTGGTCCATGTACAGCAAGTTTGAATGCTTGCACAGAAGGTAGGTCCAGTCCTGGATATTGGGAGTCCTAGACAGGAAGGAAGGGGGAAGGGTATCCTCCATCAGGAGGCATTCTTCTTCAGCTTGTCAATGCATTTGTAGTAACGAGGAACCACAGACCCAGGAGCCGTCTCAAGTTGTAGGCACCACTGTCAGCCCAGCGGCAACCCCCCCCCACGACCTTTGCAATGTGCCTAAGCAAAGAAGCATGCTAAGAGAATTGAGCTGCCTTTACAGGAAGCACTGTGAACTACAAGTGGAACACCGAGACGCCCTCCAAAGTGTTCGGACTTTGGCAGATCCCCTCCGGCTCCTGCCCTGGCAGCGCGAGCGACAAGGACGTCAAGCTCATCGTCACTCCGGCCTCCGCTCCCAACAAGCAGGGCTTTGTCAGCACCACGATCAACGCTCCGGGAACCGTGAGTCCCCTTGACCAGCGCTTGCAATCAGCAACAGTGTCTGTATATGTGGAGTGGAGTTTCCTCTCTGCAAGGATTGCAAAATCTGCCTTGAAAGGGGGGGGGGGGATTTGTGCAGGGATTGGACTCCGATTTCTGGTGATGTGTCAGTGTTGCTGACACATCTTCGTGGTGTTGTGCAGTACTGGTTCACAGACCTGACCAACTGCGGCAAAGGTACACACCACCCCTCTTGCCCTGTCACCACCACTCTCAACGAAGTATTTTTGATCAAAGGCACCATGTGCCGAGAATCGATTCAGGCTGCACGCATTGCTTACGAGAGATAAAGCTGCTCATTGGATTTCACAATTGAGAGGGAGGCAGAAGGGACCCGCTGAGGTAGTGCAAGTACTAAGATGTGATAAATGCGGTGGTCATTTGTCATGCACACACAATGCAGTTTGGAAGATGGGCGGGGCACTAAGATTCGCAGATGCGTTCGCTCTTCTCCTAGATGCACAAGTGTCTCAGGTAGCTCCTCCCTGCTGCAGGTCAGCTGCAGAAGGTCACTGTTCAAGGCACACCGGCAGCAGCCGGAGCAGCAGCCCAAGGGGCGGCTGTCACCACCGGATGAGGCTCTGGGGAGCTGTCCAGGCTCAGCATACTTCTGGGAAGCACGTAGTTGCAATGATCAGGCAGTGCATGCCAGATTGATTTTTGCGATGTTGTTCATTTCATTTGGACTGCAAAATGTTAGCAACGATGTCTGTGTGGGTGTCTGTGCTTGTGGATGGTGACTCGTTCAGGTGGTGTTATTTAGCGTGGTGCAGAAGTCATGGCTAGAATTTGATTGTGTTGGGCACAAAGCTTGACAGAAGTATTGTAACGATGAGTATTTGGCAGACTCAAAAAGGGCCACAATTTCCCAAATGAATCCGGCAATTATTCTTACAATCTTGCAGCCTAGAATGTAGCCTACATTGCCCACAGCAAATCAATATGTTTCTGGAAGAGAGCCTTTGTTCGCAGCTTCCCTCATTTCTCTGGCCTGTCGTGGGGTGCAGCGGCTTCTCCTTGCCTTTGGCTCAGCAGGTGTCTGCCGAAAAACAATACTGCAGTCCGATCATCCCTCTTGGTTGAGCCTATCAGCACCCTTGGTTGAGCCTAATCTTGACTTGTTCACTGCTATGTTACCGAGGGGATTCACGCATTGACATGTACAGCACAGAAAAGCTACAGTTGCAACAGCGCCTCCCAGCTTTTGGGGGCCTGTTGGGTGGGTTCGGCCTCTGGCGGCGCCAACTCCTTGCCCTTGCGCTTATTCCTCTGCCTCTTTGCAGAATCCAGGTGCATGACGGGCAAGCCTGGGGAGGGCTTTCCCGCCGAGGAAGTGCCGAGGGAGGGTGGGTTCCTGGACTGGGGTTTGCCTGAGGAGGCAGCCGCCGGGGAGATGCGGGTGGGCTGCTGCCCAGGTGCCGGCCCCGAAGAGGGACTGAGGAGGGGGTTGCCTGTGTCAGGGTATTCCGACACTGGTGCAAATGGGTCACCCAGCCAACCGCCCTCGCTCAGATCCTCCGTACCTTCCAGCAGGGAGTTTATCACTGAGAGCTCTCAAGGCATCAGCATTTTTGCTTCACATACATGATGTATCGCTTGCCGGAAGCAAGGTAAGGTTTCAGGATCTGTACCCAAAATGCTAATCAAATAAAAGAAAACACCTTGTCAGTCAGAGTTCCTCCTGAATTTTGGAACACCCCAACTGAGCAATTGTCTGAGCGGGAAAGCATGTCTGGGAAATCACTGTCTCTCTCTTTTGTGACATTGTGTCTCTGTTAAATTACTGTGAGCAAGCGCCCAAATTACCAGCCCTTGCAAGCTAACATGAGACTGGCATTGAGGTCCACCCAAACAATGCAGGACCCCAGCTGGCCCCTAAAAGATTACAGGTCCCTAAAAGAATGTGTTCAAATTCGATCACATTCACATGGCAGATCCTAAAATTCGGGACATGGGTGCAATGCCCTTGCAACCTGATTATTGAGAAGGGGCCTAGTGCTGCACGAACAATGCCGCCACATTTTCTATATCGGAAAGGAGACAAGCAAACTTGCCTGCAGGATTGAGAAAAGCCGGAGGCATGCCGGGGCGTTTGCTGGGGCTTCCTGCCGAAAGCAGCGCACGAGGCGGCAGCTGCACGCTTGGGGATCCCCCCGACCCTGGCACCGCCACCACTGCTTCCCTGGGCCTTGGCAAAGCTGCCAGGGGCGCCCCCTGCTCGGACGGCTTCTGTTGAGAATGTCCTCTGAGGGAGCTCCGGGATCCTCCCTCAGACTCCGGCAAAGCGTCGTTTGGAGAATCTTCTCTGAGATGCTGGCCCTCAGGTCCCGTCCCTTTTACAGTGGCACTTCCTGTGCCAACGTGGCCGCCTGGGGAGTTGGGCAGGTGGGGGGCAAGGGGCTCCCTGCCACAGTCTGCCTCCCCTGAAGGTCCCGCTTGGCTCGTCACTGGGATTGAGTGGGCCTTCCAGTTGGGGCGGAGGGGGCGCTGGGGGTCTGATTTTTGCTTGGAGGGTCCATCAGCAAGGGCATGGGCATTGTCATCCCGCCGGGCTGCCGGGCGGTGGGATGTCGGCACAGCCGTGGCCGTGAGCCTGTTGCGGGCAGCCCGTCCTGTCTTCAGCGGCACCGAGGTGATGTGGCTGGACGAGTAGGTGGCAGAGAAGGGATTCAGGGGAGGGGGGCCAGTCTGGACTTCTGCTACCTACAGAGCGGGAATTGCAAACGTGATTTAGGGAGGTCACAGCAACAATGGTCCTTGATGTGTATGCTATGAAATGGAAATGGCACGGAGGGATGCTGGAGATTTCTAGCCTCCTGTGACGCATGCCATAGAAAAGCACAACATCCTCACATGACAAGGAGCAAGACAGATGTATAAATTGCTGGCATCTCGCACAGCTTGAGCATGTCGTTGGAGCTTGAATATGGGAAAGGTGAGCCTTCAGAGACATCCTAAAACAAGATTTGAGCTCAGACAGACGAACCAGGGAAGCTTTTCCAAACCCCAGCGATGGATTGACCCAGAACATATGAAACTCTAAGATGGGAGCTTTGATGATTGAAAAGGGTTCCTGCTAAATCGACCCATGCCATCATCTTGGGCAAAGCAAAACCTCCATGGAGTCAGGAATGGGGGCCAGCAGATGCTTTCCAGAGATGGTGTACAGGAAAAATGATGTCCAGGATGGTAGCTAAACATGATAAGTCGACAGGTAAAGTCAGCTTGCCTGCGCAGGAGCAGTGGCCCTGCCGGCTACAGCTGCAGGAAGAGGCTCAGCTGTGGCTGCATCCACCCCTGCCCCCTCGCGGGGCTCCAGGTGACTGGCTGCCTTGGGGACTGCGTGGCTACCTGACTGATGGGACTTCACTCCCAGCCCTGATGGTGCTGCTGGGAGCTCACTTTCCACCGGGGCTTCCAAACCTTCCATAGCGCCTGCAACAGAGGACTATCAATATTGTGCCAGGGAAATTATTCTTGTTTCAAAGCCCTCTGTGGCACCTCAGGAAGTGAGGATACTTGGGAGGCAGGAGATGCCTTGATATCAACCTAGAAGAGCCATGGAGTGTAGCGCTTAGATTCATGTATGCAAAGGATATGTGTGTTGTGCGAAGCAGATGCCTGAGCATCAGTTATTGGGCCTGGAAAGGTTCTCTCTGCAGCAGGAAAGCATTACGCTTGTCATCCCGTCTGATTAGGGTGAAGATGCTGTCTTGGTTTGAGGACAAGAAGCTCCAGAGTGCTGGTGAAGCCTTTCCAATCAAAAATCAAATGCTGCGTCTGATGCTGCGTCTCACCCTTAAAAAGCTGAATGCGTACTAAGAGGGCTTCAATGATGTGGATATGTCTGAGCACAGAGCTGTCTGAGATGTGGGCCTCAACGCATGACCCACCTGAGAACATGTCTGCCAGGGATGCTTGGTTGCCAAGCAAGAATTTTGCAAGCTTGCTGGCCTCTGCTTTGCTCTCTGCAGCACAAGAGGAATGATTACCGCTGACCTTCTTGCTTGGGAAGCACAATGCTTTGAGCGCATCAATCTCTTACAATCTCATCTCAACAACCTCATGATTGCCCCTGACAGGGGGATCCTTCTATGGTTTGCATATATTAGCTCAGATCTTGCTCTAGGAGGGCCATGCCTATTCCTGAGCCTTCACTTGCCGCAAGAGCCCGCTTCTTGCTCTTTTTGCGTGTAGACATCCCCCACCTGGATACAATAGAAAAAGCCATCAAAATTGTTCTCATGGCCATCAATTCTGCTGTGATGACAACAAACTGTGTTTCTTTACAGCATAATCAATCCTCTTTCAGGCCTCTGTCAACCATGTTCTGCCATCTGCTGCATTAAGATTTTGCATAGACTTCATGCAGGGGTATCTCTTTGGGGACATGCACACTGCAGGCATCTTACTTGGCTTCAGAGGTGGGCGCGATGCGTCCTGGGGGGAGGGGTATGACAGCAGGAAGGCCTCCAGATTCTCTGCTTGCGTGAGGCACCTGTATTAAAAGTGAATTGAGATCAATCATTCAAAGGACAATCAGTAACATGGACATGGTGGCAGCTCAGCTTGCAGCTACCAGTACAGCAGTCAGCTTCCAAGCGCAGCACATCCATAATTGCTCTCCAGTCCATAGCAGAAGATGGCGGTCGTGAGACATTAGATGTATTCCCTGACTGATGCAATCCTTCAGTGGAAGGACTTCACAAAGGTCACAGAAGGTCATCTGTTCCATGTCTCCGACGGTGGTGCTCCATGCAACAACACTGCAGCTGATGGCAAGTCGCATTCGCTCCTTGGATGTTTCTCAATTTCCTGGCACACATGCTCATTTGAAAATGGTCCAAAAACCCCATATGGGATCCACAATCTGTGCAGCATGAAATGTTGGTCTTTGAAAGGTGCTCACCTTTTCCTCGCACATCCTCGGCTCTGCAGGTTGACCTGCTCCTTCGCCCTCCTCAGCTGCCCCACTCCTCCCATCAGCGTCGCGCTGGCTGGCCAGGCTTGCCCACTGCTCACCCCCAACTCCACTTATGGCATTTCCATCCCCTCCAAGGTCTGGAAGCGAGACCAGCTCCCCGCCACCACCCGCAGCCAGAAACCCCACCCTTGCCTCTCCACGGGCCGCTCCCTGATCTTGCTCCCTCTGTGGCTCCTCCCAGGCACCACCATCCGGGGCAAAGTCGACCTCTTCCCCCAACGTCCCGCCTTCCCCCACTTCACCCCTGGCCCCTAGCTCTGCCCTGGAGGCCTCTGGCTGTCCTTCGCGTTTCCCACCGTCTCCGCCCCTCTTCGGCGGCTCAGAGTTCTGAGCTCCAGGGGGATTTGGGGCCTTCATGGGGGGTCTGTACTGCTCTGCATGGAAGCGAGATTTGCGCTGGGGAACAGGCACGCCTGCTTGAGCCAGCCCACCCGCCACGCCTGCGGACACTGAGGGGGAGGGTGACCGGGTCGGAGGCACGCCTGGCTGCCCCTGGGGTGGCGCACTTGGACCGACGGCTTCCACGGCTCCCTCCGCAATTCTGATGGCGTTGTCTGCGGCGGCGCGAGCCACCTGATGAGCAAGAAATTCCAAAGATCATCACTCATTCTGTGATGGGTCCCAAGCTTTCAAAATGTCTGATATAGTTTCCCTGACAGGCTATAAATGCACTACAGCATCGCCGTTCCACCCCTGCCCCAAAATCAACAATGTACACTGGTATAGGTGAGCAGAATGATGAATTCAGCACTAAAAAATGCCTGCAATTGAATTGGGATGGACAATACTTGCATGGCAGAATGACGATCTCTGGATTCAGGCTGACAACGGTCCAAGTAAGAGATCCCCACTCACAGAAGTCCAGAGCCCAAACAGCTCAGCAGCCTTGGTCCATGGAAGAAATCAGTCTCAGAAACGACGTCCCTGATGAGGTAGAGCACCTCCCACAGGGCTCATGTGAAGGACATTCAATTTGACAATGAACTCTTGTTGGACTGCATGCTGTTCAGCTAAAAAAGATGGTGCAGGTGCAATGCCATAAACAATTGAATGGACAATGTCTTGCAATGCAAAAAGGGCGTAATGTGAAGCAGGCATTCGAAGGTACCTCCTGCAGGGCTTGCTCAGGGGTGAGGACCACGCTCCCTAGCAGATCCCGCTCTGGGTCTTTGGCGGCGTTTGCAGCTGCCTGGTGGGGAACGCCGTCCCCAGGTGGGAAGGGCACCAGCGTCAGCACCGGACGGATCCCCACCCATGCGCACTGTAGCATCTGGGGCAGGTCTTCCCCTGCAGCAATCCTTTGCTATGTGAAGATCCTTTCTTGTTTCTTGCAAGTTTGGGAATACCTCATTTCTTCCCTCATTTCTTATGCCCATGCTGAGGTTTTGGGTGTCTGCAATCAATCTAGCAATGACTGACAAGTAAGCATCAAGCTGGGAGAATTCTGCAATGCACGCATCAGGGACATGTGCAATTCACAACTTCAAATCCTCAGGATACTTGCAAACACAGAAAAGGGAGATGGAAAGCGTTTAAAATCAGGGCGGGGGGGGGGTGGGTACCTGACAGGTTGTCGTGGCCAGGCTGGAAGGGCAACATGCAGACCAGATCCACGAGAGCATTGTAGGTGGAGACAGCCGCCATGAAAATGCCACACACAAGCACCTGAATCGGAGATCACTGTGCCTGAGCAATTACCTTGCAAGGGCTTGCACTTCATACACTTGTTCTTGCACCAACTCCAAAGAGCCGTTCGTGAGACCAAATTCTGAACGGATCTCAAATGAGAAGTACAGAGGAGGGACACTAGTAAGCCCAAAGCAAATCTATCAGATCGAACAGATAAGGAGTCTTTGAGACTGCAGCAAATCTATCACAGAGTCCCAACTCAGTTCTCACGCCGGCCTGTCCCTCTTTCTCGGCATTTTCTGCAGAAATTGAAGTTGAGGTATAAGCAAAAGAGGATTGGCCTTCCAAAACAAATTCCCACAATCAGCATGAATTTCTCCAAGGCACATAACACATAGGCACAACACATCATTCAGACATGCCTCCACACCTGCAACCGCCCCAGGACCGCCAGGAACACCAGGTGCGTCCTCACAAAATGCATCCTGGCCAGGTGGGCCGTCGTCTGGGAAGCCGCTTTGCGCAGGGCCGGAACGCTGGCCTGGAAACACAGACAGCAAGTCATGCTTTGTGTCTCAAAGCGCCAGTGATTGGCAGGAAGTGAGATTGATGTGGCAAATCAAAGGGTTCAGAACATCCATGAGAGATCAGGGGGTGGGGGTTGGCTTGGGGGGAAGTTGAAGAAGAGAATGGCTCGAGCCGCTGAGGAGAATCAAGCATTGCTTCTTGAACAGCTTGAGCGCCTACATGAGACAACAGGAAAGAAGCAAAAGCAGGCACCAGAGTCACAAGGAGGGGGGAACAGTGTGATAGATGAGGGGTATTTCAGGTGGTCACAACGGCAGCCCTGTACTCCACTCCTCAGTGAGCATCCTAAAAGCTCACCCTTCAAGATGGAATGGAAACAAGCCCAGTTGTCTGGTGTCAAATGCACAGTGCCATGAGCTGAACAGCGATGCGTTTTGGTTCTGTATCACCCCTTGACTGGGAGACCTCATTGTCTGATCTTGTTATGTAGTGTGACACAAAGTCAGAGAATATGACACACTTGCCCGCAGCATCATCTCTGATCATAGGAGGACCTGCCCCACTCTATGTTCTGGCCGCGCATTTTGGCGCTTGGTAGGCATCCAAGCTATGGAGATTCCCCGATTGATCCTATCCCACTCCGTGTCCCCAACAGGCCAGGATACTTTCTATGATTGGGAATCGAGCAGCGGGAGGTGGTGGGACCCTGCATACCTGGGCCAGACGGCAGGCAGCCAGCAAGCGGCACAGCAGCAGCACCCCTGCCTCCCCTTTAGGCACTTCCGCATGCTTGCTGAACCTGCGGAGCGCTCGCCACTCAGAGGGTAGGTACTTGGGTGAACATGCCCAAGTACCTGTGAACGTATAAAACAGGTTCAATGTGTTTCAAATAAAGCTTTGAAGACTGACATGACAAAGAGATGCAAAATGCCAACAAAATTATGGAATCAACAGGTGGAGAAGCTAATCAAAGACTCAGTTTGGATTGGAGCTAAAGGTCTACGCTTGATTAACTATGAATATGAAAGGGCTTCTTTTTTCTTTTGAGATTGGAATGACTTCCCATTGGCTGCAGGACTGCAAACCCTCTCTGGATTGCAGTGCAAGTGCAGGGTGGCCCACCTGTCAAAGGGGTTGACCACAAACAGGTCGCAAAACTCTGTGATGAGGTCTCCTGTGCGCAAGTTCTCCAGCTGCCTCATCAGCCTCAGCACCTTCATGGGAAGAAGAAGTACTGGCACTGCCAGAAGACGGTAACGCAGACCTGCTAATTTACATGCCTGGTGACTGCCTGGTATTAAGTGATCAGCGGCGAGAATGCGCTTGGTTTGATGTGCTCTTTACCCCCAGATCATAAATTTGTCCACCTGACTGATGTGAATTGGGCTGTCGCAGCGATTTGCCTCAAGATTTTGAGTCTAGAGCTGGTCATAACTCGCAACACAATGATACTTGGGCATAGAGTGTCTCATATTAGAAATGAGCTCGGGTGACCGCCACAGCTAGCTTCGATTTCCAATACAATCCATAAGCGTCAATTCAATATCGCTTGGGGTCGCATGCATGGCACCTCTCTTGGGAGCAAAGTCAGGCATTCAATGCTGAAGCGCTCAAGTGCACCTGGAATCGATAAATGAGAGGGAGGGATGTTGGGGTTCTAGTGAGGGTCAAACCTGCCGCAAGTGCTGAAAGCTGAGGGTTCGTCGGTGCTGGCTGTTGTTCTTGTACATCACAGCACTCAGGAGGGCCGTCTCCTTTGCCAAGAGCGGCTCCTCCGGTCCAGCGTTGGCCATCTGCTTCACCACCTCCTGCTGGGAGTCACTTTGTCAATATTGCACATCTTTTGCATGGCTTAATTACTGCATGTATCTGCCAATGTCTGATGCAATTGCCTATCTTATCTCACCCTTGTGCAATGGTGTTGCAATTGGGAGGCTTTGCCTTCCTCATGTCTGCCTTGGAGAGCAGTGGTTGTAGGATGGGGAATCAGGGGCTTCTCGGATCTCAAGCCAATCGATGGGAACCATGAAATGAATATGTGCGGCAGAGTGACTCACCCGTAGCGTTTCCAACTCCGCGGTCCTACCGACAATGGCTGAATGCCGCAGCCAGGCTGGCATGGCGGGATCTTGGACCCTCCCTGCCCTGCTGCCTTGGATGGGAAGGGTCTCCACAGCTGGGGCCCTGCACATGTGGGTCCATATTCTTGAATTGATCATGAGAGATACTCTCAGATTTGCAGCAAGATCTCGATTGAGAGATGGGTGTTCAATGCCACAAGATACCAGATAAGGCAAGCCTATTTGCTTGGCCAGCAGTGATTTGCCAGCAATCTTTGTTTAAGTGCTTGTGCCATGCCTCATTTAACAGCAATCTGTGAGACAGCTGGGCCTGTAAAGTTGAGTCACATCATCAAAGCATGGCCAGTCAGTGTAATAAAATGTGGTAAACTGTCAGGTTGAAGGTGTGAATGCTGGTGAATCTAGCATGTTGGCAGCATTGTGTCCCTGTCCCTATGTTACGTCAAGGCTTGTCTCCAAACGAGTTTGCAGCTTTTGGGATGCAAATCCCGGTGTAGGGCTAGCTCACTACCCCACCTCTTGAGCAGCCCAGACCGCTCTCTTCAGATTGGCCAAAGGTGATGGGGAGGATGGGCGACGTCAAAAATTCCAGCATAATATCTTCCTTCAACCACCACACAACACTGCCATATTGAAGATCGGCGATGGTGGTCAAGAAGGGAACGTACTGGCTGTGCCCAGGCTGCCCTGAGGCAGCTGCAGAGCTGGCCTGCGTGCTCCCTGTCCCATCATGCCTCGCTCGCTTTGGTGACTGCTGTCCAGGCATATCAGCCTGTCGACGTTTCTTGCCCTTTTCCTGATCCTCTGCCCTCTTGTCTGCAGGCTGCTGTATGTCCATGAAATCTTGGAAGAAGTCAGAGGTCTGCATCCTCTCACCTGTCTTCCTGCAGCCCATATTCCACATTACGAACTCAAGATTCTGCATTTGAAAGCTGAAATGTGTTCAGGCAGTGTCGGAGACCATTTTAGCATCACAGGTGTTGTTTCTGGATTGTATGACACACATCTCAAGAATGGGTGGGGGTGAGGGGGGTTCAAAAGGTGGTGTTCTTTGTGTTCGTGTTAAGAGGGTTGGAGGGGACTCAGTGAACGTATAACACCTCAAGACATGGACAGATGCGATCTGTCTCTCTACAGCTCCCGCTTTTATGCAGTTTCTTGCTTGCAATTTATCAATGCCCCCTGAAACCTGTGCCTTCCCCTCCAGCCCGTTTGCACCTTTCACACTGTGGAATGTGTGGTCCAAGACTGTGGCCATGACTGGAACGTACCCCTGAGGAGGTATCCCTCCGAATGCCGAGAACAGGCCGCTCTCTGCTCCACTGTCTTGGTCCAGCAGCACCTCCTCAGCAGCCCCCAGGTTTGCTGCCAAGCTCTGGTTAGAATATCCCTCCTGAGCCACCTGATTCTCCTCTTGGAGGCTTGCCAATTCCTCCTGAAGGTCCATTTTCATGCGCCTTTCGCGTCGTCTTCTCTCTACCTCTCTCTTGTTCACAGTCCTCGTCATGGTGATGCAAGGACAAGATGGAGCTTCACGAGCCGGTATTCTTGTCACGTAGCAAGCAGGGTCGCTCAGCGACAAGTCGCCAAGCCAAATTTTCTCCTGTCATACAAGACAGCGATTAATGAAGTCAGCTGGTGAGAATTTTGAGCCGAACAACCTTGTCCTCAACAAGGAGGATGCAGGGCATGCAGACCATCTTTGCATTTGATGACCATCCGAACTCCCAAAAATGCGAGCAGCGCTACGAAGCAATTTCTATTTGCTTACATTGCTTGCCTTGAAATTCGAATGAAAAACATCATTTGAAAAGCCGCATGCGACAACCACCTATTTCCTTGCAGTATCTGCAGCTCATTCTGTCATCACCTGGGGACCGGATATACTGCGTAACACTCAGAAAACAAGTCAAATCAGATCACAGCACATAGATGGCTGCCCTGACAGCTGACAGCCTGACCATCACGCGGCCTGATGATTGGCACCTGCACCTGAGGGATGGGGCTGCGCTGAAGTCCTTGGTGCCACAGTCCGCCAAGCATTTCAAGAGGGCCATCATCATGCCAAACTTGAAGCCCCCCGTCACCACCGCTAGCCAGGTCTCTGCCACAGCCACTCTTGCCAGCCTGGGCAAACTGCCTTGCCCAGGCCCTTTCGCTTGTGCTCCAAGCCTCTTCAATATCACCTCTCAACCTGAGGATTTGGCACAGGCCCTTGAGTACCGTGAGAGGATCATGGCGGCCTTGCCCGAGAGCAGCAACTTTCAGCCACTGATGACCCTCTATCTGACGGACAATACCACCGCAGACGATGTGCGTGAGGCCAAGGTCAGGACCCCTTGATTCCCTGTTCATTCTCTCTCTGTTGCCACAACACAAAACTCATCACATGAATCAGCAATTTACCTCAGTCAAAGCAGAATAGCTCCGGTTGCCTGCCAATCAGTTGGGGTAAGAACTACTTCAGAATTCAAGGACAAAGACTTATATTTAATACGAGCATGAGAGAACCCCATCTACTGTTTTGGAAATTGCATTTCTGGCCACAAGAATCCTGCCTTAGTATCAGAGTAGCCATCTCTGCCATCGTATCCCTTATTTTGATTTTAGTGAAGAGAACAAATCTTGATATATGAATTTTACATTGCAGGCCTGACTTGCCTCATTAATTCTCGAGACCTATTTGTGAGCAAGGCCATTGTTTTAAAAACGAAGCTGCTTGGCCACCTATACTTCTGCCACCGCCGGGCTTTTTTGTTTGAGTAAATCCACACATGCTTGTCGAGATTTCAAGTCAGTCCCCTCCTCTCAGGAGGCTGGGATTGTGGCCTACAAGCTCTACCCGGCGGGAGCCACCACCAACTCGCAGTCGGGTGTCACAGACATCGACGGCTGCCTGCCTGCCCTTCAAGCAATCCAAGAGGTGCCACAGCTTCCCTTTTCCAAATTTGGCAGCAATACATAACAACCCCAGAAAATGCACTGTCGGGCAGCATCCTGCCGCAAGGCTGCCAATACTTACCCCAGTCGGGATTATATGAGCCCTGGACAACTCAAAAGCCTGATGCTATACTGGTACTGGGTCGGAGACGTCTCTGCACACCAAGAACACAAGCTGCATTGCTTCAAATGGTATACTGAGGACGAAGGCCCCTACGCGAGGGCTATGGTGGAAGCTGTGCTCCGGGTACTGCTATTGGTAGACTTTCAAGCCACCAACAGTCACATTGCCACTGCCAATCACAGGAGATATAGTCTGGCTAACCAGCACTCATTGTCGAGGTCTCAATCATCTGAATTTAGCAACTATTGCGTGAATGTGGACTTGGAAGCGCAAAGCCAAAAGAAAATGAATTGCCCTTCTCACACTCCCTTTATCATCTGCTGCTGCATTCTTACACCAGGCACCCTTCCATGCCAAAATCCTACCTTGCAGTGTGGCATGCTGCTGCTGGTGCACGGGGAGGTGACGGACAGCAGCGTCGACATGTTTGACCGCGAGAAGGTGTTCATAGAGCAGAAGCTCAAACCTCTGCGGCGGAAGCTGCCGTCGCTGCGCATCGTTATGGAGCACATCACCACCAAGGACGCGGTCGACTTCGTGGCCTCCTCCCCCGTGAATGTGGCGGCCACCATCACGCCGCAGCACATCACCCTGAACAGGAACGCGCTGTTCCAGGCAAGCACCACCAGCTTGATTGCATCAGAAATGGGAACCCCAGTGCGTGCTGTTGAATGTGGGGGGCATTGGGGGAAGGTGCGATAGTTGAGAGGAACTTAGATGAGGTGCCCCGAAGCTCATGGCAGCAAAGATTCATTGCACCTTCTCACATCAACGTTCATGCCATCCTTGAGACTAGAATCAAATCTGTCATTCAACAAATTTCTGCCTGAGCCTCCAGGGGGAGCGTCGCTGCGAACCATTCAAAATTTTGAAGTGTTTTTTCCATGGGCAAAGGCTTTTGCATCTTGCTGATCTGATCGGCAAGTCGATCTAAAATCAGGGAGAGGATGAGCATCTGCCAAATAACATAGCCATGGGAGCTCTGATCAGCAGTGTGCAGGGAGGCTTAAGACCTCACGCCTTCTGTCTGCCAATCCTGAAGAGGGAAGAGCACCGGCAGGCAGTCCTGACTGCTGCTGTCAGCGGGAACCCTCGTTTTTTCCTGGGTACCGACAGTGCCCCTCACGCTCTTGGCGACAAGGTGATCACCAATCCACTGCACCATTATATTTTTACCTTGTTGACAAGCGCTCTCTGAATTTTGCGGTATACAGCAGGGTGCTGATTGTAGCCACTTCAGTGCAGCAATCTGCATGCGGTTGTGCTGGAATCTACAGCAGTCCTGTGGCGCTGGCAATCTATGCACAGGCATTTCAGCAGGCAGGGGCTCTGGCAAATCTGGAGGGTTTTGCCAGCTTTCATGGGCCAGACTTCTATGGCTTGCCCAGGAACACTGAGACCCTGACACTGAAGCGGGAAAAATGGACCATTCCGCAGAGCTATGACTTTGGAGAGAAGAAGGTCGTGCCCATGTTTGCTGGAACAGAGATAGACTGGAGTGTAGAGAGTCCTTCGAGTGATTGAGGGCATGCCAGACTGGAATTAAAAGTTTAATTGAGAGTTTGGAGGAGAGTGAGATAGAGAGACCCCTGCATCAATCGTATTTACAAATTTTGTAAAGAGTCCTCAGAGTTGCAGCATGCGATCTGCAGGCAGCCCGGCACAGCAAACAGATACTCCAAGTTTTTGGTGAAATTTTTCTTCTATCTATCATATACCAAGACTCCCAGTCTGTGCACCGCCGGTCATATCTTACGAAATCTACTGGGGATTCAACTCACTTCAAATCGTTCATACACAAAGTTCAAGAGGCATCTTGTTCTCATTCTCCTACAGGAGAAGTACATGATGCACACTACTGTACACACTCAATCTGGCATCCAGGCATCATATTTGCGAAGGGGATCAGATAGACCCCATATTCAGAGAGTGAAGGTCACCGCGGCGGCGGCTGAGGGTTTTGGTCCGCTATGGCAGCAAGGTACATCAGATTGTTCTGCAGCCGTGTTTGGTACCTACAGGAGTATGCAATTTCATTGCCAAAAGTGCCTGCTTTCCAACATGAGGCCAGGATTCAGAGCACTGTGGGGACCTAGAGCCCTATTGAGGATCTATGCAATTTCAAAATCTTGTTGCTTTTGTTATCTTGGACACTCAAGAATTGACACAGGGACATCCAATCATATACCTGCCACCAGCATTTCAATTGTTTGGGGACTATAGTTTTGGCGTAAGCAGACATATGCAACCAAAACTGAGCTTCAATTCAAGCCAAGGATTCTCTCAAAGCAGATTTGCGCATCCATAGGACACAACAATTCGGAATGGGTGGGTCAGACCAGATGAAGAATCAGCTGCTAGTACAACTGCTAAAATATCGGAAATATTGAGCCTTCTTTGTGTCCGTGATTTGTCTCATGCGCACAGAGAATGGCTGTGATGCTCATCGTGTACAGTAATTCTTTCTCCATATTCTGGAAAGTTGGAGAGGTATGCTACATGATCAGCATGCAATGAAGAGGGATTCAGCAGAGGAACTTACTCCAGGCAGTCCTTCAGGCGATTTGCGTTCATATTCTCGTAGATTGCCTTGATGAATGTGTCGTTCTCATCCAGATACTGCAACCATCAAGGTCAGAAGTGCCCACTCTCACACTCAGAGAGCAGCATGCAACTGGGTGCAACAATAATTCACCATCAAACTTTTCGCCTGCTTCCCTAGCACCAGGCCCAACATCAAATTCATGCTGCTAATGCCTTGATTGTGGGTCTGTAGACTAGCCTGCTCTGATGGACATCCCACCTGTTGTATCCTCTCTGTGGTGATCTGCTGGGGCTGCGGTGGTTGTGCTGGGGGTGGACCTTGCATCTGCTGCCCGGCCTGAGCTCCATTGTGGGCCATCTATAACAGGATACGTCCGCACTGGGCTATTCCTCGGATGCACGACCCAGGTTGAAATTCAAAAGGGGCTGATCAGATACAGGCCAGCTTAGAGGCCGGGATCCTCGTAAATGCAGAGGCAAAATCTCTCGGTCTATTATTTTCAAACTGCTGTCGCATTTCTTGAGGACTCGCCTGTAAAATTGGCAGTAGCATAAATAGAAAATTCAATTGGAATAGAAGAGGGATAATGTCGAAGAGAATGTCGGGGGCTGTTGAGGAGAGAGCGTTGAAGGGATCTGAACGTTAGCTGACCGATGGCATTATCAATGTTGCAAATATTGGAACACGGCCGGTGCCCGATGGTTGTGTTGAATCTTGAAAGCGCCATAATGCCACACTATGTGTGCTTATAGCAATTCTTACCTTCCAAAATGAAATTGCGGCCTTCATATTTGGGCCAAATATCATCTCTAGCGTTCGCGCTATGCCTACTGGTCAGACATGCCCAGGTGAGACGTCGTAATTCAACCCGCAACAGACCAGCAATTGAAACAACTCATGGTGTCAAAGTTGAATAGCTCGAACATGCGTTTGTAATGCATCCTTTGTGTTCACTACCTCACGGGTATATGCCTCCTGAGGAGCACTGGAATCCTGAACGAGCATCATAGGATAGACAAGACATGCTGCCTTCTTTATATTATGCGTAGAAAGCTGTCTATCAAGTGGTCAAGGCTCCTGAGATTATGGAGTACAGAGGTCGGGAGCGGAGTCTCCTGACTGAAGCTCTACCACTGCAGGGAGAGGCACACAAACCCTCAGACACGCCATGTCCCCCAGACTTCCATTCCGTGCCCACTACCAAAGCTGGATGCCCCTGTCAGCCAGAACCCCTGCCAGAATACGGAGCTTGCCCTGCCGGCTATCAGTGCTCCCTGCCAATGGCAGGGGTTGGGGGTGTCGCCACATGCATCCCATGCGTCTATGGTCAGGTGTGGACATTCGTCCTGCTTTGTTAATTGATAACAAAGCTACCGGGTCTTGTGATTTTTCAATTTCTGCATCTAAGACCAGGCAAGCTCTTCTGGTGCACTTCCCAAAAGAAATTGCAATTCAAGCTTTGAACCTTCTTTAGAATATAAATAAACACAATAATGTAGATCATCAATGGAGGACAGGGGTAAGGGTTGAGGCTGACTTGAGAATCTAGTACCTTTGATGGCAATATAGCCGGGCGTAAATCATGACAACAATTATATGATCACGGGAGCTTCAATCTGCCCGCATCCGATCACCTGCAGCCCTCGTAACTGAATGCTATCCACAATTTGTGATATAAATTGATGCAGTACTGCCCACGCGGAAGCTTTCTGCCGCCGCCGACTGGTTCCCAGAAGGAGCATGTGAATTATGTGGAGAAACACCTGTGCAAGTGAGACCCCCCCCTGCTCCCTCCACACCTTTGTCGACCCTCCCAGATTGATTGCATGATGACCGGAAGACAGATTGGCTGCAGGATGGAGTCTCCTTTTCATCAACATCTCTCCGGGGCATCCCCTTCTCATGGGTCATGAAATGAGATGTTGGTTGCAATACATCCTGAAGCCAGGCGTAACTGCAGCTTAGAAATCATGATAATTCAAACACAATGCATTGTCTTACTCAGGCAAAGTATCCTGTCCTCAGGGAATCATGATTCTGCTGCATTCAAGACACCTTTCGATTCACTTCTCAAAAATCCAGTTCTCAAGCCTCCGTGCTGCAGGCCAGGATTTTTCTGCCCCCTTCCTGATCGCCAAATTCCCTGTCCTGCCGGAGCCTTCTGCCCACAGGCAAGCGTGGAGGCCACGACCTGCAACTACCAGTACTTGCTGAACCACCGCCCCGTGCGTCTCACTATTGCTCCTTGCTTCTCACCACTGCCTTGAGCTTTATTTCACAGCCCTCGACTTCTGATTCAGCTCTGTGCTGCAATCACTGCTCTGTGCTTCCCACTGCCGCTTCTTGGACTGCAATTCGAAACCGGGGGTTTACTGCACAAGCGATGTTCGCTTCCAATGCAGCCAGACCCACTGTGTTTCATGTCGTTGTTTGCTGAATCCCGCACCTATGATGATTTTGGTACAGCGATTTTGACAAAGATGTGCCATACCGCTCACAGCCTTTAGGGCCATGCTGGGCATGCTTGAATGCACAATTGTGTGCTGCGCTCGCATGACGCTGAGAAGGCATGTTGTGATGCAGCAAACCATCATTCCGGCACGACCAGTTAGCGTGGAGGAGCAGGTGGTTATCTGCACCTCTCACACTAGTGTCTGATGGCAGCATCACCTTCAGAGTTGCTTCAAAGCGGAGATGAGCCATCTCTGAGCAGAGAACTCAAGCAGCTAGTGCTCTGCTGTTCTTATTGCGCCGAACAATTTGTTGCCTGCACATTTGTGAGACACATTGTCATAGCACTCTGCAAGATTTTAGCGCCTCAATGGTGCCAAATGTCGTAAGCTGAGTAAGAATCGTCCCAGAGAATGCACTGAGTAAAGATTGGATGCAGGTCATGCACGATGGCGTACCTATAGGCGGGAACTTCTGCCCGCCTGCTTCCTCCACACCCGGCAATGTAAGCTTCCCAGATCTTGGGCGGCAAATTATAATGCAAGAGGCTCTGAGAACGAATCAAAGTTTTCAAAGTTTGAAGAGATTGGAGGATGGGGGTGAAGGGAGAAGCAAATACAGAACTTGTCATCAGAATATTATCACACGGTTTTAGGAGTAAGGCTTGACAGCAGGGGCCTTGCCAACTCAATACAGGGAAATGCTGCGTCAGGTGTTCGTATACCTGTGGATAGGAGATGATAGAAGTGAAAGACCTCGAAAGCAAAAGCAGTGCTGTCAGTTTGGCTGGCATATGGGTCCACAATTTTGCTTTTCCTGCGAGACATCATGAATTGCCAAGCTCGCTTCGTCTGTGCAGCCCTGCCCGCAGGGATACTTCTGCCCCAACTCCAGCTCCATAGAGCCATGCCCCAAGGGCAGCTTCTGTAAAGCCTTCACCTTGCGGCCGAAACGGTGATTGCCCAGGAAACCCCATTGCTCTTAACAAAGCCTTCATTTGCTCTCAAAACGGGGTCAATGGTGACTGCCTCCAATTTGGCCCTTGAATTTCCTGTTTGCCAGCCCCATGCCTACACTCCACAGCATGAATGCCACAACTGCCAATGCAGAAGTATCTCCCTCTGTGTACTAAGCACCATAGGAGGGGTATCAGATATGAGCCATTTTCCAACAATTGACATGATGAGGTGGAGCTCCGCATTATGCCTGAGATTGCCTGACATTGGACAACATTTGATAAGGGGTAGGGGGGGGGGGTTCTTTTCTGATGTGGAATCCCGTATTCTCAAACTGAACCCGGTACATAAACAATGCTGTTGCACTGCAGATGTCGCTGGCTGGCAAAGTGTCGCACAGGTTCTGGTTCCGCAGACTTATCTATGGGGGGCTTCTTGGGTCTGCTGCTCATTCTCCTGGTTCTGTGGCTGGGCTATCTGGCCTTCTCAGCATACATACGGTGCCTTCCCTGGCCCCTTCCCCTTCTTGCAGTAGAATAGGTTTTCAATGAGGATTGAACATTCGGTGTAGACCTGGGTTTGAGAGTAAATTCCAACTTTGGCGATGCTTCTGTAAGTCCTGCTCTCTTCCCTCCCTTTACCCCCTTCCCCTTCTTTCCCCCCCCTTATTCGGTCACTTTGGCGGCTGTTCCTCTGCAGGTTGCAGCAGGATTTGCTGGTGAAAAAGCAAGGAGCAAAAGGGAAGCTAAGGCAGCTGGTGGCTCCCTTGCTGACCAAGTGCAAAGACTCCCAGTCACTGGCCTTCCAAGCGTTCGGCACCATCAGGCCCCGCATCAGCCTGAGGTTTACCCAGCTTCCCTCCGTCTCGATGTCCGTGTCAAAAACACACCTGTAGATTTCACTTCACATATACCCAAATGGTGCCAAGGCGTAACAAATTTTGTCCAGTGATGTCGTTCATTGAGAACTAGTGAATGATCAGTGCAATACCATATTGACTCACTGACCTGCAATGAATCTCAGGTTTGAGGAGTGCGGAATGCGCCTGCGCGACGGGCGGTCCATCCTCAGTGGAGTCACCGGCTATTTTGGGCATTCCAAGGTCACTACCTGCCCAATTTCCCTCTCCAGGTCTCCAACTTCGCGCTCTTGCCAGCATAGAATGTTGAGTAGCTCTAGATTCGGGATCTCAGAATTCAGAGAAAATCTCAAGTATTGCAGTTATCAAAGGTGACAGGGATTTGTGACGAATGCCATGGCATGTACTGTCTGAAGCTGATGCTTTTGATGGTAGGGGGCAGTGCATGCAGGATTGAATGGCCCATTCTTTTTCCTATTGTGGCCCTTCTTGCCATCCTCAGCCTACCTCCTGTGAATCAGGTCTTTAGCAGGCAAATAATATGCATGCAACCAGCTTGGCATATGCAGGTGTCTGCAGTGATGGGACCTTCCGGCGCCGGGAAGAGCACCCTGCTGGCTGTCCTCATGGGCACTGCCACCTATGCCGCCTGCACTGGCCAGGTCCAATTCTGTCATTGCTCGGGCCATTGTTGGAGATGTTTTATTCCGCTTTGTATGTTGCCGAACCAGCCCTGCTTGATGTGGGCAAAGGAGGAGCCTTCGACATCGTAGTTTGAAATTGCAGTCTGTTTAAGAGGCTGGTGCTGCAGGTGTGGATAAACGGCCGCCTCATGAAGGTCTCCCGCCTGCGTAGGATTATGGGCTACGTACCTCAGGTGACAATGCATCCAAGAAGGTTGCTGCAAGGGAGGTCTTGCCTCTTGGATCTCATTCTAGCGTTGGACCACGCTTTGAAAGTGCACTCACAATCCTCAAATATCATATTTGTCATTCAGCACAACGATAGACCAAATCACCAAGTCAATATCGCGGCCAGAGGGGTATCATATATAGTGTACCATCTTGATGGGCTGCGTCATGCCCTCCTAAATGGCATGAGGATGCTTCACAGTCAACTGACATGGCAAATTCTGGCAGGATGATATATTGCACGAGGATCTCACTGTGAGAGAGAACCTCGCATACAGTGCTTGGCTCCGGTCCACAGTGTACATGATCAGTGAGGCAAAGGGCGAAATTGTGGACGACGTGGTGGATCTATTGCGACTTCGGCATGTTCAGGTAACAGAAAGCGTTCCACACGATCTCGGGACGATCGGTGCACTTGCTGCAGTTGTTGTTGGGAAATCTAGAGAGACTTGGCATCAGCATGGGAAAGCCTGAGCACATCAGCATACAAATGGAGAACAGCAGCAGGGCTTCTTACAGAGTAAGAGGGGAGAGGGGGGGGAGGGGAAGTCCCCTACTGATTCTGAGCATGGATTTTCCCAAAGCAATGCGTCAGTGTGGACGTGCAGCATTCGCTGGTCGGGTCTGTGGAGAGGCGAGGCATCAGCGGAGGGCAGCGCAAGCGCGTCAGTATTGGGGTGGAGCTGGTGGCCAAGCCGTCCCTGCTGTTCATGGACGAGCCCACCAGCGGGCTGGACGCCACCGCCGCCACTGACATCCTGGTCTCCCTAAGAAAGTACAGCCCTCCCATCCCTCGTGCGGGCCTTTGCTTCGATCTTGGCGCATGTTGGTCTCCCTCAGGAAATGCAGTCCCGTTTTGCTCATCATTTAGAGTACTCTGTGCAATAAGCTGAGTCACGCTGCTGACTCCTGTTTTCGTCTGCTTCTTGAGGAAATTTTCACGGGACACCTCAATACTACATTGAAGTCTGAAAAGCAGGGCCTGCATGCAGGATGGCAGATTTGGGAATGAATATTTGTATGGTTTTACACCAACCCCGATATGGCGTCTTCACCATGTTCCACGAGGTGCTGCTCCTGGGCAAGCAGGGCCGCACCGTGTTCCTTGGGCCTGCCACAGCCGCGCTGCCTTACTTCACGTCCCTGGGATTTGAGCTGCCGCCAAACGAGAACCCTGCCGACTTTTGTCTGGACATCATCTCGGGCGCGGTGTCATGTAGTGGGAGACCCAACTTCCAGCCAGAGGTGATTGAAGCTGTCAATTTGTTTTGACAGAGAAGATGAAAAGGACAGGACAGAGAGATGAAAAGGACAGGCCACTTGGCTGGATGAAACTACTTCCTTCTCCCACGAGACATCGATACAGAAAACCATGTTGTAGGGATCCCCGGGGTGCTGAGGGAGAGGGGGGTGACTCAGGTGAGGAAGCTTAGTGTAGGGAGGGCACGTGAATGCATTGGGGGTTTTGCTCCACAAGGAATGCTGGTTTGTGCCCAAGATCAGGGGATCCAAACTACCGTGGTGTTGATTTCCTCAGGCAGAAGGCTTGTTGAAAAAGGCTCTCTCAAAGCGCTCACATACCTGAGATATTAATGCACAGGATTTGGATAGCATTTGGGAAATGGAGGCGGCCAATTGGGCAGGGGCAGGGGAAGCAGCCGAATCGGCAGCTGCCTTGCCGAAGCGCGATGCGGAGCTCAGCCCAGAGCAGCTGTACCTCATCTCAGCCCACTTTGACAAGGCAAGGCTCGCCCAAAGACATTCATCTCTTCATCTCTAAGCCTTGTCCCTTCATCCTCAGGCACAGACCTTTAGTGTGTGTAGGTGAGTGGGAAAGACCCTCCATCTCCGTTACTGTTGAGGTCATATGTCAGTTCTTACAATGAAGAAGCAGGCGTTGCACAGCAGAGACATGCCAGGCATGCTCTTTGTCATGAAGCAGCCCCATGTCCAGGAGCCATGCTTGAGTGGCGGGACCTTTGGCCAGCCCAAGCTCATTTCTTCTAGGTCACAATTCCTGGGATGCCGCCAGAGAGCATCTTTCAGTGGTGATTTAGCAGCGCGCAACTCAATATTATTCATTGTCATAGGGATCAGCCGGGCCTGATGAATTAGATCATACACCTTGCAGGCCCTCTTTGCCCTCTTTGTCTGCTGAAGCATCGTCCCCACAGCGAGCTTCTCACAACACGACTGGTGAACGTCAACGCAGATCCCGGCCTTCCTGCATTCTGAATCCCAATCCACCTCAGCTTTGTGCACTGTGTGTGGCAAATGAAAAGGCAAGGCCAGCCTGACCCTTGAAGCCATCGCTTTTTTGGATTTTTTCACAGGTATTACGCATCGGTACAGGTGGACAAGGAAGGCAAGGGCAGCCTGACGCCTGAGGCTATCACCCTATTTCTGGATGACCTGGGGCTCGAGCCAACCTCATCTGATGTCAAACTCATTATGCAAGAAATGGACCCTCGCCAAGAGGTATGTCTCTTTTTCTCCTGTCTGCCTTCACTAGCGATTGAGGCCATTCCACAAAATCCTTGCTTCATTCTGAGAGTGCCTTTGTTTTGGCTTGGTGAAACTGGTATTTTGGAGGCCAAATTTTTGGTTGGCTCCTAGACCTTTTCTTCCTTTAGGCCCCTCACATTCTCCTATCAGTGAGTAAGGCCTTCAGTAGAAAGCACGTAGAAGGCACATCACGAGGTGAGTTGCCATCAACCAACAAGGCGACTGTTGAATGGGGTCAACATGCCTGTAGTGGGGTGAAAGAGAATAAACTTATTTGGATGCAAATATTTGTGACGCGTATGCAATCTATTCTTCTACACACACGAGGGGACTGCAACGTTTTGACAAGGCATAAGATGCAGTGGATCTGTGCCACACCTTGGCAGGAACGATCTCGTTCGACTGCAGCAAATGAGAGACTTGCAAGTCCTCTGCAGGGCATGGTAACGCGGCAGGACTTCATGGACTTCATCCGCAACGGGGGTCGCCGCCAGCGCCCGCAGAAAGCTGTCCCCATTGAGCGTCGTCTGTCGATCGAGCTGGAGGCGGACAAGCTTGAGGCAGGCAAGTCTGCTGCCTTACACATCACAGCAAAAGACTGCTGTGAATTCACCTGTGTGACCTCCACTGTGCGCTCCAACAACGTTTGTCCCTTGCTCACCTGCTCCCCTGCACAGCTCACCCAACTCCATGAGAGCCACTCATCTGTATTGGTCATGATTCAAACTGCGGAGTACTTGGAAAAATGCTCATGACATGATTTCAAAGTTTGAGGGAGTGGACTGTATGCAATTGGGGGCAGAAACTCTTTCTCGACTTTTTAGCACGAAAATTCACCCTCTCAGACCCCTTGTTCTCCACCATTACCACTACAGCTCTCAACACCCCATTTTCGTCCCCTTGCGGCCCAAATAAAAGCCCCGCCCTTACTCTTGTGTGAAAGTATTGCTGAGCCCCTTTCTTGCCGAATTCACAGAACCTGGCATCAGCGAAGATGGGCTAGCCCCCCTCCCAAGCTTTGTCAGGGGGGCCGCGACTGGTTCCCTGGGTGTTGGTGGGAGCACTGCATCCGATCGGATACAGAACCAGGACGACCTTGCTACCTCTGGACAACCCCCTGGCCCTCAAAAGGGAATGGGACCTCAGAGTGCGCACCTGCTTGATACCGAAGCCGACTGTCGTCTTTCCTGCTCGTATATAATAAGATAATGGACTAGACAAATTCTTTGAGACTTTCCACCTACCCCTGTTTGACCCCACGGCAAATTTCTCTGGCCTTGTGAAGCCCTGGATTAACGTCAAGAGTGAGGGTCTTTGTGAAGCCGTGGGAACCTCTGAGAAACGGCTTGAAAGGAGTTTTAAAATCGCAAGCCAAGAAGTGGATCCCAGGAATCGAATGTTTCCCAGCTCATCCGTACCGCAGCAGCTTTTGCCCCTCATGTACATGTCTTATGCTGTTGCAGTTGTGAATTTGCTCTTGTGCCTGCCCTTACCTTAGACAGCTAAACCTTAGAGGTTATCAGGGGTTCATTGCTGGCAGAATTCAGCAGCAGCGATCCCCTGGACCAAGATCTCCCACGCGAATGTCCAACATCAAAGACGCAAATATCTTTTGATATCATGTCATGAAGAAACTTATATGCAGGGAGGGTTAGTGGGGGTCCGACAGACGAAGAGGCGGTAATTGGCCTGTCTCCCAGCGCTTCCTTTATGGATTTGGAAACGCTATCGACCCTCACTAACGCTCGCATGCCTGATGATGAGGAGCCAGAGCCCAGCTGCCTTGACCTCTGTAAAGCCAGGCTGCGCAGAATAGGTCAGCTCCCTCATTTCACGAAAGCTCTCTTTCTGCTGAATCTGCCTGAGCAATTTGGAGAACCCAGCTGGCTCGTCTCTATTTGGAAGGCTGCAACGTGTAGGTCAGCTCTCTCTGAAACAATCTTTAGTTGTCCCTACTTTCGAAAGTGGCAGCTGCAGACTTGTCCCAGCCTCTCAATTGTGCCCAGGCTAAAAGCTACTTTAGACTCTCTGCTTATCCATGACCCCTCCAAGAAGATCTCTCCTTGCAACTTTGCTTGAGGGGAGAAGGAAAATAAGCTGACAGTCATGCATCAAATATTTGATTCTGAGGAAGCTTTTGACTCGATCTCACCAAAGAAGTGCATGCTGCTCAACCCAGCTTTCCCGCCACACAAGCACCGTTTTGTAGATAACATCATTTGTGAAGTGCATTGCAAGGGTTATTCCATTCAACAAAACCGGGTAGCAGGAAAGTGCTTCTTGCCGTCACATTGTCAGACATCAAATTTGTGATTCCTTTGCTGGGAGTGTGTTTGAGGGACGGGCAAGCAGTCATGAGTGAGACGGTGGCAGGGTGCAAAAACCTTTCACATTGACATAGTATACAGGCATGGCAATGGTGCATCTGCTTGTAAGGGTTGGGTGCAGGAGAGACAGCACTGCTGGTCTGGTCTTCGCCAGCAACTCTAAGCTGAGAAATTCTGTAGCAGGAAAACGCTGCGCCAAGGTTTGGAGAAAGTGTCGGTGGAAGAAGCGCAGCCGGTATCGCAGCATTCCTGGGAATTGGCCGCAGTTCAAGCTGCTGTTCAGACGGGCAGGTCTGAAGTGGATAAGAGGTTGGGGTTTTAAATTCGTCGACTTTCTACTTTTCGTGACTGCAGCACTCATAGTGGGTAAGACACATACCCCTCTCGCTGAGAATTCTCAATGGGTGTGGCCATTTTTTGACAACAAGAGCTAGAAACATTTGACATTTTGAGTCGGCAAGATCTATGCATATCACTTGACATCTCAATCAGCTCTTTACTTCTCCTGTCTTCGTCAGAAGTGTAATAGGGGGAAGATGGGGATCATTGCCGCTCTTGAAGTGATTTTTGCCTTACATGCATTAAACGACCTCATAAAGACACAAAATTGGGATGGAAGCAGGGATCAGTAGATGTCAGACGAGTGTTGCCAGATGGTCCTCTTTGACTTCCTACCTATGGGTTCAACGCCACAGCACATTCAGGCGTCGACACTTTATGATTATACATGCATTTCCACCACTCAGGTCGTGATCTTGCAAGCTCCTCATAAATCCGGGCGTCGAATTGTGGGGCGCTGCAACCGGACGCTGATTTTGGCCCTACAGCCCTTGTTGCAACGCCAGTTTTGTGACTGTTTTGCAGACTTGTCGCTTTGCCAACTGCCTCCTTTTTTGCCCTTTGCACCCAATGACTGCTCACTTTAAGACAATGCTTGGGGTGCAAGGTGCAAGCAGCTTCCATGGCACTGTGAATCCTAGTTTAGTAACATGCCATTTACAGGGGCGGTGCACGGCACTGCGTGGGAGCTGGAGAAGGTGAGAGGCAACGTCACGCTGGCCATGCTCACGCTGGCCATCATCAGCGTGGTGGCCTCGCTGGGCGTGTTTGGCAAGGACCGCCTTGTCTTCTGCAGGGAGTCCTCCTCTGGTGCTACTGGCTTCCTCCCTTGATTGCAGTGATATGCTCTGTATTCGAGAGTCCACTGCATCGACGCTGTGCAAAGCATTACAAAGAAGCAAATTACGACCCCCTGAGGTTGGCAATACAATTATCTCCCCTGTGCAATTCAGTTGCTCAGGAGAAATGTACTAGACAGCTACACACTGGCTTAATTCATTATTGAGATATCGTAATTCATAAGGCCGCCAGCGGTCGCCTGAGAACGATGAGTTGCTGGTGTCCACGCAGGTCTGCGGACGTCAGCCTACTTCCTGGGCAATGCAGGGCTCAACCTCATCGACATCACAGTCCAGCCAGCCATTTTCATGAGCCTCTACTACACCCTCACTCTGCCTGAGATCGACTTTGTGCACTACTACATAGTGGCGTGGCTGGTGGCATGGTACTCCTCAGGTCTAGGTACTTTTCGCGCTATCATTCACCCACCATTTCCATGGAGCTTGGATACCCACATTGGGCTTTGAGACTACATGGCATATATGCTGACCGCCGCCATGTACCAGCAGTCCATCTTTGGGGAAATAGCAAGCAATAAGTTCAATTGTCATCCCTGGCTGGGTTACCTTACACACTGCGGCGCTCTCACCAAGCACGTTTTACACAGAAAATATAACTCCCCTTCCCTCTTTTTCCTTGATCCCATACTCTTACCACTAGAATATAGGCCTACTCTTCGACAGTCACAACGCAGAACTTGTTTAATTTTAGAAGCTTTCTGTACAGGATCTTTGCATGGAAAGTGCTTCCTTGACAAAATAAAGGCAGTATGTCTGTTTGAGATACGCTGACGAAAGTTTTCAAGGAAGCTGTTACCATGGCCCAACTTATCACATACTCTGAAAGTGAATCTCTCCCGCTAAGTTGACGGGTATAGAGGAATTTAAAAAGCGATGAATGCACATGGTCATCCATTTAAAGGCTCTGATGATGTCGGTGCAGGCTATTGGGCCAGCGTGGCCATGGCCCCCCAGAACAGCATGGTGGCTGCGGCCACCTCTATCATGGTGCTGGGGGGTTTTCTGAATGGGGTGGATCCCCGCTTCAGGGACCTGTCTCCATTCATGAAGCATGTCATAGGTCAGTTCCTTCATTGAAATACTGTTCCCACCCCTCGCCTCGATGCCGTCCTCCTTCCGATAATATTCAATCAAAAATTAGCAAGCCAGAAATTATACTGTCAAGCAGCACGATTCTCGGCAGCCGAAATTGCTGATAATGAGCATGCAAAAATGCTGCAAGCTGTGATGCAACCCTTGCAGCCAGTGCAGAGATTCAATGCAGCAAAGCCTTCAGCCCAATAGACAGAGGATTAATCAACGAGACCGGCTCACTCAAAATTCTGCTGCCTGCAAACATCCTAGACAGCCACCACTCTCTCCGCCCAGGGAAATGTTCTGCCGCACTGGAAGAGGCATCCGAGCAGATATGTCTCATGTGCTGGAAGAACAATTACTCGATGCCCGATAGAGTCGTGTTGCTGAGGTCTCTGAAACTACGAGAGAAGCTCTTGTCAGAATCTCTTTGCTTGCTGAGAGATAGAATTCGTGGCAGGGTTGAGCTATGGGAGATGGGCAGTGGAGGCGGTCACCATTCAAGAGTTCAGGCAGTACGCAGCCTACCTGCAGCCTCGGGCGAAGCACGTCATGACGGAGGCACCTCCTTCCACTGAATTTCTTTCCTGGGATAATAATACCGTGAATCCTGAAGGGGAACGATGCAGAATTGCAACCAGGATTAAGCACGAAGGACTGTTGCACGAGGTACTGGATTGCCAGTCTGTAAGGCTGGGGCGGCATGCCTAATGGTGTCTTAGAATTATAACTCCACTCCATGGTGCAGCAGCTGGTCACAGTCCAATGTAGGAGCACCTGGGACATCCTGTCGTGGTCAAAATGTACAGAAGAGGCTAGGACTCGAGAGATTTCATTTCCCTGAGGCTTTTGTATGACAGGTGGGGTACTGTGGGCTGGACAAGGCGCACACAGGCGACAATGACAGCCTGGACATCATGACCTACTGCAAGGGCTACGTCGCCTGGGACTACATGTCCCTCTTCATCCAGGTGGGCCTGCGCTGCAACCCAAGCTACTCCATCCCATGCTCTTCATGTTACATACTCAGCAGCCTTCCCACGTCTGCACCAGCATCTCCTTGCTGTTGCCCAATTTGAAGAATGCTGGGATGAGTTTGAGACTTTGTGAAGTGTAGGCTGGCCCAGCATACACGCAACAGTGATAGTCTTCTTGCAAGTTCTGAGAATCGGCTGTTCCTCATCCCGCTGAGTGTGTCTGAAGTGGGTATGGTAGATAACTTCAGCCAGAAGTCTATCTGTGTACAAGTCCCGCAAGAGAGGCGCGAGGTCGCGTCAATAGCAGCTCTTCAACGCTTCATGGAGGGTGCAAAAGGTGCATGGCAAGATACTGCGATGTCACACATGTGCATTCATACTGGCGGAGATAGTAAAGAAAGCATGGTGCAGGGGACAGTCTTGCGAATACTAACGTATGTGTGGCTGAGGTATTACAACAGCAACAATGGAAGGCAAGGTGAGCTTTTCTCGACACACAAAGCAGCATGATTCACACCTTACCTGCCTGAGCAGAATTGCATGTGGGCACACTCAACGACTATTCAGCGTTCAAATACCAGGATCATGGTGATATCGACTTCGCAAGAATTGGCCGGAAACGCTGAGTGCGCCGCTTGAGGGGCAGGCCTAATTTCGGGGTGCGGGATTAGTACATTCCGTGCCTGTCGCTCAAGTCCATTGATGTCAATTATATTGCACCTTGGACCCAATCGCACTAGCATCCTGCTTTTGGAGAATGAGAGCATAGCGTTAATAAGGCATTGAAATCTATCACAGGGTATTGCCTCTCACACACGCATCCTTGTAATTCAGGAAGCCCGGTATTTCGGCTGTTCACATCCATCTGGACGGCATGCCTGAGGCACTCCAGCAAACGCTGGGAATCCTGGAACACAGAATCGCGCTTGCCTACTGTCTTAGTGGCGGGCGCTACTTCCCAGCACGCCACCACCGGCAGCATGGCGGAGCCGCTGCTGCCACCTCAGCGCTCCAATGCTCATGTGGACGAATGAAGGCAACTGGGAGAACATTCCTGTATCTGCTTCTGGTTGTTGTGATTTTGACGTCACTTAATTCTCCGTTCTATTTGTTCCAAGTTCTGCACGATGGTGTCTTCACGCGTCTTTTGCCCGCACTTGCATACTGTGAGTCTGTGTATGTGAGCACTTATTTCTTTTTGGGCATGTCACGGGGGGACTTTGCTGTTATACGACACAGCACTGTGCTAAAATTAGAGCTAAATATGTCTATACCAGCAGCCAAAAGTAAAGCTTATAATGCTGCTTTCCCAAGGATTGAATAGAAATTCCCAAGGATTGAATAGAAATGCCACAGTAAGCCAGCTATATCGTATTCATGCAATGCAAGGGCAGCGGTTACAGCATTGAAAAATGCCCGAGAATCCTCTTCAAGGACCAGGGGAGTCCAAATGCATCTAAACTCGTGGAACAGCCTTGCCTTTGCTGGAAGAGACTCTGCGTATGTAGAATGTCCAGCTATTTCAGTGCATGTGGGAGGCGAAAGAGTTTTCTTGTAAGCCCACGCTGCGATTGTCTTTAGTTCAAACCTGCAAATCTCAAGATGAGGAACTTCTACTTACAGCTTAGGAAAGCCTCAGCAGAGCCAGTGCCTATGCATCGAGATGATAATATGCCGCCCCAATTTTTAGAATCCCCAACATCGACCACCTTCAGCTTGAGCTTCTAGGAGTCTTGGCAAGTCCTAGCTCCCTCCAAACAATGCTCTGAAGGTATTTTCGTGGTCAATCAACCAGCAAGTGCAATGAGTCCCAAATGCAGAATAATTTTTCAGCTGCTCAATCTCAATGCCAACAGAACGGGATCACCAGCGCAACAGACTACCTCCAGCTCTGTCTCTTGGGGCGGTTGTCAGTTTAATGGGGGAAAGTTTGTCTGCGAGCGAAAATTTCAGGGCTACCCCTCAACCTACCTAAATGCCAAGGGCATCTGTCCCACAAGTAAGCGGCACCCACGTATTTCACTCATTTGTACAGTCTATGAGATCCCATCTTTCAAACTTAGACCTACCCCACTAATGAACAAACGAGCTCCACTGCGCCCCTCAGCTCCGAGCTCACAGATAGCGCTACATCTGTGGGATATCTGGCTGGAGAAGTGGCGAAGTTCATCTTATTGTGCATGTCAGGAGTAATATATTTCCTCACGGCAACACCGACGGATAAATTCACCGTCCGGAGACTGTATATTTCAATTCCACCTGGCGTACTCTTAAGGCTGTGACGTTGGAGTGCACAGGTCGGCTCAAGTGACTGCCAGCAGGGATGGGCGGATAGAATTTAGGCCTACCCCGAAATTGCTGTTTGGTCCTATTATATGTGCTGCTCTTCACAGCACACACTATGCACAGAAGCAACTACCGCCCATGGAGGGCTCTCACCGACAGGAGAAAGACTACATGCCCCGTGTTAGTGCGACTTTTTGGGGCTTCCTCGGAGGGCAAATTCGACCCGGCTCTTGGGGTGTGTGGCGGGGAGACCTCTCATGAATTTTTGGTACGGGACGCGGCCAATGAACTGCCAAGTCTGGCAGCAGTATCGACGAGGGCGCGCAGCCGTCACTTTCATAGCTTTTGACTTCCTTTCGGTGATTGCAAATGCCGAGGAGGTTTGTTCTCGAGAGGAGTACCCTCTTGTCATTGTTTAAAAGGAAGAAAATGTCTCCTGCTTTCGATTTCCCTCTACTTCCTTATTGCAAGTCCTCGTAAAGGCAATTGAAGTATCTGGAGTGCCGAAATTTTGCGTTTTTATGATTGCCGCAGATTCTGTCTCGACGGGAAGGGATTCTTCACAACAACTGGCTTGTGGGACAGGCGTCAGTCGAGGGAAGGAAAGTCACCAATACCCAGAGCAAGTCCCGCAGTGTCGAGAAGCTCTGTCCCTCCAGGCTCCTTATTGACGTTCAAAAGTCGGATCAAGGTAAAAGAGGAAAAGGATCCGAATTTTGTTTTCATCAGACAAGGTTCAAGGTCCAAGCAGTACGGACTGGAATTGAGGCAGCACCAGAGGGGTAGGCTCATATGTAGCTCATTGAAATCAGCAAAAGGTCAGCAACACTTCAAAAGCGCGCGCGGGAACAGCATGCGTTAAGCATCGAGCTTAGCTCGTTTGGCCCGAGATCTGTCGTCATCCTCTGCCTGCTCCGCTCCTTTTTGGTGAGAGAAGGCGACATGCTCTGGCACGCGAAATGTAATGCAGAGCATTCTCTTGTTGGGTGCCACATCTCTAACGAGACGAATTCTGAGCTCTGCATCGTTGATCTTTCCCCCGAGATGCAACTCCGCTCTCTCTTTCACATCTGCAGGAACAGATAGTAAGAGACTTATCATACAGCGAAGACACAAAGACAAGTCCGTCAGGATGAACAGACAATACTCAAGCGAGTCGAGTTTCCGAGGCGCTGCATTCCACGTCCAAGCATAGCACATTTATACTGTTATCCTAGAATAGCCTGATGCCTGGAGAAGCTCCAACAGAACGGTAAAAAGGGAAACATTTTGATTAAGACAGAGAGACAAATTCCCCACCTTTGTCGGTGTCATCGTTCCTGGCAAACGTGTAGACGTGCACAAGCGGAAGTTTGTGCCCCCGCCAGGTGACAGGATTGAAGCTGCCACAGAAGGCATCCAGAAAGTCTACAGCTGACGCGGGGAGATTCATTACAGCATGATGAAAAGGTACACCCGCAGAGGGGATAGCCACATCCGCGTCCGAGCCTTCTGGGTTGCCCTGTGCTTGACTTCTCTTTTCGTCTGACTCTGCGGTGAGACAACAACATTCTTCAACAAAACTTCACCAGATCACCAGCCTCATTATGATTTCTCCAGGCATGCGATAACGGCCTTAAAGTGGTGGGCACTTGCATGACGGCGTATGGAGGCACATTGGATTGTCTGGAGAATGTCGGGACCTGCAGCTTCAATTGTTGTGATGTTTCCAAAAAGCTTTTGCTATATTTTGTAGCTTGAATCTTGCCTTTAACCATTGTATTGTATAGGGGTGCCATTTTGTGCTCCAAAGGACAGCCAGGCCTCAACAAATAGCAAATTTCATGACAAGCTTCGAAAACGTGCATTGAAAGGGATTTATGTTAGATCTCGCTTCAGATGAGGGGCCAGCTTCTTGTGGCCTGAAGCCTGGGATACTTCACGGAGTACCTCATGATGTGAGATATTCCCATATCGATTGCATCAATGAATGCGCGAGCTTATAATAAGCTTTTTATGCTCGGCAGGTCTCCAGGGTCTCAGCCCTCTAACAAATTGAAGAAGTCCTTTGCACAGCTTGGAATGGCAAAATATTGATCAAAGAACGGAGCGGTGAGATTGCTTGCCTGATGGGCTGATAGGTGGGCTATCTCGTCGCCCTCCCACCGTTTGCTTGATAAATGCTCGACCATCCAAACAGAATGCTTGCACGTTCTCCTCTACCTGCAACCCCAACCGCTTCATGAGACGCAGGAACACAGTACTGTTTCTTATTGATCTGACTTTTTCGGAAGACTGACCTAACACTCTTTCTTGATGCAAGATGCTCAAATTTTGGTGGATTGTGGCGCCTGGTAAGTATATAACAAGTGAGGCGAGTGATGCCTATCATTTGTACGGCTGCCATATCCATCAGCATAATTGTAATAATGCAAATAGAGTCGAATACACTCGTTAAGTAGAGGAGCACAAAATTTCGGCATGTTATCATACCTACCTTGTTCAGCTTGATGTTCTCCTTCAGGTAATAGAAGCTGCGGGGATTGAGGTCATTGGCATACACCTGCATAGCAAAGCATATTTATTGTTCGAAAAGTATAATCTCAAAGTTCAGCCTTAACAAAGAATCTGCATAGAAAGATGAGATTGGCTCAAGCTTGTAGCAAGCGAGAATAGTACTTGATATTATCCTGGCAGTCTGATCGGTTGCACATTAGCTGCAGCATTATGTAAGCCAAGATTACAAAATGTATCGAGAATGGCAATCAGTGGATTCTGCTCTGTGATCCATCTGAGCGCCCCGCCATGGAACCAACCTGATTTCCCTGCTGGGCAGCGGGTATTGCAAAGGGACCTATGCCTGCCATGACATCAATCACCACATCTCCGACGTCAAAAGTCTCCACCAGCCTCTTGTGCTCCTCCTCCAATCTGGAGTTCCAGTAGACCTGCAATTCGTGGCTTGTGTGAGACGTCGGATACAAATCGTGACACTGAAAAGAAATCATTCTAGTCAATGCATGGTAAGCTGCATCGCAGTCAGCTTGACAACGCCAATGCAAATAATAATTGGACCTCTGAATCGGAGTCTCATCCCACCATCAGAATTTTTCAGCATGCAATTACAAACATACCATGGGATGTTCGAGCTCTATAAGGATCAACAGTGCATCCAGAGGCTACTAGGTTGGTTGAGGAAAAGGCAAACCTCGGCATAATTCAGCTTAAAGCGTGTCATATGTTGCTTCACAGTCGTCTCCATCCTGTCCTCTCCAGCGATGACTTCCAAGGGCAGTGTCCTGAACTGATTTTCCAGGATACCAACCTGCAGAATAGTCCACAATAAATTCAAACAATGATTTGGATTGGTCCTTCAGAGGTGGGTCATCTTTAGCTTATTGCGTGGTCAACAGATTATTGTCAGCGTTAGGCCAGCAACCTTTCAACAAAATACGATCATCGAAGACAGGCAGGTGTTCCAGGAAGCCATTGCTGTCAATGCTATACAAGTATGACAAAAGTCGCAAATAGTGAAGCAGGTGCTGGGTTGCTCTTTTTCACGCAAGTTTACAATCCCCAAAATGCAGATATCATCGAACACATTGCTATTGCCTTGAGATACTTGAATCGCTAAAGTGGCACTATGACCAGCGGTTTCTCACCTTGTTGACCACTGTCTTGATGCATGTGTTTTTGTCAATGATAACCTGCATGCTGCACTTTATCATACAAGCTTGCGATTCTCTGATGGAAATGCAAAGCCGGAGAATTGCCTCTCGTTATTCTTGAACAATCTTGCTAATATACGGCAGATGAGTCTATTTCTTGAGTGCAAGTTGCTCTTGAGGATGGGATTTGTTGGCAAGCAGCAATATTTTACCTGACCGATGATGTGTTTGAAGGGCAGGTATTCCTCCCGCAAGTTGAGGTGTGCAATGTGCCCAATGGTCTCAAAGGAACTGGGTGCTTCCCATCCCTTTGGCAGCAATTCCTGCAGCCACTACAGCTAAGGAGCAAGACAAGAGACCCAGGAAATTGAAGAAATTGTTCTGGTGGCCAACTCTGTTAGGGATTCCCAGGACATGCGGTGGCAGCATCATGGGAAGATATACATCCCTTACTCATGTTATTGGCATTGGAGATACAATTGTCACTTTGGTAAGTCTCCAATGTTATCTCCATGTACAACCATTGTTAGTAAGTGAAGTGCTGCTTCAGCATGTCCAGTGAAGCCAACCAGGTCTAAGAGCCTGGCTATAAATCAAAAAAATTCTGCCACCATGTCTAATTTTTGGCAGAAATGGTTGCAGATTTACTCAGATGAGAATTCACCTTCATCACTGCATCAAAACTCAGGTGTGAGTAGTCCAACACCATGTCGTGGGTAGTCTTGGTTATGGTCTTGGCTTGCAGACCATCCTTCACCTTGTCAGGGAGCTCTACAGAGCCTGTACGCAGCAGCACTTGGTATGAGCATGGACAAGCGACTCCGTCATCTCTCTACATTGTTTTCGTTAAATGACATTCAGTATCAGCATTGTTCCAGGAAGGAGCAAATAGGCGATTGCAGTATCAGTATAAAGGAATGTTGAGGATTTGCCCAAAGGATCGTACCAAGGTCTGTGATATCCTCTTTGAGAAGGATGAGACGCTGGTCTGCGTTTGTGGGATCTGGGATCACTGCCTTCGTCTTCCGCCTCACCAACACCAACCTGCAGAGCTTGTGCAATCTATGCCGTGTTGCTTCAAGCGCTTCAATTGCAGGTCAGCATGCTTCGTTCCTGTCTCTCACCCTTTCAGGAGCTGCATGTAGCGATGGCAGTCCTGCTTTGGCACCTGCAGCGCTACCAAGGGGATGGTCCTTGTAAAGGCTTCCCTGTCCAGAGTGATGGTCTCTGCCACCCCTGCCATGTCGTTGCTACCTAAGCAGGGTAAGCTGCCCCGATTAGACAGCCCATGTGAAGAAAATGACTGCAAACTATTGCATGTGATCGATGCTTCACATATGTTGCAACCTGCTCTGCTACAGAGCTTTTCTATTCTCCGTGAAGAGCCGTGAGGTGATGCACTACAGCATGTTTTGAATTTAGAGGAAATTAGATTGCATGCGCGGCACTTCCGAATCAGAACACTATACGAGGCCCACAGCAGCCTTGCTGGCATTCGTGTTCTGTATGTCCATCAATTGAAAGCTTCATGCCTGGTAGGCAGAAACACAAACCCCTACCCCCAAGTCCATACTTTTGCTCAAGAATTTTACAGCCCGGGGAACTCTGTGCGAGACGTATCTTGCTATCGTCGATGATCTGCCCGGCTCTTGCATGGACTAGGGTGTGTGTGATGAGAGCCAGTGCGTGCCAAAGGGATCGACTGATGTGCAATAAAAATCGTTGCACCGAGCATTGATTACATGCATGAGCGAGGATTGGGCAGTCAAATTATATTCGACCTCTGAGGCTATCTCTAGCAAGAGGAGTCAATAAACATGGCGTTCAGTTTTGGTGCATCGACCAGTTCCACTCCCAGCATATTTGGAGCATCAAGCACTCCAGCATTTGGCGCACCTGGTACGTTGTCGAATCTCAAAGCCTCGTTCCCCACCACTGCAACCATCAGGCTGTCACTCAGCCACTGCCTGCCTCCAATATTGCGCAGGATCATTTTGAAATTCATTTTCTGGTGTTGCTGTTCAGCAAGCACGCCGAGCCTGTTTGGAGGCAGTAGCTTGCCAGCTTTTGGAGGCAGTGCACCAGCGTTCGGAGCTGCCAGCACTCCAAGCATTTTTGGTTCCACCCCTGCCCTGGGAGCCGCAAGCACGCCCAGCCTCTTTGGCGGCTTCTCTTCGGCAGGTGAAGCTGCACTTGTGATTGAGATCACTGCATGGAATTGTGATCTGTCAATGCATCTTGCAACAGTTGCAGAGCAAAAGAATCCTCACAAATACCATGGCCTCAGTGTGGCTCAAGGAACCAGCAATCAAGAGGCATCTGCAAATAGCAAACTGCACAACATTTAAAAATGGAGTGCCAAGATAAATTACAGCTGTTCGGCATGAAGGCAGCACCCCAAGCCTTTTTGGAGGAGCTTCTGCTCCTGCATTTGGCGGCTCACAGCCTGCTAGCAATGCTTTTGGCTTTGGAAGTAGTGGGAGCATCTTCGGGGCAACCTCTGCCCCAGCGTTTGTGCAGTCTCAGGTAAGGACAAATTCGGCTCAAATTCTAAAATTCTTGGAAGCACACAGCCTAATTCTGTACCTATTCACTGACCCAGTCACTGATAACCGACACATGATGGCTCTGTCCTTTGGCTGAGTACCGTGCAAGCAAGAGAATAGGCCCTGTTCTCCTCAGTGCATAACCAAATGCAATCCTCCAGGGTGGGTTTGGATTGGGGAAGAGCGCTCCCAGCACTGCCCTGGCTTTGCAGCCTCAGGCAGGTGGCATAAGCACGGTAGACAATAAGCAGCTCACGCACTACACCAAATGGGAAGAGATCAACGAAGTAGGGCAGAAACAGCTGCTGGAGATAGAGTGAGCTGATCTCTTTTTTGAGCCCTTGACCTAGAATTTTGAATTTTTGAAGGGATTGGCAAGATGGATGTCCCAAAGCTGCCAATTTTTTGGCATGTTTTTCTTGTGTCAGGACGATGCAGACATAGGTGCACTTGCATTTGTCTCGATGCAGAGTATCACATCGAGCTGTGTGTGTACATCAAGACATACCGCAAATTTATGTTTGAGAGGACGGATTTTACCAACTCCGATTGTGGGCAGGAATAAGCTGAAGGCTATGAAGGAGCAAAGTCGTCAGCTGGAGCAATGCGCCCGACTGCAAGACACCCAAGAAGATTCGGTAATCTTCTGTCCCACTGAAAACACTATGGGACATTATGCGCAATGCTCTTGTCACCACGAAATTTTGAGGCAACCAGCCTGCAGCCAAAAGCTGCGGTCCATTGCTGCTCGTTTCCTGAACTTAGCAGATGCACAAGCAAATCCATCCCCACCAGAGAAACAGAGAGGTACCAAGGATCATGATCTGCACTGAGGATGCCATACTTCTCTTTCCCAAAATTTGGCAGAGTTTTGCCCTTCATGTCATGTGCATTGCCATTGTGAGAGATGCAGCCTCATCAATTTTTGTCTGAATTATGCAGGGAACTGCTGAAGACATATTGACGCACAACTTGAAGGGCTTGGCAAGCTCATGGATCAGCGATGAGGATGCTGTCAGTGCCCTCAATGAGGTGAGCTGTTTTTATTCGTTGAGATTTAGAATGAGAATTAAATGGAGGAAGTTTGATTCTCAGCTCATATTCGGAAACATGCCTGACCACTGCTTGGACAAGGACATTTTTGGGCAAAATTTTGACTGGTGTTATTTGGCATACAGATTGTCCATGAGCTGCTGCATGACACAGAAATGGCTGTGCGCACTTTCCAAAGGTCTTATCGCTGGCGTGAAGCTGCCAAGGTGAGTCACCTTCCCTTGCACTGCATCATGTGCTGCATGATAATCTTGTGTGCAAGTCTATCACTCAGCTTCCTGAGTGGATGAATGCCTGTCAAGTAATTCAAATAATTATTGGGCCATGCCATGTCTAAGCAACAAGCACGCACCAAGTATGCTAATGGCAAAGTATCATAAACCAAAATGACACAAACATTGTCGAGCAGTCAATATCTTGATCTCGTTTGGCCTGATTGCGAAGCAAGCTGATTTGAAATCTCCGGACTTCCAGCTGGTGGTAAAGCAACAATGGCAACTGAATAAAATTCTGGGATGATATCATTGTTGAGTCAGGGTACTGTAAAGTTCCTTGCACATCAAATGGCAAGGCGATTGTGAACGCATGAAAACTATGATTGGTCGCTGGGGAAAAACTCACAGAGCCTCTACTGCAAAGTGCGGAATAGACAATCTCATGGCATGTGTCTGGCACAGATCCTTTCCGAAGCCCCTCATATGATATAAGGCTCTCTTCCCTTTGTGAGTGACAAAGCATGCTATGTCAATGCAGGCAGGCCCTGGACAAGTGATGATGCCAGCTTTGAGGGAGATGCTGAGCGCACCTGTTGTTCTGCCGTCTCTATACATCCGCAAATGTGTTGCAGCATTTCAGGTGAACAGTCATCAAGGCCTTTGGAGTGTCATCTTTCAGACAAGCTGATCGGACAATTGCTCGCCATGTGTCCTCACTGGAAGGACGATCGAGTCACTGTCAACATTCAGAAGCAAGGGAGCAGCAGCATTTTCAGAAGGGCCAGTATAGAATCACATGAAAAGACAAGCGTCTGAAACACTGTCGATTGTTGTGCAGAGGGATGTTGAGCAGTATATGACCATGGCAAAGGAGCTGGAGAAGCTGCTGCCACTATCGGCTAGTCGTAATGACAAGGCCAAAGGAAATGACGCTGAAGAGTTCCTCAGGTATTTCTTTGGGCAATATGACATTGCTCTGCAGAGTGATAGAGCCAATACAGGTCGTGGTAATTCATGAAATGGGTATGAGCTGTAAAAGAATTTTACGATCCTTCAGAAATCATTGCGGCCTCAAAATCCTTGACCTCGCACAGGTCCCTACCTGCCGCCATGTTGAACATGAGAGACTTGCTGGTTCACACTGCTGCCAAATTGGAGGCTCTGCACACACGTATTGGGGACGCAAAGGACCAGTTCTTGACTCACCAGCGACAGGTGAGTCAGTGCTACACTGCCACAGAGAGAAAGCAAAGTGATCCACGACCTTGCTTGACAGTGTCAATCTGGAATTTCACATCCTTGTGGAAAGTAAAGCCATGTTCTTCATCCAGCCCAATTTGAAGAAAATAGATTTGGATTATTGCTTTGGTACCTCAGATTTCTGTGCAACATTTGATCCTGTACGAGCATTCTGTTGCAGCCTGCTTGTGATCTTGCCCCGCCGGCGCAAAGCGGCTCTAGCCCCACCTAAAATTTAGCCTGGATTGTGTAGGCTGGGAACTACAGCAACCCGTTTCAGAACGCAGACAGGAGAGAGAAACACTCAGATGATGTGGCAAGGAAGGCGGTCACTGCCGTCCCACCTGCATCAAATTGGAGTCAAAAAGCAGGACAAACTCCTACGGGGCAAGCAACATCGTCCAGCCCATCTGCGGGTATGGTTCTTTGCCAAAGCTTTGGCTTTTCGCCTTGTCGCCAAGCCTCGGCATGAGGTACCTGTGGAGATTGACGGGTGTCGGTAAAAGCTGACTGTTTTCTCAGACTTTGCAGACTGTGAGAAATAAATGTGCTGACTTCTTGTTGCCAAACATGACAGGAGATCTTTAATTTTTCAGTACAATTTTGTGCCTGGTCAATGGGCAGCTGATATGGGTCTTTGCAGCAGGTGCTGGCCTATTCGGGGCATCGGCCAGCTCAACACCAAGCCTTTTTGGAGGCCAATCTAATGGTGGCTCCGTTTTTGGTCAGCAGCAAGCGGGGACTATGTTCAATGAGCTGCCCAAGGCTCCTTCTCGCAAGACGAGATCGAAAAAATAGCAACCTGCCTAGTTTTGGATAGGCAGTGAGAGAGTTGCTTGAAAGTGTAGGTTTATTTGTCAGGTACTTCCTTCAATTTTGGTCATGAAACACCGATGACTTGCCATTAGCTAAGTCTGCTCCTGAGATAGGACTGCTCTGTCACAAATTCCAGAATGTCTGTTGGAAGCTGGGGAGTACCAAGAGCCTCGTAGCCAGTGACTTTGGTATATTCAGCCAGGTCCTCCTCGCACCTGAACACATATCAGCAGCAACACAGGTGCTCTGATAACCTTATGAACCTGTTATATGTAATGCTTTCAATTTACTTGACATGAAGGCAATTGATAATCATTCCATAATTCTCGTAGTCGAGGGAACTGACAGATATCAATGGGCAACCGTCAATCATCACGCTCTCAAATTTTAGAAATGCTGCCTCTCGCGGTGATGCATGCTCAGCCTTGGAAGCCAAAGTAGCCATACTCCCAGGTTGAAAAGGGAATGGATCATTTGAGATCAGCGAAGTAGCTGCCGACCATTTGTTTGGTATGACTGCAGCCTTCCAGACCATGCATGTGGTTCAAGCAGCCCAGATTGGAGTCGAAAAGGGCACCTCGGATCCACATGAGCCGCAGTAGAATCCTACCCGCTTGCTGTGGCGCAGGGCCCAAACATCGAGGCCGGAATCGATCCATGCCTCCCAAGACACCTCCAGCAGATTCTTGAGCTGTGGGTCCGTGACCTTCAACAGTGTACAGTATGTTCAGGCTTGAATTCAAACAAGACTAACCCAGCAGTGATTAGTACAGAAAGAGATCACGGCCCAGGTAAAGACCAACAATGCAAGGCTGGTACGCGGCCCAACCTGTGCAAGGCGGTCATGAATCTGGAAGAAGGTAGGGTCGAATTTCTCTAGCTCCCTGGCAGGAGCTTGCCAAATCTTCCAGAGATGCCTGGGTAATCTTACGGGCGCCATTTATGATCACTCTCCTGCACGATTTTGGCTGGAATCTTGAACCTTGAGAACCCTAATGCATAAATTCATGATGTCTGGATTTATGAGTAATGTCATTCTTGGACACATGTGTCAAACAAAGCTGTACATGCACTCAAAAGGGTTGGGGTCAGCTTGCTGTCATGAGATCGCGGACGGAGAGCAAACTTGAATAGGATTCTGTCGGAGCATTAGATTCAGGGAGTCTGCATCAGGATCAGCTGGTGAGAAAAGCTTCAAAGTGTGTGTCTATGTATGAATGTGGGGTCCAGAGTGCGCGATCGGCAATGCCGCCCAATCTACAGATCGCACGGCCAAGCCACAAGTATAATCTAGCCTTGAAAGGGATTTGACTGCTAATTCATATCAGTTGAAGAAGATCTGATCGCCAGTCTTCGATTGCGCATGGCAACCGTGCCATCGTGCCAAGCTTTTCAATCAAAGGCGTCGTAATACTACTTTTAAGAGTAAGAGAAGGCCTACCTACTGCCCACGCCGACAAGATCCACATCAGCGAGCAAGCCAGAGACACCCGCAAATGCCTCCTGGTCCTGCATTTTGCCCGCTCACTGCGTCAGGACCAATTATGATATGGCCAGACTATTCACTTTCTATTTACCTTCTTTTTCTTTACCCATGGCATTCTCAATTTTATCTGGTTGACAAGGCCTTCCCCAAAAGATTTACTCATTACTCCCCCTTGCATCTGGAGAGGCCAGTCGCACAAGGCCTGCCTGTCCTCCACGCCAGCGGCGGTGCCACTTCTGAGCCAGATCGCTGGAGTGCGCACAGTAGCCTCAATTACGGAGAACTGTTTTCCTTTTTGCTGCAGCCTTGCTGCTCAGCCTTCCGTGGTAGAGGCTCTTCGCCAGACCTGTGTTGGCTGAAGCAGCAACAGGAACAAAAGGCAGAAGGATCCTGTCTATCTGATCAGCTTGGGGCTTTGTCAAGGTGCTGTGGATTTATTCCCAAGCTGATTGGCGCTCGGTGATGGCAATTTCAGCACTCTTCCCCATAATAGCCCTATAAGTCGGGTGTAAGGAGCGAGCTCAGCGCATCACGAACGGTGTCAATCCTGCGCCAAGACGATTCTTAAGGGCATCTACGTAACGCTGTTCCCTTTTCTCGGTGGTACCCCACCATTCTGGAGATTGAGCCTGATTACATACCCAATTTCCCTCTGGACAGCTCTCACGAAGGGCTGCAACGTTGTGCACTGAGCAAAGCTGACGACTTCTGGCCTGTCACGGATCTAGAAGTTTGGGTCCTGCTAGATTGACCGACCGCCATGGATGTGGGCACCGAAGATGCTTGAATTATCTGCTACAAATTCCCTTGGCTGTCAAGCCGCTGGACGCAGCTGGGCCATGCATGCTGGCCATGCAATTGCACCTCGCCAGAACAGGTCTACTGGCTGTTGGTTTGACACTGGGGAAAATGCCAATTCCATGCACAGCATTGTCGGCCACTGGTACCATGCATCTGCGTGACTGCACGCTCTTATGCTGGAAGGTCGGACACCATCCCCGCAACTCAGCACAGGTCAAATCGATGCCCGCGATGCTACGCCTGTGGTGAATTAGGACTGAAAGCCCTGCCCTTGGCCAAAGGCTTCACAGAGCACTCTGCACCCTTATTGCCTGCAGACTCTTGTCCTTTAGCCCGCCGGGCCCCCTTCATTTCTAGTGCATGCTAAGCAGGCGCCATCGGCCTCCAAAGGTCGTAAAGCTTGTGAAGCACTCTCCGCAGTTGCCACCTGGTAATCTGGGGCGCCTACTCTCCACTTGCATTCCACTAATCAAGTAGCACACATCATGCAGGAAGGGCATCCCCTTAAGATGACTCCTAGCATTCACAAGGCGAGAAGATGGAATGTGGAGTTATCAGCGCCTGGTCGTGCAAGTCAGGGCATGGACGCAGGGCAGAGGAGCGTCTGGAGGCCGACGGAGTCGCAGCCTGCCCCCACGAAGAGTGTGGGAGTCTGGTGCCACCCATCCCATACACTCCATAGTACAGGCTGGCAAAGCCAGGGGTTCACAGTCCAACAACAGCAGGCAGTTGCTGTCATCCGCAGCAAGCTGTGGGTCGGCCAACAAGCTCTAGTCGTACACGACCCTCCACTCCCCGCCCCTCCCTTCCCGTCGACCATCCACTGCCGGCTCCTTCCCCGCCGGGCCTCCTAATGATTCCTCATCGCTGCTAAGTGTTGTTTTTTCATCCGAGCACTTCCGTATTTTCCCCACTCAAGTGTGGTCCTTGCCTGGCAGCTGATCCCTCCCTCATCTTGAAGGCCAAGAAGCCAGCTGCCTTTACCTCCCCTCAACCCCATTTCAGGCCGGGCTGTAATCTGCAGGAGTGGGCTGCTTCGTTGTGGAATGTGCTACAGAGACGGCCGGTCTGATACTGCGCCTTTGGATGCCCTCGACTGCCTGGTACCTTTTGCCTGAACTGCATCTGTTCGATGCGCGGCATGACGACTGTCACAATTGTAGAAAATCGTGGACCTCGCCCTGGATACAGTCTACCTGCTACCAGGGCCGATATCAGACTGACCGCTTGATAGGAGTACAACATTTGCTCAGCCTCTTTGGCTTGACCGTGGCTTTCCATTTTTGGCAATGAGATTGATGCCTTGTAGACAGTCAAGATATTACACGAGAACAGCAATACAATGTGATGCTCAGCATGTGATTCTTGTTATTGGATGTTGCAGAGCCTGCAAGCTCTTACTGCCGTGGCTGGTGGCCCCTTTAAGCAATTTCGCTGGACCTTTACGTTGCTTGCTCTGAGTGCTAAAGCTCTTGCCTTCTGGAGGATGCTCAAAGTCAAGCATTCTGTGCTCACTGTCAGACCTTGATGTGCACGGATTTATTGAGTGGTCAATCGCTGTGGTGGGCAGGACTCTGGCTGCTTAACTCGTTTTAGCCCCTGGAGTGTGTTGATGCCCGGCCTGGCAGTCGCCGGGAATCAAGCTGTGCCAGCTGGAGCGTTGGTGATGACAGGACGAGACTAAATAGGTTCGACTCTTCAAGATTCTGCAGAAGTGGAAATTTGGGTACTGGAGAGAGCTGCATATACCGCGCTTGATACTGTGCCATCAAAAACCCACTCAAGAGTGCTACAGCAGGCAATTTTGTTTGAACGGCAGTTGATTGTTGCAAGCACAAGACAACATTTTCACCCAAGGGCTGCTCCTGCTTTGCTGCCAGAAGTTTGCGAAGTTTGATGGTTGATACTGCCCTGGGTACAGACCACTCGCTGCCAGGCCGGGGAAAGACTGCTTGAAGTAGCGCTTGACAATTTGCTTAGCCTCTTTGGCTTTTCAAATTTCAATTTTGGAGTTTGTTATGCTTGCTTGGGAAAGACGATTGGATTTGAGAACGGAGTGTCAGTTTCATGCTCACAGACCCATTGCTTGCTGCACTTCTCCATGCTCTTGCTACCGTGCCTGCTTACTCCTTGAGGATATTTCAGTAAAGCACTGGCAAGATAAGCCCACGGTTGAACCAAGAGATACAGGTCAATGGGTCTTAAATTTCTTATGAATGCTTCGAGAGGTAGTAGTGGCCAATAAACTGCTGAGTATGACCTAAAGCTTAAAAGTTCACGTCGTTGGAACTTCCTTGGATACGCGGATGCATCTGTGTCGTGCAGTATGGGATGCAACAGGGGGGAGAGGCGACCACAATATATAGTAGTGCTCAAATGTATATTACAAGTAGACTGTGGCCACATGACAAAAACGCAATCATTTTTTTATTGCTACCCTGGCTCATCACACAGTCAATCAGTGTTCATCATCAGAACAGGGAACGAGTGCATACAGTACTCAACCTGGAACATGTTGAAACTTTCCACATGCTCAGTCTGGTACACCAAATTTTTGGTCATTTTCGGCCACACAACACCTCCAGCCATGAAGGTTGGCTGATCCGAAAAGCATTCAATGGGAGCAAGGCGTAGGAAGAGTTTGTAACAAGGCGTAGTTGCATGTTCAGCCAACAACTTAGGATGTCCATAATAGACGGACAGTAACAAGACGCCAAGGCAGGTGATCAATCGAGTCTTCTTGAAAGGACGAAATTATGCTACATGCTGGGCCTGTTGCGCAGAGGGAGGGCACATGCCCTCTCGGTTTTTTTCACTCCACACCGGGGAGGAGGCTGCAGCTGGTGGTAGGAAGGATATGCCACTATCGTGACGGGTTGCGGCATTGCAGGGCACCCCGGTCTTCCAAATCTCAACCGCAATACCCCACTCAACACTCGCTTCCTCTCTTATGGTGGCAAATAGGATGTCCCCATCCGAGACCAGTCCAGCAGCGGCTCCAAGGATGGCCACAGATTGATTCACAACGGGTCTTCACCTGCCTCATCAGAAGCGCGATGTGCCAGGCATTATGCAGAGATTCTGAATGGGTAGGCAAGAGGAGGTGCAACACAGCGACAGCACAACACCGAGAGTGAGCTCGCTGCATGAAGGGGAGGAGGACTGGCACAGCAGGCTGGATGAATGGCGTTGGCCATGGGGCTCAAAGCATGCCTTCTTACTGGGGCGGGCAGGTAGGGACAGGTTGACTGATGCTGAATGCTCCTTATTAGGTACGATGGACCATTTATATAAAGGTCGCACCTTGCGTTTCTGAAAGAACACCTGAGCGACCCTGGGTATATCTTCAAGTCTGTCACAGCAGATGCTACTACGGAAATCAATGAGAAATGACACCAAATATGAGGTAATCGACAGAAGCACACCACATTCGTCAGCGCATTCATTATTCAGGTTACTAAACAGCAGGCAAAATTTTCAGTACTTCCTTTGCTACATCATGTTGAAATCTGGACGTTTGCCCTACTTTCAGGCAGCCATATTTCCAAACATACTCTCCATGTAAATTGGATGGTCACCCTTGCGGCTACATCCCTTTGTGATTTTGCTTCTACTTAACACTCGAACAGCAGGAAAAGTCTGCCATGAGAGAAAGTATGCATTGGCAGCTTGAATGTCAAATTTAGCAGAATGCAGCAGGTCCTGTCATGAGAATTCTACTAACGTGAAGTCAAAAATTCAGAGGGGGGTGGACACTTCTTGCTGCAAATTATCCTTAATTAAATATAGGAGGAGCAAAATTCGATTTCCCGATAAATAATATCATTTTGAGCTGGATATTTTAAAAATAACGTGAGCGAAACTTATGAAAATATGAACGTCCGTGATTTCAATTCCCACTTCTCTTCATATGTCTTGAGTGCCATGGAGGACCGGGCACACTGCCATCATCTTGCTGATGACATCACGAGCTCTCCGGCAGGTACGACTTGCTTTTCTACAACTTTCACATTGGGCATCAGGATGCTCCTGGCTCCAACAGTGCAGCTCGTAGCCAACGTCAGGGGCTGAAAAGTTAGGTGCATGCCGGAAGCCTGATCATAGGCACCAGAATGTGCCAGCAATATTGCTCCACGATCGACAATGACATCATCTGCAAAGCTCAGCAGCCCGGGGTCTCCACCTCTGGTGGCATCGTTCCACACACGCTTTCCAGTTTGGTGGCCAGAGACCTGCACATTGCAAATTTGACCATCTTACATGTTCTCAGCTCGACCAGCTGCTTCCATACTCCAGGCAAACTTACCAAGTTGACAATATGGCTAGCGCTATAAACCTCTGAAGGTGTGTATCAACGCACCCCCCCCCCTCCCTCCTTTAAGGGAAAGTGCGGCATGTGGCAGCCATCTTCTGAATACTCCCTCCATTAAGCTTACATGAGCGCGCAGCTCAGATCGAAGAGTAAAAATACATTGCCACAACGTTTGCCAGAGGAGTGGGACCAAATTGCATCACCTGTGCAGCTGCAGAGGTGTAGAATGTGGTTTGTGCCCACAGGCTGGCGGGCTGACTGAGCAGATTCAGGCAGCAGATGGACCTCCACAGATTGGCAAAGTAGCTGTGGCTGTAGCGAGCAAACTTGTCTCCAGCCTTGCCTAGATCTGGGTAGCGACTCAAGATGAGTCTGCATGCCAGCATTGGCACCACGGCAGTCCCAACAACTGCTGGCAGTACTGACAGGATGTGGCCAAGCACTCCTGCATATCAACACTTCCTTCATTGAGCCAAAAGCGCATTACTCGGTTTTGAGATCCTATACACAGAGAAAAATTGCAGTGCGACCTGATTGCATCCTGAATATGCCTCATATGTGATGGGCTCACTCATAAGCTTGGTCCTGTCAATATGATTGGTTTGTCGAGCAGCCTGCTCAGGGCAGTGTGACGTGCATTACTACAGCATTGGGAGACACCTTTTGAAGATGATTCTTTGGCTTTTGCTTTGAAAAGAAAGCTTTGCAGTGTACCTGGGATCAGCAACAGTACAATCTGGGCGCCAGTGCCTGCTGCCAGGACTGCGATATAAGCGGATTGCAGCTGAGTGATGGCCAGAAAGAGGGGCAGCAGCAGGTACATGCGCTGAGCCAAAGCATCCAGCTGGTTTTGCTTCTTGGTTGACTCAGAGCGGGCGTTCGACTGCGGGACACATTGTCTTCTTGTGCATTTGGGTCAGGAGTTTGAAGTTCCCACTTAAAAGTGGCCAGCTGTATGTGCCAGGCCGCTTGATCTCTTACTATGTGATGACGTTGCTTCAATCCTGACAGTTGAGATGGCGACCTCAATTAATGCTTGTGCTATGATGTCTTGTGGCAGCTGTGACTTCATGCTGAACCTCTGTTGGATGCAAATGCAATTATTTTCATTGATTATGGGCAGCAATTTGCCCTCATGACGTGGCTGAGAGGACCAATGAGACGTTTGCAACACAATCGTAATGAAAAGGTGGCAACCTTCATGAGTGCAACGGCAGGGTGTCCTCTGCACATGAAGTCTTGGGCAAGTGTGGAACCAGGCTTTGAGATGGACAGAGGCACCAATGCAGCAGCTGAGCCCAGCGTTGTTCCAGGCATGGTGACCGATCCTGTGCCAAGCAGTGCCTGCATGGAATTTAGCTACTGCAATCCTTCTCTTGGTTTGCATCGCCGTCATCGCACAGAAAGCTTTGAGGCCTGCTAAACCTAAGCAAATGTGCAAATTCAGGGAAAGGTGATGCAGTCTCAGTCGGCAATCATCTGGAAATTGCTATGCAACACAGACAAGCAGAGAGGCTGCCAAGTGATGAAGAGTGAGATGCTATTACCTGTTCATGCAAAAAGATGGGGGCCGTCATTACTGTCTCAGCGTCTAGCATCATGCTGGTGACCACATACGCCATATCGCCGATGTGTACACTGCAGCGGCATTATTGCTACCATGAAGCGCCAACAACTTTCAGGAGGTTGCAAGAAGGGAGTCTTCTTCCTTTGACTAATCTGTGCATGATTGAGATTAATGCAGCTTAGAAACCACCTTCCGTGCTTGTTCACCACAAGCTCAACAGTGCCATCAAATTCAATATGCCCGAGCTAGAAATCTCACTGTGAGTCCAAGTTCAGCATGTCAGGGACGGTGATGGTGTTGCCAGTGAGGATGGTGGACTGCTTCAGGCTTTTTGCTCCAAACAGCCTGTAGAGGGCAGTGTAGAGCCAGGTGCCGACCACAAGTTGCCCTATCTGGGCGTTGCAGCTCTCCACCACATGCTGGGCCGCCCAGAACCGCACTCCGTATTCTGTGCGCCTCCTGCAGGTCAAGCAATAGGACTGTCAGCTGATTCTGCACCAACACTCTTTGCAGCAAAGGATCGATTCGGATGTCCTGATTGCGAAATCAACAGCCCCACGTTTGTCTCATCAGAAATCGGAGCATTTGGCGGGATAGAGGGGTTCTCACTTGTGGACATTTGGCATGACTCTGCCAACCAGCAGTGCTTTCATAGCGGCACTCAAAGCCGCGACGGTGAGCGCATAGACAGCAAAAGCAATTGGGAAGGCTGCAAAGCCAACGAGTGCTGAGGGGATCATCGCTGCCATCGAGGCCAGATTGATAGATACATCCTGCAAAAAAATGATTGCATTTCTGCAAAATGGCAGATTTGTGCAACCAGCAATACATAGCGCTCATCCTAAAATGATTAGTGGCTGGAGAAGAATCCCGAGGAGGACTTGCAACAGCTATTGTGCTTTTAACTCACCAGCAAGATGTAGGATATTAATGGCAAGATTGCCTCAGTGTGACTTGCTTTAGCCCAAAACTCACGCCAGCCGTTGGATTCAGCAATGGCAGTTATGTCAACGGACAAGATAATTGGCTATTTGCATAAGAGTTGAGGTTTCACCAATCTGCCTCCCCTGACTGTGACACAGACACACCAGCCTACCTGGAGCATGGTAGGAATGAGGGCGGCCAGTGTGCTGGAGGTGAGGGCAGCCAATGCGGCCAGCGCATAGAATTCGGGCTGGAACATGTTGGGGCATCCGGGGGTCAGGGCATGCACAATACGGGCCATCACAAAAGAGCCGGCAAATGCAGCCAATGTGGTGATGAAGGCTACCGCAGCAACAGCCAAGATCTGCATGAGAAAGGAAAAAATGAAAATGGGCGCTGGCATTGCACAAATGAGAAGCATGGGGGAAGGGGTTTGAGACAGTGCAGGATGCCACCATTTGCCTGCTTGCTGAGATTTTCCTCCAGAATCGCCGCAGATTTGCACTCTCCCTTCCTCCAACCCCATTGTACCACTGTTGTTATCATCTCACACTCGATCTTGGTTGCCTTCTACTGACCTGCAGCGCTGCTGTCTTTGCGGGTGACAGCTGTGTGCCTTCCAATTTGTTGTCCAGCGCGGCCTGCAGGCCATCCTTCCCTCCAGGGGCGGGCTTGGCCGACTGCTGGGACAGCCCTTTGGAGGTAGCCACCACCTTTGCCAGGGTGTCAGGCGTCACGACCGCAGCTGGGTAGATGTTGGTGCTGCTGGGGATGCAGACCTGCGGAGAATTTGGAAGATGTGAGCTGCCAAAGACTACAAATTATGCCGATAACGTTGGTTTCACAAATTGGTGGGGCTATGAGTGTCACCACGCAGGTGATGAGATCTCTGTTTGACCCAGCCTTCAGGCAAAGGAGTTTCACCTTGTGGAAGGTGACGTGGCCGTCCTTGAAGGTGTGGGCCAGGAGTGTGGCGTGCTCGCCCAGCACAACTTTGTCCCCGATCTCCAGGAAGGCGGGATCCATCACGTCCAGGCTGTCCACCACCACGTCCTTCCCAACCTTGGCGCCCTGCAAGTGCCAAGAGATTGAGCCCATTGCCCTCCTTGCAGCTCATTGTGGTGCTCAAAATCTTGCTTTTACTAAGCAATGCCTTTCTCTTTCAATGCAGAAAGCAAAGATGACAGCCTTATACAGGCAAATCTGTATGCATTGCTTTGATCTCCCAAGGTCAGCTCTTGGGACGAAGCGCCGAGCACTGGAGTGCAGGGCAGGACTTGGCAAAGATGATCAGTAGTCAATCGGCAAATCCAAGGGGGAGAAGAAGCGGGGTTTGCCATGAGCCTGAGGAACCAGGGGATGACTGCTGTGCCCCGGAAGTGGCGCAGGAACAGCCCGTTGGTCACGCTGACGAGCTTGCAGATCAGCCACCAGCGCGCAAAGTCCAGGGACCACATCTTGACCGCGGCTCCCTCGCGCAGGTTGGGCCCCAGCAGCAGCCCGGTGACCGCAGTGCAGAGGGCCAGGGCAAAGCCGGCCGCCAGCCACAGGAGGGGGATGCAGACGGCTGCCAGGAGGAGGCCGTACAAGCCCGAGATGGCGACCGCGGCTCGGAAGGCAAAGGCCGGAACCGTCGCCAGCAGCAGGTCTGCATGATGTTCAGCAGTGGATCCTGGCACTTTCCAGCACTTGTGTGAGAAATTCCCCTCAGGACTTTGTGGTGAGGCGAGATGAGCCCAGGAATGTGATTCAAAATTTGGTCTCGCTCTGACACTTCATTCATTCTGCCTCCTCATGCTGAGCAACCTTATCAAATCCCAACCAGTCCTTCTGCAGTCGCTGATTGCGGTTGCATGTTGTCTAAGAGTCAGGTGCTTACACATGAACAGCACGCCTGCTGTGGATGCGATGTCCCATGTGCTGTCCTCATGGGCCTCCACCACTGCAGCTGGCTCACCCACCTTCTCCGCAGCTGCTCTGAGCTTGAGATCAGCGGATGGGGTACGTGTGGCAGGGGGAGAGGGCGTGGAAGTGCCGCTCCTCACAGCTGGGGTAGCATTGCCCTGGAATTGCAATGAGCATCTTGCAGCCAACAGAGACAATCTGTGATGGGCACTGTCTGACATGCATGTCGTGCCTGTGGTGACAGCTGCCTACCCATAGCATGCTTCAGTTGTGCAAAACCTCTGCAATCAAGCAGAGTTCACAGGCAGGAAGCCTCAAGATTTGCTTCTACTCATTGATCAGGGCGACAGAATGCTGCGCCAAGCAAGATACGGCATTGACATGATGGACAGCATGATCGTGGTGTATCGATGGAGACAAGGTATCTCCTCATTTGGGTCACAGGAAAGTCGAGATCCTCTATCCTCCCCAATTGGCAGCCAAGACCCACCTTGAGAAGATTGGTTGGGGTGCCGGGCGACCCTGGCGAGGATGAAGAATCGGAGTCCACGGATGTCCTCTTCTTGGCAGGCATGACTGCAGCAGGGGTGGTGGGAGCCACGGCTGCTGGCTTTTCTGCCTTGGGTGTGCTGGGGGTGGGGGCTGCAGCCTTCTTGGCAGCAGGGGCAGGCTTGCTGGGCGCCACGGGTCCCAGCGCGGCCTCCATGGCCTTCATCTTGCCAATGGTGAGCCCGCCTATCTCTTCCAACGGTACGGGGCGGCCCAGGCAGCGCTGCAGGTGGCCTCGCACCTGCAATGTTTCATATGATTCACATGCATCCAAAACGCGGTGAGGACAGCGGTGAGGACATTGGCCGAGACCCTCCACAGTTGCCTGTGCTGACTGTCAGCTTAATGGTCAAATCGCCTGGTGGCCAAGCCCCACAGAGGACAAATGAAAAGCACAAGAAGTGAGAGACTGGAATACACGATGGATTGAGAGAGCAACCTTCAATGGGATTTGCGGCATCTCATCGCTTTGCAACTTAGTTGGAGCAGTCTGTCGGCAACTAGATTCTCCCCGGCTCATGAGGTGCACGTCTGCTGTCTGGCAATTGCCGACAAGCGGCACGTGGAGTAAGCAAGCACAGGCCAAATTGAAAGAAAATCACCTCGACCAGCTGCATGGAGTCCATGCCCAGGCTGGGCAGCGTGTCTGTGTCGCTGACGGAACCTGCCTGCAGCCCCAGCACGCCCAGCACGCTCTCCAGCAGGCCCTTGCCGCTCACCGCGTCGCTGGATCCCAGCAGGTCGGGGGGCACCCAGTGGGAGCTCATCACGGCTCCGTGGCCCTGGCCCCCGCACAGCAGGCGGCCCAGCAGCTTGAGGCAGTCGTCGATGGGCTGGGGCATGGTGTTCTCCAGCAGCCCAGCCGCCATCAGCTCCTGCAGACAGAGCCCAAACACTTGTTGAAGCATGGCCACTCTGGGGGTGCTGCTTTGGCACTCTTCCAAGCTCCCGCCTCTGAAGATGGGTCACAATCAGACCCCCAATGGAGGATATTGACAGGATGCGCCTGGCACATGCTTGCCTCCGCATTGAGGGTTTTGACAAGAAAGCTCATTGCCAAAGGAAGGCCTCACGGTCCATCACAAGGAAAAAGTAAGGCTCACCTGCATGCGCTTGTCGGCCACACCAACATTGTCGACCACACCAAACTGGATGGAGAACGCGGGCAGGCCTTCAGCCTTCCTCTGCTCCGCCAGGAGGTCCAGGCATGCATTGGCAAAGCCATAGTTGCACTGACCTGTCCAGCAGAGTTTGGTGAGCGTACTGGTACAGGTGGACTTGGGTCATTTTCTGGGTGCGACTATGGCTAAAGCATCTGCAAGTGCATGTCAGCGGCTGTTGGGAAGGGGAACCGCCACAGACAGTGCCTATGGGCATGAAGATCGTGAATGCAAAATGCTCGTGGAGAGCGATGCAGTGGCTACCCTCGTTGCCGGAGTGCGAGACGATGGATGACCAGGTGACAAAGTGCTCCAGCGTCCCGGGGGGCAGGCTCCTGGACGCTCTGTCCAGGTTGTAGGCACCCATGGCCTTGGGCACCACACACGCGTTCCAGCTCTCCCCAGTCTGCAGTCTGGTCCCAGTTGATTTCTCTTCTAGATCCATGAAGAAGAGTGGAGATCTGTCCTTATGGGGTGTTGGATGTCAGCAGAAAGGCAGCTTTAACCCTCGTCACTCTATTGAAGCGCTTCCACCCACACAGCCATGCAATGTTCCCCAGACGCAACAGGACGAAACTCGCACAAGTCGGCTGGTGCATTACCTGATTTGGCAGCAGCTTGTCGGTGAGGGTCATGGCCAGGTGGAAGATGCCTCCCACTGGGGCCATGCCTTGTGCCAGCTGCAGGATCTGCTGCGCTTGTGCGGGGTCGGCTACGTCCAGCTTCGACACCTTGAGCTGCAAGCAATCACAAGCACGATTCGACACAAGGACCACACCTCTGCAGATACTTACTCGAGCTGCATTGGGTTTCTCTGCCCTTGGAGAAAAGTCCAGTGCAGGTAAAACTGCTCCATGCCTTGGCAGATCTGTCATCAAGAAGCAGCTGTCTGTCACAGTCAGGCACCTCCAGAAATCTCAAGCAGTAAGGCAGCTAGGGAAATGGTCTGAGATTTAATTGTTCCTCTAGATCTTGGGCAATGACCGACAGAGAGGCTCACGTGGGCCCCCTTGTCAAAGATGTCCTGCAGGTGCAGGGCCTGGCTGCCGGTGCGCACACCGCGCTTGGACGTTAGCACCAGGTGTCTGGCACCCTGGTCCACCAGCCAGTCTGCCAGGGCCAGGCCAAACCCTCCAAGCCCTCCGGTGATCACGTATGACCTGTCTGGCCTGCAAGATTCCCTCCACGCGTTTCAGGGTCTTTTTATCAAGTTATTCTTGAGCATGATGGACCGTTTGAAAATGAGATCCCCTGTGTTGGACCATTGTCAAATGCACAGGAGTACCGTCCTCTTCTGTTTCGAGCCTCATAACGATTTGGACAGCAACGCATGACACCTAAATGCTTGGTTTGGAATGAGCATGAGGAGCTAACATGCACCTGTGCCCTCTAAATTTGATACTTGATACTCAGACAGAATATTATCTACCTGCAGTAGAAGCGAGGCTGGAACACGATGGGGGGCTGTTCTGCCAGAATGACTGCAGAGGGAGGGGTGGGGGCATCTCCCAGGCAGTTCGCCAGGCTCTGCTCTTGCGGGACGGGTGTCATGTCAAGCAAGCACTTCCCAATGTGCACACCTGTGCAGATGCCTTGGTCAGGTATGATAGAGCTCAACAGACCTACGATAGCAATGAAAAAGACATGCAAAGATGACATGATCCTCCACATTACTCTCCTCAGCAAGTTACGTCGCCAGTCTTATGAATAGGGAAGAATCCTCACTTCTGCAAACTGTCCAGAGCTGAAGCAGCTGGTGTGGACAACAGTCAAAGTATAGAACAAGATGCCAAAATTCTAGGCAAAGATGGGCTGGTGACTTTGGTCCCTGAGACTGTACTTAAAACGACTTTGCCAGCAGAACTTTTTGTTTGTACAAGCCAAGATGGCGTTGCATACCTTTGCCCAAGTAGCGGAAGGCCTCCTCTGCACTTGAGCGGGGGAAGATGGTGACAGGCAGAGGGCGAACCTCTCCGCTGGCAATGCCGGCCTCCAAGAGGGCACGCAGCTCCATCAACTGCGCATCCATTTTTTGAGGGTTGAGATGCACAGCTACAGGCCACATGCTCTTGCTAAAAGAACTTGCTGTGCATGCAGAATAACGGAATGACAAGTGGTGGAACTTGATGTCGCATGTCACAGTTGCACATTTTGACAGTGACATAATGGACAAGTGGAGTTTGGTCAAAGGCATGGGCAGGCTATATTGAATGGAATTTGTCAAAGGTAACTGCAGGACAAGGACTCGCCTCTCTGTCGTCCGAGCCTGTGGCGACTCTGTCCAGGTCAATGCCAAGGAATTGAATGTTCTGGAGCAGGGGCTTCATGGAGAGGGGTGTGCCCTTCAGAATGTCGTACTTCCCAATCTCCAGCAGCTTTCCGAATTTGCCCAGGCACCGCACACTAGCCTGCATGAGTAGCGAACTGTATTGATCACCCCGAGCTCCAACGTGGGCTGGGCACACACACTTGGCACTGAGTGCGTGCAAGGATCCTGGAGATTCCATAGCACCGGGAGAGGGCCTGATACAGTTGCTAGTACCAACTGCGCAGTTACCAGCGCAGCCCAGGCAGGTACTGGCACACAGGAAGGTGTACATATGGATGACTTCAGGAAAGTTTTGGCCTTGTCAATCTTATCTTGCAGGCTGGAGGACAGAAAGTACTTCCCGGTGAGAGGTGAAACGAAGATTTCAGAAAGATTACTTCAGCCTATGTCTGCGGAACAAAGGTGGCACCTGCAGCTTCTCGTCCGAGAGGGAGTTGAGGACCAGGTCCACTCCTCGGCCAGCTGTGGCGTTGCAGATGAGCCCCTCAAAGCTGGTGGATCTGCTGTCGCCAATGTTGCCCCTCTTCAGACCGGGGAAAGTCTCCAGCAGGAAGTTCCTCTTTGCTTCTGAGCCGCAAGTGGTGAACACCTGCATCGAGTGGGTACCTTCCTTGCTATTGGCAAATGTTGAACAGCAACTCGATGCGGCTGACGGAAATAGCTGCTTTGTGCTTACAAAACGTACTCCGGCAGCATATATACCTGGCTTATTTTTGTTCACCCTATGCCCAAAGTTTTTACTCTTGGCAGACACAAGGCGCAGATTTGGACCTGGATATCATCTAAAAAGCCACCACAAACAGGTACGAATGTCTCAGCACAGCGCATCAGCGCCCAGCATCCTTGTCAGGAAGTGTGATGTGTCGTTAGCGAGGTCAGGGGGGAGGACTGGAAGTCACCTCGGCTCCGCGGCTCAGGCAGATCTGGATGGCGGCCAGGCCCACGGCTCCGGTGCCGGAGTGCACCAGTACCCGCATGCCCGCGCGCAGCTGGCCGCGCATCACCAGGGCCAGGTAGCAGGTCATGTAGACGGTGGGCACGCTGGCGGCCTCTGCCATGCTCCAATGCTCCGGAATGTCAAATATGACACTCGGGGGGACGCACACCTCGGTGGAGATCGCATGCTTGGCCAGGCCCATGACCCGCTGACCAGACGACGCCTGAAAGGATGGGAGGAGTCAGCCGTCGGACAATGCAGGGCAGGGTCAGAGCGTTCTTTTCCAACAAGAATTTCAACGAGCTATGGACATGGAGCAGTCGTATCAATGGATGCGTAGGAGCAGCATGTTGACGTGCCACAACAGGCTGCTACATGCAGGACCCACAGAACAGATGATGATCCAGATCAATCAGATGCGGTCAGTCTAGGCAATACCTGGATCCTGATGCTTCATTTTGCTCTCCCAGGTATCCTTCACATTTGCTCTCCTGTTTTATGCAGTGGAAGTCGCAGAAGAGCGTAATTGTGCTGGAAGGAGAAGCTTGTTGTATGAGACATGTCATGGATACAAGGGCAAGAGGCCAAAAAAGACTTACAACGCGTCCAGAGAACTCTGTTCCAATAAAAGAGCCTCCGTTCATGTGTGTCATCTGCTGCTTGGAGAGCTTGCCATTTGCCAGTAGCACGTCTCTGAAGTTCAGAGCACCTGCGATTCGATACTGCGGTTTGATGGGTGGGATGTCTTTAGCTAAAACACTTTGTCGAGCAGCCTGAGTATCTTCCCTGCTTTTTTCTCAGTGCTCAGATGCAGACTTCAATGCTACAATGCTAATAAAGCAATAAGTACGCTGATTGCATCCAGGGAAGTAATATAGAGCAGCAATTAATCCTACTGACAGGACATCCAGTTGACACGCCAGGACATGCCTCAATCATGACAGCTGTTGCGATGAGGAATGAGCAGATATCAAATCATGGGAAGATTTTGACATGTCGGGGCGGCATTCAAGTTTATGGAGCCAGCAAGGAGACCTTCTCTCACCAAAGTCGACATGACAGTGCACCAAATTCGGGTGGTGGAAGGAGTTCTCCCTCCAGACCCCAGACTTGAGGTTGCCCAGCGTGGCAAAAGCCAGGTGGCAGCCGTACGGAGCCTCTGATTCTGGCTTGGTCGTCTCATGCTGCATCAAATTTCCGCATGTTTGGGTTGGCTTAAATTGAGAGAGCAGAGCATTACATTCGTCTTTGCAGGGCCTTTTGAGAGAGGGGGGCAGCCATGCTTGTGAGCATCTCATTCATGCACCAAGTCAACATGCATGTCCCAAAGTCATTGTCAGCGCTTGTCAAGGCTAACGCTGACCAAGATGTATACAACAAGATACAGTCACAGTGAGCATTCCTCAGCCTCTCTACCTATCCGTCTATTGAGGGTAAACTCGATTTTGGTTGCCTTCGCACAGATAGTATATTTTGGTATGCATTGTGTGTGCGCAAAACGGATGGAGTGTGGGGAAAGGCTCTCACGTCGGTGTCGACAGAGATGTAGGCCCCGTGGCGGCCGTGCTTGAAGCAGTTGTTGGCCAGCTGCAGCCTGCTGGCGTGCTCCACCAGCTCCTGGGGGGTGGCGTCGGTGTCCCAGCTCAGGATGCCGTACACGCGATCCCCTTTGGGCTCCTTCCGCGCGCTGTTCACAAAGCCTTGCACCCCTGGGCTGGTCTTCAGGTCGCCGTGCACCCAAATGGCATCTGCGCAGAGTATTACACTTTTATATTAGCTTTTCTCCGTGGCCTGCCCAGGGCTATCATTACTTGAGAGTTTCCCAGATGTGGAGACCCCATTCAGCACCTGTGTTAAGATGAAAAGAATCGCCGGAGCACACCGACGACCACAGGGAACAAAGTCAGCAGTAAATTAAGCGGAGGCCCACCTGCCTCCTTCCCCTCGCCGGGGGCGGCAGACTCGAGCAGGGACACAAAGTCCTGGATCCAGGCCTCCATGGTCTGGCTGTTGGCTCCCAGGACGGGAGCCTGCACGCAGATGGCCTTGCCCTCCGCTGCAGGCAGCTTGCGCACCAGGAAGCTGGCACTGCTGTCCTCAGGGCACCTGCATGTGCGACCGATGAGAGGATTGCTGCTTCAGACAGAGCCACGCATCTTTTGGAATGTGCCAGGGCACCTTAATGATTGCCTTTGGAGGAGCAACTAACGTTAGTCATGAAGGTTCAAGCGACCTACACAGCATGCTTGTGTTGGGGATCACCTTCTGTGACAAATGAAACACCCTACCATCACTTGATTGGAGGTGCATACCTGGCTATGGATATCTCAGCAAAGCCAGCCTGAGACAGCAGCTGCTTCCAGTGCCTGCGCATCCATCGTGTTTGGAATCAGAGCTTTTCATCAGGGAAGGTCTGACTTTGCATGCGAGCAGAGTGAGCAGGAAAACATCACAACAGCCTGACAAAGCACCAGGAAGTCCTGGCTGGCAGCCATTCTTGAGCAACAACCTCCTCTTCTCCTCCCTGCTCACGGTGGTCCAGGGACTTGAACTGAGCACTACCTGATGCTGGTGCACGCCCCGAATTCGCGCTGGTCCACGAAGGTCTTGCCGGGGGCCGCCAGGTCCCACAGCAGACCTCCCAGATGGCAGGTGGCCTCGTGCAGCAGCAGGAAGCCGCCCTCCTCCAGGGCCGTGTGCAGCGCAGCCAGGGCGGAGGGCAGGTGGTGGGCTTTGCGGGACAGGTGGCTTGCGGTGATTGCGTTGTAGCGGCCGGGAGCCTCGGCTGTCGAGCTGTTGATGTCCCACACCTGCGTGCCAGATCGTGGTTTTGCTCCTGCACTTCTGCCATAGATATGCTGAACTGAAGACAGTGGGCAACGTGTCAGAGCAGTTGCTCAGTAGTGCTGCTCGAGCAGATGTCTGCGCAGTGGTTCGGCAGTAGTTGCAAGCAATCACATTGAGAGCATGATGGGAAGGGCATGAGGCATCGAATCCTGACCTTGTAGTCCAGCTTCTTGTAGGCAACGGCCTCTCCAAACGCAGCACCATTGTCCTCCAGGTCCGTGGCGGTGTACTTGATCAGGGGCGAGTGTGGCAGCTCAATCACGCTTGGCAATGCCTGCGAGACAGCTCCTCTTGCCACAGCAAAAGACCAGATCGTTGGAAAAAACACTGTCAGGGAGTCATACTTTCCGTTGTTCCGCTTCCAGTGAAGTCTGAGATTGGGCCACACCTGTTTGGTGTGCCCTCCATTCCCTGCCACAACCTCGCACATGGTGAAGCCGGAAGCGCTCTGGTTGGCTGTCAGTAGCTGCAGCTGGAGCTGCAAGGTGGACCGGCCAAAGCCCATGAGGAAGGGATCCTTGGCCAGGGCCGCCTCCAGACCCGCTGCCAGCCCAGCATTCTCCTGCAAAGCATGCTTCCTTTGCGTCACATGCGATGCCTGGCAATACTTGAATCCCTTCCTGCTGTGGTGGGTGCTGAAGCAGAAGCCTTCAGCTGAGGCTCAATCTGAGCCTTTTGAGAAGACTGCTATGATTCTCAATGCAATCGCACTTGCAGCTGAGCTTCCGACGCTGTCTCCCACAAATTCCTCATGTCAATTGAGACTTGCACATTCAGGTCAAAGGCTGACCTCCTTCTCGCTTGCAGTGGCAATGGCAGGAATGTGGGTCGCGAGCAGCTGTGCCAGGCTTTTGGTGCTGTCTTCCAGCAATCTCTCTTGCTCCATGGGTGTCAGCGACCCCTGTGGCAGCTGGACAGCCCATTTCTTCATCTGCAGACGGCCATTTCGGATAAAGGTCAACACAAAGTATTGATGGTGCTGCAAGGAGCGGATATGGTGAACAAACAAGGCTGAATCTATCTCAAGGTGCACTACAGACCAAGTTTATTATCATTTACTATTCAACAGTGCACCGGCACAGTAACAGACCCGGGGACACAGACTGGGTTGAGGACCAGCAAGGAGTGTGCATCCACAGGGCCCAGTAAGGAGGCGTGCCTCGAGGGGGCAGTCCTCGGCGGAGGCCAGCTTCTGGGCCAGGCTGTTGAGGTGGTGGAAGTAGGCCACTCTGGAGGGTGCCTCCACTGTGTGGTCACCATACGGCACAAACCTCATGCACCCCACAGAGAGCCTGCACAAGCGCTGCAGGTCTGAGAGCACAGGTGAGCAGGAAGGGTGAGCGGAGGCAGCACTACGCTGGCAGCCTTATCAAGAAGCATGAGTTGGATGGATCCTGGCATGTGCATTTCCCGGACCTGGACAGTTGACAACAATTGTTGGAGATTTACACCCCTGCATCCCTGTCCCACCTCCATCCCATCCCTCTTCTCAATGCTTACCTGGCAGTAGGGGCCTTCCTAGGGGCCACTTCATGACCGAATGCCTCCATCAGCAAGGATGGGGACTTGCAGATGTCCCACAGCGGATCTACCTCCACCCTCTCTGCAATGAGCACCAGACCATGTCTTTGCCAAATTACCATTGGAGACCAGTGCAGGGGAATTTCCAGAGCAGAAAGCCAACTCGCATCAAGGTTGCCTCGCTTGTACTATGCTACAGACAGAAATATGCGGTGCAATGTACAGCCGGACCCAGTGGGTTCAATGCTCACCAATGACACCCTTCTCGTGTCCCTTGCGGGTGTCCAGAATGGCCAGCCGGCGAACCCCAGTGGCCACATGCAATTCGTAGTCGTTCTGGCGGTTTGCTATCTGAGGAAACACACCACAGCCACTTCAATGCAACAGAACAGCTGTGTCTTGCAAAGATTTGCCGCTCCCTGATTTGCACCAACAACAGTGAGACCACCAAGGGCAGTTTATGGTCAACAATCCTTTTGTGTTGGGTGGCATGGAGGCCAAATCAGACGCAGCTGCATCCCACCCGTAGATGCATTGCATCAAATGTGACCTTTCCCTTGCAGGCTGCTTAGAGGGAAAATCTACATCTTAATGGAGGAGACGGCTGTACCTGGAACACTCCGTCCAGGTAGGCGATCCAGTCTCCCTCCCACCTGCACAGCGCCAGATTTATAAAAGATGTTTGCAGGGGCAACATCTTCTGCCACCACTGCAGTATTGCAACACACTTGCAGTATCTGACAGCTTGACAAGGTGGGGAGATACCTCAGCTTGGCATAGGTGCGGTCGGTGGCGTAGGCCTCCACGGGCTGGAAAGTGGGGCCGTAGAAGATGCCGTGCCGGTTGCAATCCATGTAAAAGTTGGCGCGGTCCGTCTCGGGGACCAGCTTGGGATCGATGCCCAGCGACTCCTCACTGGGGCCAGGCTTGTGGTACCTGGGGTGCAGCATGAATCTCACCAATTGAGGTCTGCACAGCTCTCAAGTATGGATGCAGAGCAAATCGACAATCCCCCTTGGAAATCTGCGTGAGGTGGAAGCTTGGACTCACAACATTTCTTTTATGAATATGGGCCAACAGCAATGTCATGGGTCTACAAAGGTAAAGAATATTCTCGCTTTCAAGCAACAAGTCCCTTCAGTGAGCTTTACAACTGAATCTTGCAATCTCTTATTGCTGGAATTGGGAGGCAGGTTCACCTGTTCTCCAGCACCTGGGGTTCCTTATCCTTGTTCTCCACAAAGTATGGCTTGATTTTGCCCTCCATAACAACTTCATTGTCATGCAGTACCTGCAGAGAACAGTGCAGGTAGTAGGCAAGATGTAGAGCAATGCGCTTGCGATGCATTTGAATGAAATGTTGCAGAACATCATGACAGGAAATTTGTGATTGGACACAAGACAAACAAGGGAAAATCAGTTGGTGCAAGGCTAGAAATCCAATGAAGGTCACGTTTTCTTGGATCTAAAAAGCATCACATAATCTGCAGAAAGTTCATATATCGAGCAGCCAAAAAGGTCAGCTGCATTGCCTACATTGACATTTGCATGCTGCCCAGGTTAAATCATGACTCAAGTTCAGCCTACCTGGAAGCGATTGCTCTGGTCCAGAGAGACCCCCAGAGTGACGGAGTCACCACGCTCACCCCTCACAGGAGCCAGCACCAGCACATCCTCAAAGACGACCGGGAAGTCCCACATGTTGGTACCTGCACCCTTGGCCAGGCACTCCCAGGCTGCTACCATGAAGGAAGCCATCTGCGCGAACACTTGCAAAACTTAATGCTGCAGGGGCTCACAACCTATATTCAGCCAATGTCAACGATGATACATGATGTTCTATCAATGCCTTCAACCAGGGCGGGGGAAGGGGGTTGGGGGG
>QAXI01000426.1:1055109-1077963 GCA_004335615.1 Chloroidium sp. JM
GGGGGGTAAGGAGCATTGTGATTTCAATCGATGGATGCCTCAGTGCAATGGCCAAAGAATGATGGAGGGAGTTTGGTTAGTGGATAAAGATGGACTGTACATCTCTCAATGTCAGGAAGCGCAGGGTAGATGTGGGAGAGCATCAGTTGTTATGCACAAGATAAGACGAGGCGTGGCCAAAAGTATGAGGCAGGCATGTTGAGGGCTGTGAATTTACTGCTTCCCCCTTTTTAGACTTAGACAATGTAGGACTGTAGAGTGCATGTCCTCACCGGCAGCATGACCTTGCCGTCGACATTGTGGTCACACAGGTACTCATGCTCACCACCTGTCAAAAATAACATGTTCAGAGAGCCATTGTACCAGCACAATTGGGCAAGTGACATTGAAGGCTGCGAGCTAAAACCATCACAAGAAGGCAAGAATCATTACAGCTTCATCATTCTTAAAGACTTTCTTTTTCAAGGGGTTTTCGTGATGGCAGCCCGCAATTCTTGGAAAGTGGCATAATCACAGCAATTTACGCCAAGAGCTCCGAAGCATCAAGAATTGATTCTTATACCAGGCCCTTGAGGCAAAAGCCCCAGCTGCCAGCATTGCTTACATACTGTCAACCATTTGTGGCAACTGTTCACCAAGGTCAAAGGTCCGCTCAAACAGCTTGCCAGCTCCACCGCCCAGAGTTGCCATGATGTTAGGGATTGGGAACTCCTGGCGATCCCAGCTGACCAAAGCATCACGTACAACCCTTGGCACTGCAGCGGGCACACTGCTCAGCTTTGAGCTACACTCATTGGGAGGCCAAAGACAAACCAATCCAAAATATGCCAAGACTAGTCACCAGCAACTGTCTCCTTGTCAACAGAAGTTGTAGAGGTGCGGCAATACAGCAATTTCCCGCCCTCCTTCCCCCTCTCGTCGTGTGCAATGAAATTATGTAGTTGAAGATAATGCCGATTTCTGTCCTGCCCTTTCAGATAAGTGAAGGCACGGGCGCAGAAGAGAGGCTGACCTTCGGTGCCACTGCCCTCCCTAGGTACAGCATCTGTCTGTTCCAAGAAGAATTGCGTTAGTCACAGCACAGTGCGCTGCAATTTGGCTCATGTGTTGATAGGCCGCATCCTCAATTATGCACGTTCCTGTCACCTTATCAATCTCATAATCAGATGCACTTGGCAAGAGAGTTTTGGGTTTAATGTATGTGAATGTGTGCTGCTATTTCATCCAGAACTCTGTTGCCTGCAATCCATCGGCACAGAGTACCAAGCACGATATGTCTTCAGACGTCTCAAGGTGTGAAATCCTGTAAAATGGGCAAGGGACTGGGATCAATAAGGAGATTGCTGGGATTTTGCAAGCAGTCCTACCTTCCAGTGCACGGGGACGCCTGCGCGCCACAGCTCCCCCACGGCTGCCATCAGCGTCTCCACGCCGCAGGCGCCTTTGCGCATGGCGCCCACGTACTTGAGCTCTGGCCGGCACTGCCGGATGGGCGACCTCAGGATGGAGTGGGGCCCGATCTCCAGCACCAGCGCGTTGTCCGGGATCTGGGCGGCGGCGCCCGTGAACAGCACCGGATTACGATACGAGTGCACCTGCGCCACCCTCCGTCTTTTAACGAGAGGCACCTGCCTTGCCTCTGTTTGCTCAGCAAAAAGGCTATTCTGACATTACGCCTGCTTTTGCAAATTTCCTCCTCTGCCTTTTCCAGGAGACATCCAAAAGGCTGCGCTGCAAAGATCGTGACTTTGAACATGGTTACAAGCTTATCACTGAGCTAGCATTGGCTTGCACGGAAATTTCCCAGGGAGGGTCATCACTCCCTGAAGGAAGTACAATCAAGCAATGGCTAGGAGTATGCAGAAAGTTGAAGGCTATCCCCTGCCGGAAAAGAAGTCAGTCACCTACCTGGTACTCCGCAGAGCTGAAGTGGGAGGTCTCGTCGGTGGTGTCAGGTGGGTAGCAGGCAGACACCCAGCTCTCCGGCCGTTTCTTGGGCTTTGGGATGATCTTCTTCAGAACTGTCACATAGAGACAGTCTTAGGAGCCGCACATTAAGGGTGAAAGGGATGCTTCAAGATGCACATTAGATGCGTGATCAGACACAAGAAGACCCTCTAGTCAGGCAGTGGGCGATTGCCGGCCTTATCTTTGCAAAGCTGTCCACTGGGCTGCTTGAGGAGCATAGAGCTGTTCTGGATCCACAAGAATTGCATCCTTGAAAATTACTCGTGGTGGAAAGGACTGAAGGGCAGAGGTGCAGAAAGAGGTGCCTGACGAAAGCTCTGGGAGCACAGGGTCCAGGCAGCTGGAGTGCCATGCCATTCCGTTGGTGGTCAGCTCCCTGGCAAACACGTTCTCTGCATCCAGCTCACGCAGCAGGGCTCGCACTGCCTCCGCCGGGCCTGCACATGAAGATTCAATTTTAGAGTCAAGGAACAAAAAGAGAATGTGATTGATGATCCTTGGGTGCTTTGGCTCCTCTTGCAGTGAAAATAAGCCTCAAGTTGTGATGAGCAGGCTCTTCCAATGCAAAGGGGCGGTGCTGGACCTGAGAGGGTGGTGCTGGTTGGGGAGTTGTCGCACGCCAGCACCACAGACGTGCCCTGCACACGCTGCACCGCCTCCTCGGCCGACAGCCCCGTGGCTGCCATCAGGCCGCCGCTGATGCCGTTGTCGGCGGGAAGACGGCCGCGATGGTAGGCGATCATCATGGCCTGCTCGCGGGTGCAGGTGCCGCTGGCGTACGTGCACGCGATCTCGCCTGCACGTCCAGCTGTGCTCTCGACTGGAGAAATCTTGAGCTGCTGGTTTTTGCAACGGTTCCAGCTAGCTGAGCTTGGACCTAGAAGCTCCGATATATTACTTATTCTATTGTCTTCAGCAAATCGTACATCTGGACCATAATTCTGTGCTTATGCGTTGGAATGCTGCCACATTTGGCATGGAAGAATCACCTGCGCTGTGGCCCAGCATGCCGTCTGGGACGATGCCGTACTCCTCCTTGAGCACGTCCACCAGGGCTATCTGGATCGAGAGCAGCCCCAAGGCACCCAGGGACGCCGCCTGTGACACACTCAGAGAGATTTATACTAGATATCTGAGCAGTGGTCTGAGAAGGACCACCTGGACGTCATCTGAGTTGTTTCTCAACCAGACAGAGGCATTGCTTCTGGCAGCAGAACCCTGCCGCAGATCTGCAATCTTATCACTGGAAGTCTGGAAGGAGACACTGGAGCCGACTTGACGATGTGATGGGCCGGCGTGATGCTCAATGCAGAGAGTACGGGCCTTGGGAGGTTGTGATCCCCCCACAGATTATGAATGAAGAGGAGGCACCACCTGCCAGCCCTTCTCCTTGCGGAACTCTCCCATCAGGTCCAACCCCAGGCTCTTGACCGCTGAGGCAGAGGCCGCCACGGATGCCAGGAAGGTGGGGTTGTTGTCCAGCAGAGAGCATGCCATCTGCGGGGGGCAGCACTTTTGCAGTGACAACGGGGCTCGTGGGTTGCGAGAGGATGCATGCAAGGTCCTTTGCTCTGCTTCGGGAGGTATTTCAGCACTGTGGAAGGGCTGTTCGTGGCATGTCAAATAGCACAATCGAGATTGCTGGTGTCAAAAGACGATGTACCCGAGACCACTGGCTGCCGTTGCCAGAAAATACAAACCACACCTGCATAAACTTCTTCTGGTCAAGCTTCACATCCTGCCTCTTTACAGAATTCCTTATCTGTATGCCAAACACATAGCAAACATCCCTGACATGACGACCAGAGCTGAAAACCTTGCGATAATACAGTCACCCTTCCAGGCCCCTCTCCCATCACATGCAGAAGCAAGCATTCAGATTGAACGCTCACCTGCGGTGGGGCAGACTTTGTGATTCCACTTCTCAGCTCTCCATTGCAGAGCGTCCCTCTGTGGCACAGCCGCAAATCTGCTGCCGCAGAGTTTGCAAAGCGACGCAGGGGTGCTAGCAGTAGCGTTCCCTGCGCCTCAGTCTGCAGAAAATTTGGGATCAGTTTCTATCGCTTCTCCGTTTGTGACAAGTTTATCTACCGTATTTATTTGCCCCACGACACGAGACACCATCCACCTCCATGTGTCGAAGAGGGGAGTACGTTTCCACTGTTTTTTTGCAAGCAAGGGCCAAAAGCAAAGTGAAAACAGAAAGCAGTTTGTGCGTGTGCAGGAAATGATGGACGACCTCTGTGACGATCTTGGCCAGGGCAGCCAGACCGGCAGCGGAGCGCGCCGCCAGGGGGATGACCCGGTCGTCAGGGCCTGAGTCATCGGTATCGGTGCTGCTGCTGTCGGAGGAGCTCCTGAGGGAGGAATGGGGCTGGCCCCTTTGGCCCCCATTGCCAGTGAGAACTGCATCCAGAGCGGAGGCATTATGAGCAAAACAGGCGGGAGTGCCTATCGCTCAATGCCGTAAGGCAGAGGGCATGAGAATTCCAAGATTTTGGGATGCGTGGATCCTCCCCTCATATACAGATTCCCAAGTTTGGCTGTGAGACAAGCGCTGTGATGAGGTCCTTACCAGCGTGCACGTTGGAGCCTCCAAATCCAAAGGAGCTCACAGCAAACAGGCCACCCTTCCAAGGGGTGTTCTGGTCCACCACCTGCAGCCATCACGCTTGCGACTGTAGTAGAGATGAGTAGTAAAGTATCTCATCAGGCTGCACTCAGATAAGCCTGCTGTCATATGGGCAAGACATGGGAGGTGTCGTTCTTCAAAATTTATGTAGAGGGGAATGGGGATTTGGCTCACCTTCAGGGTGCCCTCTTTCAGCCCGACGCTGGAGGGGTTAGGTGTGTCCCGGTGGTAGTGAAGGTTCCTGCACACGGTATGAGACAAGGTGGCTGTGGGTGGTGCATACGAACTGCCAACTCTTGGGACATATGACGGGAGAGTGTGGTCTTCTTAGAATTTGGAGGCTCATCTCTGGATATGAAACCTCCAGCTTCAGGAAAGGCAATTCATTTTCCCCACTAAAATTGGTAGCAAATCGAATGAGTTCCTAGTGTTTGAGATCATGCTTGGACCTCTCCTTCTCAGGACCTAACAAGGGTCCTTCAGGATATTTCAGTTCGATTGATGGAATGCTGCGAGCAGCATTGGCACATAGGATTTCATCTGCAAGCAGGCAAGCCTCACCCTGGGAGCATGCCATTCTCAAGGGACAGGCTCAGCTTGGTCAAGCTGGCCAGGCAAGAGTTGCCCTCGCAGTGGCCCATATTCGATTTAACACTGCCAATCATCACTGGGCTGCTCCTTCCCTCAGCTTTGCCGTACCTGCAGCACAGGGCAGCGTAAAGCCCCCTTGGACTGCACTGCTCACTAATCAAAAGTCAATGAGCAGCAAGACGTGGAAGGTAGGAATTGCATAGATTTTGCATCCTGTGCAATAAGTTCATGGAGGGATGGCTCATCTGGCTACAAAGCTCTCCCAAAGCCTTGTATTGAAGTCATCACGTGCACATGAGCATAGTGCAGCCAAAATCCCCACAAACAGTGGAAGATTTGAGCCGAGTGCTTTTGAGGCTGTACTTGGGTCAGTAAATTTTTACCATTTGTTGATTGCAGATAGCTCCTGCCCATCCCCTGCCACTGTCCCTGTGCCGTGGGCCTCCACATATGTAATATCGGCAGGGTTGATGTTGGCACCCATGCAGACCTGCAGAACACCTTCCTGCTTTGCCCAAGCAGTGGAGATCTAGGGATGCCATGCCATGATTACGCGCTCCAGGGTGTCTCACTCACATATTGCTTGCCACTCCCCAAGAATAGGAACTCCGGAGGAAATCTGCTTGTGGTCAGGAGGGCACAGAAGCCTTGAGTCTCAGGATTGATAAAGAATGGCACAGGCACACCTGCTTGGCCAGGTGGAGCTGCTGGTCAGTGTTTGGGAACGTGATGCCCTCCTTCGTATATCCATCTGCAGCAAGACATGTGAGCAGCGTATAATGGAGTGAATAGTGAGAGAGCAGTTGCTTGGTCGTAAAAAGAGAACCAGTCAATTGTGCTGCAAGGAGCGTACAATGCCTCGTGCACATGTGCAAAGATATGTGCAAATCTCATGGCAGATGTGCGGCTGCTTTGGCTCTGTTGAGGGTACCAAAGAAGTGCATTGCTGAAGGAGTGCTCACCATTGTTGGTTCCTGCATTGAGGAATGTGGCGTACGGCGAGATGGCACCCCACCGAGGGGCATCTTTTAGGTCAGAGCGCTGCAGAACGATGGCCCCAATCCCCTCAGCCCGCGCGTACCTGAGTGAGAGAACAATTCAGCTTCTCAAGTCTTGTTCTTGGTCCTGACAGTTCTCAGTCCCCTCATGCATTTTTCCTGATTGCTGCAAATCTTATTCAGAAGGAGTGGGAGGCAGAGCAGAACACAGAGACCAAGTGAGAAGCAAACCCGTTCCCAGACGCGTCGAAGGCCTTGCACTTGCCATCTGGGGAGAGCATGCCCAGCTTGTAGAAGCCCTGCATCATGTTGGCATACAGGATGGAATTGGCACCCACCACCAGCGCGTAGTCAGTCCTGCAGCATGTGTCAGGCCTTCAGCAGGGTCTGTATGATCACCGCTTGTCAAAATCAGCTTCACTTGCTACATACAATGACCAGCAGATGATGAAGAGCACAAGATGCTGGTCACAGAAGTCAGTAGCGTCATTGAGCTTGTTGGCTGAAAAAATGAGCAGTGTACAAAGGTAGGTTGAGTTGCAGGCATCTTTGCGAAATTCATTGCCACAAGTCATTTACCTTCCCGCACTGATGTCTGCCAGCGCGTCGTGCAGAGCAATGGCAGAAGAAGAGCATGCCGTGTCCTGCAAATATTGTGGAGGCTTTGGGCGCATTGTTAGACCCTAGATAACACTTGCAAGGCTTCATTCAGCCTTCTCTCCAAGATTTGGCGGTCGTTGCAACAAGATGGTCAGTGCGCTGAAATGGCGGTGAGGCATACCACTTGCTTGGACGGCCCGCGGAAGGAGAAGGCGTACGAAAGCCTGTTGGCAAACATGGACTGGACGGTGCCTGCAAAGAATACGGTGCTGCTGCTTAGAGATGATCTCATTCACATTGCACACAGAAGTGAACGGCAGTCAGCAGGATCTTTTGACATTGCTGAGAAGCTGGGTAGTACCAAGAGCCTCGTAGCCAGTGACTTTGGAATATTCAGCCAGGTGTGCTCCTTGCACCTGAACACATGTCAGCAGGGAATTGCAAAGGTGCTCTGATAATCTTTTTGACCTGTCGCATATAATGCTTTCAATTATTACATGATTGTTTCATTCTCGTGCACAGCTACCAAATTTGAGGGAACTGGCAGATATCAGTGGGCAACTGTCAATCACCACGTTCTCAACACTTACAAGTGCAGCATGCTCAGCTTTGGAAGCCAAAGTAGTCAAATTTTGAGCTTAATAAGAGTGATCAGTATCATTGAGATCAGCAAGCTAGGAGATGCCAGGTTAAGCAGCCCATAGAGTTGGAGTAGAGTATGGCACCTCGGATCCACATGAGCCGCAGTAGACTCCGACCCGCTTGCTGTGACGCAGAGCCCAAACATCCAGGCCCGAATCAATCCATGCCTCCCAAGACACCTCCAGCAGCTTCTTGAGCTGTGGGTCCATGACCTTCAACAATGTACAGCATGTTCAGGCTGAAATTCAAACAAGATTAACCCAGCAGTGATCAGTATGGAAACATATGAGGGTTCCAGACAAAGACCCAGAGGCTGCAGGGCAAGTGTGCGGCCAAACCTGGGCAAGGCGGCCATGAATCTGGAAGAAAGTAGGGTCGAATTTCTCTAGCTCCCCCGGCAGGAGTTTGCCAAATCTTCCAGGGAGGTCTGGGTAGTCTTCTGGGCGCCATTTCAGATCACTCTCCTGCAGAAGTGGCTGGAAGCTTGCATTGCATAAATTCCTGGATGAGTGATGTCATTCTTGAACACAAGTATCTAAACTAACCATTAAACGTAACCAAAGCTGTAGATGCTCTCAAGGGGTGGGGGTAAACTTGCCGTAATGAGGTCCCGTCCTGATAGCAAGCATTTATAGAATGCAGTAGGCGTGTTAGACTCAGGGAGCCTGCATCAAGCAAGCTTCGTCGTTGTCTGTCCAAGAAAATGTGAGTGGCTTCCAACAGATGCGCAATCAGCAATGTCGTCCTTGTACAGAAAATACAACCATGGAATCGAATTGATCGAGCCAGAATAGCAAATTTACTGCTGAATTTGATCATTCAAGGATTGATTTGTCGCCATTTCTCAAAGTGCGCAAGGCCATCGTGCCGTCATGCCGAGCTTTTCAATCAAAGGCACCGTAATACTAGTCGTAAGAGTAATAGAAAGCCTACCTACTGCCCACGCCGACAAGATCTACATTGGCGAGCAAGCCAGGGACACCCGCAAATGCCTCCTGGTCCTGCATTTTGCCCGCTCACTGCGTCAGGACCACCAATAATAATATGGCCAGACTATTCACGTTCTCTTTACCAATGGCATTCTCATTTTGCCTGGTACAAGATTGACAAAGCCTTTTATAACCACAAAGCACGGAGGGTAAGCTGATCCTCGATCAACCGGGGTGTAAAATTGCAGCATTTTTTTTGTTACTCATCTTTATCGTCAATAAACGGAGCCATTCGATGAGGCTGCATTGGGAAAAACAAGATTTCAAAAGAGCGAACACAGTGTAGGTATGGCGGAGCGCATGGCTTCCGCTCTGTTGGATTCTCAGAACTGGGAAGAGCCTGATGGCGACGATGGAAAGGTGCAAGATTGGATTATTCATCCCATATGGCAGATTTTTTGTCTTGAAATCTTCAATTAGTGTAATGTTGCTACACTAGAGGGTGATTGGTGGGGAATGGGTGGTCAAAATAATTCAGTTGCCAACACAGACTTTGATCATGAATCCGAACCATGAAAGAATCATCAATAATTTCAAGCCAGTTCAATCTTCAAATTTTTAGACAGCAATGTGACGTATTGCTGATTGCCGAGCATGGCTTTGATGACAAGCATACATGTGATGCAGGGCATCTATGGAAAGAAATTGGAGTCATCATTCGACCTCGAGATGTATAAAGCCCAGGGGGAGGACAGCGCAACTATCGCCATTGATACTGCACAATCAATCATTGACACCCCCACAATCTACTTCTCTCAGCCCCTTCAGCCGTTTACCACATATCTTACCGACACCCAGACATCCCTCCCTCAGCGTACGGCCAGCTTTGACCGCGCACTCAGCAAGGTGAAGCAACTGAGCTGGGCCTTTGCCCCTCCCTCTTTTTGTCCAAGATGCCTCTTGTCGAGTCGACAACATGATCACCAGCACACCCTAGTCATTCCATCTCAATGAGGCAGAATTGCGCTTTCTATGGTACCCTTCACATGCAGAACCTCTATCTCCTTCTGTTCATCAGGCCAAAGAGGATTTAAAGACACCAGCAGTAGCAGAATTTGCTGCAAATTCCAAACCATAGCACCCATGTTTGACTTGACTGGCCACCTCATGCCAGATCTCAGGGCGACTCTCTCCACCAAGGGACACGATTGCTAATTCTAGCATCTAAAACATTATTATCAGAGACACATGTGCTGTGCTGAGCACCCAGCGCCTTGCAGGATCTGATGAAGGAGCAGCAGCTGAGTCAATTGAAGGGTTCCAACCTCCTCTTGGATCCAGTTCCTCAGGCAAGCTGATTGAAAACCTTTCTGCCTACATTTATCCTGCACTTACTGCGCACACAAGGCTTCAACCTGACAAACACATCCTGTGCTATTCCCAGATCACCACATTGAGGGGTCTGTCTGAAATGCTCTCAAGGCTCATGAGCTTTTCCACTCACCTCTGATGGTGTGTCATGTTGATCTTTTGGCACGGTAGAGCACACCTGCATTGCTCAGTTGTTCTATATAAGCATACATGCTTGGCTACGTAAGTCTACATACCTTAATGTCTACATACACCAGCCATTGCACGGCTCAATGATTATCCTTCCTGCAGATGAAGCAGCTGTCCATCGAGTGGACAGGCGTGTCTGGGTGGGTCAATGTGAAGCTCGGATCAGTCCTTCCGATTCCAAACTTTCTCCTGCCTGCAGACAGCAAGAAGAGTACAGAGATTCGCCAGGTGAATCCACCATGTACTCCACCAGCAAAGTATGCAAGCCACTGTAGGCTTATCTTGTTATATACTCATTTGTAACATTCATGCTGGATTGATAAGCTGGCACCCAAAATTTCCAAATGCCTTGTGGTGTGTGAACGATTATTGAACCAGACCTTGATACGGATATGCGGACAATTGCAATATGTAAATTGCGAGAATAAGATGCACTGGGCTGAAGGACGACCCTGCAATGCAAATGAGCGCTCCTTATATGATCCAGATTTGATAAATTCATTGCCTCGTTGCCTGATGACGTCACCATGCAGATCATGTGTGGCATCAGCGGATCATGCAGGCCTGGCGAGGTGCTGGCTCTGATGGGCCCCTCTGGGAGCTCAAAGACGACACTGTTGAGTGCCCTCGGGGGACGGACTTCCAAGTAAGATTTCTACAAAGCAAGCCGCACTAGTTTCTAGCATACTTGACCATTCCTTGGGGGCCAAGAGAAAAAGTTCACCTTGTGCAGGGGCGTGAGATTGGAAGGCGCGGTGCTTTTCAACAATGCAGCCCTCACAAAAGCTATCAAGAAGCGGATAGGGTTCGTCCTGCAGGTTCTTTCCCTCCCTCTCTGAAGAGGCTCAGCGCTTGAACAACAACATCGGCAGCAAAATGCATCCTTCTTGCCGTTGGCGGCTTCCAAGACACATGTGCTGCCCTGCAGGATGACCTGCTCTTTCCCAGCCTCACCCCCTATGACCAGCTGCACTATGCTGCAATGCTGCGTCTGCCAGCGAAGATGAGCAGTGAAGAGAAGAAGGAACGGGTAGAGGCCGTCATTGACACCCTGGGCCTGAAGAGGTGAGGCTTCAGATTGCAACAAGCACTCCAAAATAGATTTGCCCTTAACTGGCTGCAGAAATCTCTGACAGCCCGAGCCAAAGCAATCGGCATGATTGGACACTTGATAGAACGAAGGGGGTACACTTCCGCCATGCACATGAAGTGCTGCAGCGCTGTCTGGGAGAATATCAATCACCTGGAGATAAGATAGTTCATACGCGCCCAATAGCGATACAGGAAAAAAATCATCTGCAGGTGCCGGAACACAATCACAGGAGGGGGGCTGCTGACTGGCTTCTTTAGGGGGATCAGCGGTGGTGAGCGCAAGCGCGTCTCAGTCGGCGTGGAGCTGCTGATCAATCCCTCCGCCATGTTCCTCGGTGATCCTTATATCCAGCATCTCATCAAATGCTGCTGCAAGGTGCTTCATGCGCTCTTGTAACAAAATCTGGCAGCCAAACTGCGTGATTGTTGGATTTCAATGCATTGAAGGATTGGCATGCATGCATGATTATCGCCAATATTTCAGAATGAGATCCCACCTTGCTTGTGTCCAGATGAGCCCACCTCCGGGCTGGACAGCACCACCGCCATGCACCTGCTGACCACGCTGAGGAAGCTGGCGGAGGGCGGGCGCTCCATCATCACCACTATCCACCAGCCCGCCTCCAGGTCAGCCATCCATATGAGATCCAAGATGCAAGACTGAGCTACCTGTGAACATCTGTGATGCGGAAGGCAAGGCCAAGGTTTTACGCATTTGAGCGCTTTCATACTCTTACAGGTTGTACTGCCAATTGGATAAGCTGCTGCTGCTTTCAGAGGGCTGCGTCTTGTACTTTGGTGAGTCGTGGCATTACACATCACCAAAGAAGATAATTTCTTCTTTGGCACCTACATGCCACATGGATCTCTTGATGCTAATCGCATGAGCAATCGGTGCAAACAACTTGCCAAAGAGAACCAAGAATCAACAGTCTCTTTGCTGCCTCTCTTTTCTTAATTTTCATTGCTCCTTTTGCATGTTGCCAGTCTGTGGTGCAGGGTGTAATTTTATAGCTTTCATCAGTCGGGTGGGTGTCAGGAAGGGGGGAGGGGAGAGTGGAATCAGTGCCTGTCAGGTACAAAATTTTCCAGCCCGGACACCAAAAATGTCCAATTTAAGCCCTCAACCACCCATGCATTCCCACGCCTCACTGAATCAGCAATTGCCAATACAGGCCGGGCGATGGAGGCTGGCAGGTGGTTCGGCCGCCTGGGCTATGAGCTGCCCCATGGCATCTCCCAAGCCGATTTTATTGTAGGTAATGCAATCATCCCCCTCACGAGCTGATGGCTGTTCCTGAGGTTTACCAGGGTTGCAACAATTGGTTGCGTCAACTTTCTTGTTGCACAAATTGTTGAATAAATAAATTATCTACAGTCTAGGTAGATGCAAATACATTGTATAGCAAAAGATAGAGAAGCTTGACGGATGCAACACGCAGATCTTGCATCGGGGGAGGTATCTACTGCCAAGATTGGGGGGGAGGAGGCCCGCCTACACTGCCTGGCCTGCGCAGAAAAGTTTCTGGAAGCCAACCCGGAGGGCTTCGTGGACTCCACCCAGGTCAGGAGGTCGGTGCTCGGAACAGACCTCTGGTTTGCCGCCAAGGTGAGATTCCCTGCAAGACAGCTACCTCTGCTAACTTCTCAAGAATATAAAAAGGCACGGCTTGCCATGCCTCCGCCAGTATCAGCCTCTGGCATCTTTTTCCTCGCCAATGTGGGCTCCATCCTACAGAGAACACTCCAGAAGGGAATGGGACACCTTCTAATCAGGTGTGGGGAGAATGGTTGCAAGGAAGACGAGCGCCTTCTGTTTTGCTCACATGCTACCAGACTTCAAGATATCCGCGGTAGCAACTGGCTGTTCCCATGCTTACAACACAAGGCCATGACTTGTGGACAAAACGGACTCAGCTGGCAAAAGTATATTTATTTTTACTGAACACACTACTCAACGTACCAAACCCACATCAGGTCTCGCAAATTTACAAGAAAGCGTGTTCTTGTACAGAAGCATGAATCATATAGGTGACAACAATGAACATCCTCCCTGCATGCTGAGCTGCACTGAATTGCCTGACCATGGCCAGGGGTCAAGGAGGACGAACCTGGGCATGACCACGGGGGAGTTCAGGGCCCTGGACAGCATCGCGGACCTTCCAGAGAGCCCGGACGATGTCGAGTCACAGGGTCAGAAGGCCAGGGGGGCGTTTGGCATGGAGGCGGCCAAGGGGGACAACGCAGCCATCGCCAAGGACTCGTACGGTGCCGGCTGGCTGAGGCAATTCGTCATACTGTCGGGGAGGTCGCTCAAGGCCCGGCGCTTTGAAGCGCTCAGCCCCCAAGACATCACCCTCATCATGACCATTGGCACCCTGACAGGTGCGTGTCTGACTCCCTCTGTTCCAGTAGCAACCTTTGGGGCGGGATCGATTGGGAGGCAAAAATTCGTCTGCATGGCCACGTCTTTGGGATTGACTCAGAGAGCGATCTGCCACGCTGCAATTCTAGGGATCGAACACACTTTTGCAATCAACTTCATTTGCAACAGTGGTACTGTGGTGAGCCGCAGACTGGGGGAGTTGGCTCAGCATGATCCTAGACAAGCTATGGCCAGGGGATCTGTGGTTGTGGCTGAACGTTTCCTTGTGATGTGGCAGGGCTATTCTGGCTGCAGACTGGCCAGACCGACACGGCATTTGGCTTTGGCAATACAAACGGGATGCTCTTCTTCATGATGCTCTTTTGCTCGATCAGAGCCATGTTCACAGCGCTCTTTGTCTTCCCACCCGAGTTCGCCCTCATCTGCAAGGAAAGAGCTTCAGGTAAGAGCTTTGTTGCCTACCCAGACGCAAACTCCCGCACGCAGTCAAGGCTGGGAGTGATATCTTGTCTTCCACAGCGCACCTTGGGAACAAGTTTTCATTACTTGAACCCTTCCGTCATGCATTGACACCCACTGCTGCAAGATCAGCTTCTAGAGAGGCCTTCAAGAAAGCTGAGAGGATGGTGAAGTCATCGAGGTTCAGCTTTTCCTGCATTGATGAAGATCAAGCTCATCTCTACCTCGTCTTTCATGAAATCAAGCACCTGGATACTGAGAATCACCAGATGAAAGAACGAGAACGCACAGAAACCAAGACTCCCACACACAACCCAGGACATAGCATCACTGTGCAGGCCAGTACCAGATCTCAGCGTACTACCTGGCCCGCATGTTGTCGGATCTGCCCATCGACTGCGGGCTCCCCGTCATCTTCGTGACCATCGTCTACTTTGTGGGGGGCCTGGAGTACACTGCGAGCCAATTCTTTGCCACTGCCGCAGCTGTTGTGCTTTTTGTGCTGACCGCCCAATCATGCGGGCTCTTCGTCGGGGCGACGGTCCCCCTTCTCAAAACGGCTCAGACGCTCACCACCATGCTCAACCTGTGCGCCTCTCTCCTAGATGTCCACAAGATGGCTCTGCACTCCAACAGCAGATGGCATGCTGGACATGAGCTGTATCTCCCCAGCCACATAGAAATATGGTGCCAGGAATTGTTGAATCTCTGTGAACCTGGCTTGAAATCGCTGAGAAATGTCGCCCATTCCTTCAAGTGTTCAGGTGCTTAACAACTGTATGCAGAACCTTTGCATGGCTTGAATGACCATGAGCTTGGTGTGCACCACTTCAGATCAGCTGCAAAGTGGACGTGAGCAAGGATTCAGACCGTGACCCAAGATGTTTTCGCTCTGCAGGACGATGATGTTGACCGCTGGATTCTTTGCCCAGGACATCAGGCCCTGGATCTCCTGGCTCAAGTACACCTCGTTTGTCTTCTATGGATACAACCTGCTACTAAAGGCGAGTCATTCACCCTTGCCCTCCTGAAGCATGACAAAGTACATATGGAGAGTATGCAAAATTCAAAATCGAGAAGACGCTTATTGGTGAGCTGCCTGTTTCCAAAGTCGTTTTGGCCAGGAACATCCCCCAGATTTACAATGCACTCGCTGCTCCCATGGCTCGACTCGCTCAGACTTTCTGGGAACCTGTGCAGATTCAATACAAGGGCAGGGACCTGTGGGATTGTGGATACTCCAAGGTACAGTATCACGACAGCCTACCTGCTGGCAGCTGCACCTTTGTTCCCAATGGGGACGCGGTCAAGAGGGCCCTGAGAATGAGCCAGAATCCAAATGACCCTCCTTGGGAGGCAGCTGCTTTGATCGGGCTGCTCATCCTCTCCAGGATTGCGGTCTTTGTCGGTCTCTCCTACAAGACTAGCTCCAAAGTCAGGTGATCGATCAGTTTTGAAAGGCTATCATCTGCACTGCTATTTCTAAATTATTGGAGTCTAGATTTGCTTCTTTAACAGTTTGAGCTTCTGCTGAATTAAAGAGAGCCAATAAAAGTCCATGCTCCCCTTGGGAGGCTGCTGCGCTCATTCTTCCCATACTGCAATTCTGTGAGCCTGAGATACGAGCAGTGAAACTCGTGTGCTCGTCTGCATAGTAAGAGTGTTGTTTGCACTGCTGTATGCTTCACGTTTCAATGCTGAACGATGCTATTGTGTTGCTTGAGTCACTTGTGTTAAGTGGGCTAAAGTCATCTTTGATTGAGAGAGCCTGTCTTGACCGCATAAATTAGGATTTGAGTGGTTCAGGAGGAGATTTGTAGGGTGGCTATATATATTACAGCTTCTGCTTGACCAACAATCTGAAGTCGTAACGTTCCTTGCTCTGTATACAATTGAATATTTCTTTGTTGTCGTGTGGCTGCAATTCGTGAACGTCAAGGGATCTTAACTTTTGTTATTTGGAGCATTGAATTGCAAGAGGTACTGTTTTGGTGAAATATTTTGAAAATCAGAGCAGTCCCTAAACCCGAATCCAGCCCAAAATCCATAATGGCAGCAGTTTGGACAACAAGCTAGCGGTGAAGCTATAGACCTACAACGCCATGGACTCCATAAGATCTAGACGTGCGAAGACCATATCTACAAGGCTTCAGGAGAATCAGACAGACGCTGACAAACAGGATGCCGTGCAAGCAAGAATAGAAGCGCTGGAGAACGATGGCAACACTGCGGAAGAATTAGATGCAGCAGGAAGCGATGATGAGTACCAAATGGAAGAATCAGACGAAGGTAGGCCACTGCATTGAACGTTCCAAAGCACCGATGCTGTATAAAATTATATTGCCAAGCTTTCCAAGGATGCAGGAGGCTCGAAGGTCAACAGTCACATGCTGACGTTGATCCTTGCTTATTCTTCTTGTTTCGATTCAGCTTTTGATACAGTAGAGCATGCTACCTAACAATTCCAACACCAGGACTGCAAAGGCCTAGAATAGCTGGAAACCTGCTATGCTGTACCATCATTCGTGCTATAGATGTGCTTTTGATCATCTCCATTCGCGATATACTTGAGCATATGTGGAAGGCTGCGCACCGAATCATTAGAGATGGCGGTGGCGGCAACCATGGTCTCAACAAATTCTTGCATACCAGACTGAATGAGACAATTTGGACAACTCATCGCAGGACACAAAAATCAGGGCCCGCGGATGTTATACTTTGTGTTGGCAAAGAGTGCTTTCAGGCGCTCATATTGCGGACCATCCCTTGCGGCTGTCGTGCCATTAAGAAGAAAAGCACAAATTGCAAGGAAGTAGAAAGCTCAAACACGAGGGATCATGACACGATCTCAGGAAATTTCCCCTTCAGCTTCCCCGAATAGAAGTGTCCGGTTCTCCCAGACACCAGGCTGCAGAAGCCATCCAGCGTTCCAGACACGGTTGCAGAGAATGGCAGTGCAATATCTCCTGCGTTGATATTGGCTGCAAGGACGCTTTGAGTGTACCATCACTGACGCATGATGTCCTCCACTGCAGAGCTCAGGCTAGGGGAGAGCAAACGGAAGAAGAAGCGGAAAACGGCGGCGCCTTCAAAACGTACGACCAGAGCAGGCCTATCAGACGCAAACGCGCCCAGGTCCTTCCCAGCCCTCCTGGAGGAGGCTGAAGCAGAGGCTCGCCCGAATGAGCAGCCGACATACCGGTCAGCAGCGGTGGGCCCGTCGGTCACGTCATCTCCCCGCAAGTGGTGCACCGTGTGTGGCTTTCCTGCGCCCTACACATGCACACGATGCAGCAGCAGATTCTGCACCAAGAAGTGCTATGCTGTGCACTCGGAAACTCGATGTTTGAAATTCACGACGTAGATGTAGGTTGGTGAACAGAAAACTGGAGTGTCCCGCAGACAAAAGCGAGGTATCTCAGGAGCTGTATGGTGTAGTTGATTGAAAGGCATTCATTGGCAATTTGTGGCCAAGAGAACTGTTGCATGTACCGCTGTCCTGTGCACTGAACGTCAAATTGCGTAATGATTGTTTCTGAAGACTGTCTGTCAAGTTATGAAATATGCTGATTATTGGGTAGAAGTGCAAGGCTTTGTTGATAAACCCACGCCAAACTATGCTGCAAGTCTGGCGCAGACTTTCCATGCTCCGATCAAACACCTAGTTTTAATGAGAGCAGGCACAAAGGCCTCCACATTGGAGGATGGTCCGCAAGAAGGGCTGCTGAACACTTCTGGGGAACAGAAAGGAAGGGTTGAGGGGTCCTGGGGGGTTTGGGGGGTATCTTGCACCTGGACTCTAATTCTCGAGACTTTTCATTGTAGCACAGGCCTGAAAGCCAGTTCCAGGCACAACGAGCCAAGATTGCGGGTGGATGTAGCGAACCTGGGATTGCAGGCGGGTGCTGCTTCGTCCACCGTAGAGACCATCCCTTGAGGAAGACGAGTGCGGATTTGAGTATGAGTGATGAAGAGATTCAAGCGTCAGATAGGTTACTGAAAGTCAAGCCCCCGCCGAAGGACATCAGCCAGGTGATTATGCGAACACGCCTAAACATCTGATGGACGCATACTTGCACTTTCTGCTACAAAAATGGAACAGCTGATGTGGTAAGATCATGTTGTTGCACTTGCACTTCAATTATTGGTTCCTGAATGCTTTGCGCCCCATGGCGTTTCCCTTGCGATTACCACTATCACTTCCGAGCTTGCGAGAGAGGTGCAGATATACGTGGGAGTGCTGGTAAAGTACGTCAACTTCGGGAAGGGGTGGCGACACAGACTCTTCGTCCTGAAAGGAGGAGTGCTGCGCTACTACAAGGTAGCTTCTGCTCTGAACCCAGACAAGCCTCTCTCAGCACTGTTTGCCATTCTGTTAACTCAATACTTGCCCACAGGACACTGTCACCACTCCTGTTGCTGAACTTGGGAAGCAACCAGAATTCAAAGTCATGGTCCTGGCAGCAAACTAAGAATGGGGATATCATCTCTGCAACGTCGTTGACTCCTTGGAGGGATGTACCCCACCCTACTGCTGTCAATTCTTGCATCACTCTGGTCTTTGTGCAGGTCTTTGGGCCAAACGCAGTCAACTCTTTCTCGCTGCTGGAAAGCTTGAGACAGCAGGGGGAGGTCGTGAAGATTGGTTCAGAGATCGAGGTGGCAGAAAACAAATGGAGAAGGTGAGCTGCAGCACACTTGCAGTTGTGTCAGAAATGATCAAGCTCTTGGACACCTGCCAGATGTTTCATTCCAATGGCAATGCAAACAGAGCTCACTCTTCTGGCATCCATCTGCATCTTCCACCAAGATCAGACCGATTTCACCATGCAGTTGGGAGCCTTTCCGTTGGAATTGGAGAAGAGCTTGACACCTTTCTCTTCTTGTCTCAGTAGGACCACACAGCAGAATGGAGGAGAGGCCACGCCAGCCGCAGGAGACATACATCTTCAGGTGAATCGACTCGCGGCACATGTCACAATGGAATGCACAAATGTCGTACAATCTCGTGAGGTCACCTTCAAGATCGGTGTTCAGGGGGAGGGAAAGAGTCTCTCAATCCACTCCTGGCTCTTTTGTGGTGTTTGATCAAATAATGCAGGGTTGCAAAATGGCTTGCAGGTGGGTAGCATTATACAACAGACCTACTTCCAACCTCTTGCTAAAAGCCGTCTCGCAGGTGGCAAAAATCAGGCCCTCGGATTCAGATTATCGCAAGCTGTACATTGACACCGGCACAATGGAGTTTCGCCTGAAGGCAGACACCAAGTGCGTGCCCCTCTCTCTCTTGCTTTGTGCAAAGATGAGCAAGGTTTCCACATGAGAGACTTGCATACAATTTGTCATGTCTTCAGTTCCCGGGTGATGTGCACACAAAAATTCACGAATGCTGGCTCAACCCCAAGGAGACAAATTTCAGTCAGGGTGCAAAAGACAGCAGAGGGACGCCCAACCCTCTGCAAAGCTCATTTGAAGCTCTCCTCCAGGAGCTTAATGCGAGCCCAGTGTGACTGGCATATTGATTCAATAAGTTTGAGGCCTTGTCAGGAGAGGAGCAAGATGGGCGGGGCGCGGCAGAGGCTATCTAGCCAAGTGCTCTTTACAATCCTTCAGCAATAAGAGAAGGCGGATATTCGCTTCAGGGATCCTTGGAGGCTTGCATGGAATTTGCTCTTTATGATGCAGGGATGACCGGTGGGCGTGGCTGCAAGCGCTGAACTCATCCAAGGCCACCTGGGATGGACTCAGCCCTGTGCAAGCCAGCGCCCTCAGTCTGTTTGTGGGAACTGAAACCAAGTAAGCTGTTTGAGGGACTTCCTGTCAGCTGAATCAGCCTGTCGTGTGGGCAAAAAGGTGGCTATTCACCTGATCTGTTCCTGCCCAAAGCCTTTCCCCCCAATCTTCCATGTTCCTTGATACTGATCATAGACCTTGTCCTTGATCACCCTCGCCCTTGAAAAGAACGGTAGGCCGCGCCACCACTATCATCCTCACAGCTGATGCTTGTGCCCCCATGCCCATGAGTAACATTTTTGCGGCACGCAGGGTGAAGGCGGAGGACAACGAGTTCCTGCAGCTCCTGGAGGAGGTGAAGCAGCAGCTGCAGGCCAAGCAAGTGCCCCAGCCGGCCGTGTCGTACGTGGAGGACGTGCTGGTGCAGCAGCACCAGCGGTACCACGAGAAGTCGGCCACGCAGGCCGCCAAGATGCGCACGCTGGAGGAGTACCTGCAGGAAATCGAGGTGACCCGCTGTACCCATCGTCCTTATTGGCAGTCAGGTGTGTGCAAAAGCGGAACAGCTTTCGAGGTAGGGAGACATTCCTTGTTGGGGATGTCCCAGCAGGTACTTGGAGGAGAAGAGGCATCTAGGGCACGCCTGCACATCTGTAGTCGGCCAATCTTGTGTATTCGCCTTGTCTGTGACTGACAGCGGCGGCGTCACAGGTGGGCTTGGCTAGCGGCATGCCCAAGACAATAGGAACCTGCAGTAAATTGGCCCTGCAAGAAGCAGTGCGCTTATGTGACTCCCTTTTCACATGGGAAACGTGGCTGCCAGAAAACCACAGCTCCTGTCCCAGCCCCTTCAGCAATCCACCTTCCCCTTTGCAGAACGAGAAGCGGCAGCTACAGACGGCCCTGGTGGTCGAGCAGCGCGTCAGGCGCACCCCCCGCCGCAATGACCAGGGCAGCTTCACGGAGAACCACTCGGAGATGGACTCGGACACGGTGTCGGACGACGCAGCCGAGGCGGGGGGCAGCGGCGGTGGCGGCGCGGGACGGGCGGTGGACTCGGACGACGAGGACCACTTCCTGGACTGCGAGCCCAGCACCAGTCTGGAGGCCATCGAGCGCAGCTCCCTGGTGCCCTCCACCAGGTGATTTGCCTGACTTGTCACCCTTTCTCACATTGACATTGTTTGTATTGTGGGAGGCGTCTTTTTGGATGATGTTTGAGGGAATGTTCGAGAAAATTTCAGCTGCAAAAGTGGACATTGGAAGCGGTGGTAGGAACCTCAACGTGCCCTACCTTCATAGAGTGTCTCTCCTTGTGATCAGGGGTGTTTCCTGATTTCTCTTCTGAACATTCACAGATAATTGGCTCAAAAGCTCCTGCGCATGGCGCCTAAAGAGTCTTGGAGTATCATTGCAGCTGGGCACAGAATGGCAGGAGCAAACTCATAGACAGGCAATGAAAGCCAAGGTGCACTTTCGGGGGATGGTTGCAGCCCCCCAAGATCATACGAAAGGAGAAACGAAGTGAGGATATTGCGCAGTAAGCCCAGTTGGGTCGAGGGCGAGATGCCGCCGCCGAAACGGCGGGACCACATGCCCCAGCCCAAGCAGGCGGAGAAGGTGTTCAGCCTGTGGAGCATCATCAAGGAGTGCATAGGCCGGGACCTGTCGCGCGTCTGCCTGCCCGTGTACTTCAATGAACCCATCTCCGCCCTGCAGAAGTCAGCAGAGGATCTGGAGTATTGCGACCTGCTAGACAAGGTGGGGCGCATCTGCATGTGAATAGCGGCAGCATACAGCTTTCCTGTTCTGGGAGGGCACCAGAAATTGCTTGTGCATCATGGTCTCCAACTTGAATGCTTCTGTAATTTTCATGCACGGTTCCTACCCGAGAGTGGAAGCTTGCTCTGGAAATTTCAGAGAGAAAATTAGGTTCATTCTACTGTCCGCCACAATTGGGTGCCACAGCCGCGAAGAATTGATTCCATTCAGAAAGTCATATGATGCAGCAAAGGGCTGTGAAAGCAATCAAGGCGTGAACTTCCACCTCCTGCTACTAGCAGAAAGGAATTTGAAGCAAACCATTGTTTTGATGATATGTGAATTCCTTTCGCAAGGTGAAAGAAACCTGCAATTGTGTGCATATTGAATTCGTGCCATCTGCCCTGTGCCCAGGCAGCAGAATTTCCCGCCGGCAGCTATGAGCGGCTCATCCATGTAGCCTGCTTTGCCGTCAGCGGGTATGCCGCCACCGCCAAGCGCACCAGCAAACCCTTCAACCCCCTGCTGGGCGAGACGTATGAATTTGTCTGTCCGGAGAAGGGCTTTCGCTTCATCTCTGAAAAGGTGAGCGATCACGGGTGCTCTCTTGATTTGTTTCATTGCACCAAACTGAACCAATTCAGCCTCAAAATGCCAGCTGCATGGTAATGTCCTTGAAATTGGCAAATCTGTCCATTCTGGTCAAAACTTGATTCTGGTGAGCATGCAATAACAAATCAGACATGCTGAATTACTGTCACCTGGATTCTTATTACCAGAGGTCACAGGCCTGGTCTATGAATCTGATCCTCCACTTTTGGCATTGGCATGGAGACCTCTATGATGGATGAGGGTGACGAAGTTTCAACCCTGTCTGCCTCACATGGGGAGCGTGAAATGGATTTGTTTGTAGCTTGGCAGGACACAGGGAATTTTTGAATCTTAAAAGCCTGTAGCCATGGAAGACAAAATAGAACATGTAGCTCTGACTGCCACAGCCATCTCTGAAGTCTGAAAGAAGGATACCTATTTGATCACATCCATGCTCAGGTCGTCCACCACCCGACTATCATGGCAGCATACTGCGAGGGCCGGAAGTGGAGGGTGATCGGGGACGGGGAGCTGCGCAGCAAGTTCCTGGGACCCAGCATCCAGCTAAAACCTGTGGGTGTGATGCACCTCACCTTCCACGACGGTGATGAGTTCACCTGGCACAAGGTGGGGGTTGTCTCTCTCTTCATTTCGTCGATGCAAGTGCCGCTTGGAAGTTGTCAAGAGCAGAAAATTTCGTCCATGGACGGCTCGAAAGCAGGACGAGGCTGCTTCCAGCAAGAGAAATGGACTGAGAAGCTTCGTGTCCCCTTTCATAGTGGATACCAAAGCCTGGGAGCAGCTTGTTAGCCCAAATTTTGTCACTTGCTTGGTCCTTATTGACACCGGCAGCTTGCCCCTCCATCATGATGCTGCCAATGAATTTTGTAGGCATAGATCCCCTCCCCCCCC
>QAXI01000426.1:1078738-1089211 GCA_004335615.1 Chloroidium sp. JM
CCCCACCCCACCAGATCTCCCCTACGATATGCTGTTCCTCCCAATTGAAGAAGGGAAGGCCGCAATCACTTGCATGTAGCACAAAAGGTGGCGTGCGTTCGCAGGTGACGACGTCCATCAACAACATCATAGTGGGCAAGCTGAACATCGACCACGGCGGCATCATGGCGGTGCGCAACACCACGCACGGCCTGGCCGCCAAAATGAAGTTCAAGCAGCCGGGGCTGCTGCAGTTCCGGGGGGAAGCCCACGTGGTGAGCCCCTGTCATGCTTAATCCTCCTCAGAACAGGGGCTGCTGATGCTGGAGCTGTGTCAACTCAAGTCATGTGGTTGTATCTGTATTGAGCACCCCTGTTGTGACTCAACGTAAGGCTGCTGTCTTGCTGAATACTGGATCTGCCCAACAAGTGCTGCCACCAGATGTAGATTGCAAGACCAGCAGCTCACTTTACACCAGTAAGGACACTGCATCTTGAATCTGATACATTCGATTTCATTGCTGCTGCAATGATCTGCAACCCCTTTGCTATCAGGGTTAGCAAAGGGGCTAACCCTGATAAATGGTCTCTTCTCCCAGGTGGAGGGCAGCATCGAGAAGGGGCAGACGGTACTGGATCTGCCACGCATCGAGGGCAAATGGGATGAGTCGCTGATGGCCTTCATGCCCGATGGCTCCAAGCAGCAGATCTGGAAAACCAGCGCACCAGCAAAGGATCCCACCAGGTAGTGACTGTCCTGCCTCATGAGAACCTCCCATATTGATGCGTACACTTAGCAACTTGCAAGCAGATTGGTATCATAGGGCAAGACATCTCGGGCATCTTGACCTGCATGTTGGCGAAAGGGCATGAAGGCGAGGAGGGTTGAGGGGGTCTGGCGGTGCACGGAAACGCCCAAGTCTCCCTCCTCCCCCCTCCACTGTTCCCCCCCTCCACTGTTCCCTCAGACCTCTGGCCCCTTACTGACCTCTGGCAATGGCTGAAAACTCTTGGTACGGTAGAAGGCGACCGACTCTGCTCCTCACAAGGGTTTGCAATGTGCAGGCACAACTGGGGGCGGTGGGTGATGGTGCTGAACGAGCTGACTCCCGGCCTGAAGGAGAAGGTGGCGCCCACTGACTGCCGGTTGCGCCCTGACCAGCACTACATGGAGGTCGGCGAGTTTGACAAGGTGAGTCTGGAGCAAATCAAGAAGGATGGCAAAGATCTTGTAGGACAATAAAAATTTAAAGGAGCCATCTCGGATCTTCCAAGCATGGAACTGACCGCTGGTCAGGTTTTGGAGATTCTTAGTTTGGAGGCGGTTGGAATTGAAGGAATGCGTCTGTTCCTGCAATATTTTGCGAATCCCAACTCAGATCGGTAATTGCAGCGTGGTCAACTTGAGTCTCATGTCAAATGACCTCTGCCGCATTTCCAGATGTCCTTTTTTAACAGCCTGCCTTGTCTACCACCAACAGCCAGCCCCGCACGCAAACAAGCTTCGCTGCAGGCCAACTCGGAGAAGCAGAGGCTGGAGCAGAAGCAGAGGGCGGCCAGGCAGGCGGCCGAGGAGGGGGAGGCCCTGGAGCCGCGCTGGTTCGAGCGGGTGCCAGGGGCGCGTCCGGGGGAGCAGCCGACGTACCGCTACAAGGGGGGTTACTTCGAGGCCAGGGCTGCGGGGAAGTTCGAGGGCTGCCGTGATATCTTCAGTGATGACGGACCTACATCGCCAGTGCCTCCGCCGTGAGCTGCGGATGGCTTGCTGGTGGTGGTCAATCTTGGATTTCAGGGGATTAGGCATGTCCCAAATGCCAAGCAGGATTGACAATCTGCATATCGTAGTCCCTCAAGTCCCAGTATGTTTTGCGCAGCTGGTACAGCTGTAGTGGGCGCTTGCCCTATTGAGTGGGACAGCTTGGATATGTGACAGCTGCTACGTATTGTAGAAATACATAATCCAGCTATGTTGGCCCCCGCTTCCATGTTTGTCTTGGGATCTCTCTCCAAAAAGAAAGTTTCAGCTGGTGGTGAAAACCCTGAACCCCCACCCATCTCCTAGTAAGCAAGGCTTGCCCACAGACTCGATCGATATTTGGCCACAGACGCAAATGAACTCCTTGAAGGCGTACAACACATTCTCACGTGCGTCGGGAAAGGGTTGCCAGACCAACCTTGCCAAAGGTACACCATTGCCTTTGACCACTTGGTCGCTAGAGAATGAAAGACCATGAAAGATATGATGTTCAATACCAGTATTCTGTGTTGTACTGCTGCATTCGGAGTTCTGGAACAAAAAATTCCAGATATGAGATGTGCAGGTCGAGCACGAACCCAAATCTATGCAGCCAAGGAGGGCGGTGTCATCGATAGGCCCTCAACAATCTTCGAGAAAAATGTCACGTGCGTGCTACTCAAAATCAAAATGCCAAAGATTTCAACCTTGTGCATGTCATCGTCACCAAGGGCACACGCCCAATGAATGACCTTGGAGCGCGTTGAGGAAAAGGGTATCAGCTGAGTGTCCGTCAAGCGTGCTTAGCCTGCTGAATGGCATCTGTTGCAGGAAAATGCCTAGCAAGCAAAAGCCTCGCAACTACAAGGTGGGAACCTCTAGCCTGGACGTGCCTGTGCCTCTGTCAATACCAGCTATGCTGTGGATGACAAATGCTGATCTTTGATTGCCTGCAGACAATGCTGCACAACGACACTCAGAATCGGCGGGAGTACGTAGTTAGGGTCCTGCTAAAGGTGGTAAAGGTGAGCCTCGCCTGTTGCAAAATTGCAATTCTTTGTTGGCGCAGCCCTTGAAACTTGGATGCAGTATCTATAATTCCTCCTCTGGCTGAACTGGAGCCGCTGAGATGAGATTTTGCTTGCCTGCAGAGCTTGACCACGGAAGATGCAGTCAACGGTAGGACACATTTTGACCCATGCAAACAGACATTCCGTTTCTATTACTCACCTGGCAGCTGGCTGACAATTTCTAATCTCTAGTGGCATCCTGCTGACATCCTCCATAGGATCTGTGCCATTCCCTCCAAGAAAAAGTGGCAGTCACATGGACTCCCTTACAGCTGGCAGAGCCTTGGAAAATAATGTGCTTTTATTTGCAGTCATGCAGCAGGCCCATAATTATGGCAAAGGAGTTGTCATCACCAGCCCTCAGCCAGATGCAGAGAAATATTGCGAAGGCCTGCGATCAAGTGGACTCATCTCGACTGTGGAGCCTGACAAGAGCTGAGATCCAGAAGATCAGTGGGATCCAGGATATTTTGGTACGTGACCGTTGTGGCAGTCTCGCCGAATGGGTGACAGAGGTGAAGAGGAAACAGTGGTGATTCAGTGTACATCAGCGAATACGCATTTGTCATTTGACAGAGCATAGCTTGTACAGTAGGTAGCAGCATCATTGCCTGTTTTATTGATATGGGGAATTGAGAAGACCATATACTTGCAGAACTTGTGCAAGATAGGCCAGACTTGAACCGCTGAATGCATGTTTATCAGGGAATGAGCTGTAGGCAAGGACTGTGACCTGCATTGGAAGAGCAATAGCATCCAGGGTTCTGCCTTTGAGCCACCGAAAGCATTCATGGTGTTCAGACTTATGGTTACAAGCAAATATGCTTATCAAGCCTGCTGACAGCTGCAATGCCTCAACTAGCTATCTAATCTGTTATCGGAGGCGCAAAATGCCTCCTAGTTCAACTCCATAAAATGGCTTCATGTATTCATCTACTGACCGATTGATGTTGTTGGTCCCTGGACCCATTCACCCCTCTACAGGATGGGTTGGATCATCAACGCTGCAATGCTTGCTGAGCGAAATCAAATTACCAACAAACACATGAGTGCGGCTTAGGGATGGGCGAGTCATGCAAGCCGCTTTGGAGCAGGCAAGGGCTACCAGTTATTCGCTCATGCATTGCACCGCAGGCAGCGAGAAAGACAGTCCCTCTGTCCACTGGAAACAAAGCTCCCCGTCCAGGGGAATCCACATTGCTCAGCAAAATGCTGTGCGGACCGTCGATCAGATCACAGGTTCCAAAGACAGCGTGGACAGCAGGTGCTTCAGTTCCCTGCGCTCAGCCATCCAGCGTGCGAAGGAGGTCATGCTGGCCATGCCGCTGTCCAGGTAGCAGAAGAAGGTGATGAGGTAGAAATAGCGCTGCAGGTAGTGCAGGCCCAGGCGCCGGGCGGAGGCCGCGGACGCCTGCCCCGAGGCCTGCTCGAAGGGGGAGGCTTTCAGGGAGCTGGGTACCTGCTCCGCTGCCTCCTTACACCTGCACCACCATGCTCTGTCTGCCACGCTCGAGGCAATGTTCTCCAGACAGTTTCGAGTTGCTGTGGGGCTGCACCAACCAGGGGACCTTGGCGAAGCCTGGCAGGTGGCTGGACTGCGCCTCATCAATCTGGTCTGTCGTGATCAAAATGCACTCCAATGCCCTCCAATGCCGAAGTTCACTGGATTTTCGATCCTGACATCGATCTGCCATGCTTAATGTGATCAATTGGGTCACAGCCAGTAGTCTGCTCACCTGACGATGTCGTTTCTGAGGTTTCCTATGGAGGACGCCAGGTCGATCGCGTTGTCCACCGCTAGTTTTGCATCCGGCCCGTTGGGTAGCACTCGGCATAGGTTCATGATGCCCCTGTACTCCCCCATGATCGACGCCGACCTGCACAAAAGCACTCCCACCATGAACACAAAGTCGCTATGTCCTCTTGCAATATCCCAGTACGCCATATGCACTCTTCATACATTGGCTACTGGGGAATGTCTCATTGAATAGGCCCACACGACACATCCGCAACCGGGCGGAACCTCCATCGTAAGATTGCACTTGTCCAAGCTGTTCCAAGCCCAAGGGAAGAAGTACAGCTTGAGAGAGTATGTTGAGGCATGCTGCAGAATGCCAGGTAAAGACTCGGTGTTTCAAGCGCCTTTACATCTGCGCACACAAAGGAAGGACCATGGTTGATGCCTGAGGGGATTGGAGTTTGGGCCGTGCAAGGTGGGGAGCCAGACCTGTAGAGCGTGTTGGGGCTGGCATCCACAGCCGGCTTGGGGGGTGGCGGTGGCTTGCCGCCCTCGTTCTTGGCGTTGTGGTCCTGCAGGGCGGACTGCAGCATGGGCCCGGTCCTGCCCAGGGCTCCGGACAATGTCGCAGCCTGTGGTCTGCCGTTCGCTCCTGGAAGTTACCTTTTTGTCAAGTCATCAGTGCTTTGTTCATGCTGAGACGCTTCAAGACATCCTCATAGTGCGTGAGCACTAGGGGCTGGTTCAAAATCCGCCTTGAGCTCGTTGCAACCCCCTTCCACTATTTTTGCATGCCGATTATCTTTTGGTATCACTACTTGAAACGTGCTGCTCTGTTCTACAGGTCGAGCAGGAGAATTCACTCTGAATGGGGCCCCACATTCTTTGTAGATTTCTACATTGTCTACAACCAAATGAGTGTCTCAAACTGTGTGGGACCAACCATGTGTATTGGGGCAATTGAATGCTACAGCAAAATGCCACCAAGACAATCCCTGATCATCTCAATGGTCATTTCTGGGCCCACAAGGCATCATATGTGCTTCTGCAGGCATGAGGAAAGGGTGAGAAGGAAGCCAAATCTCGACCTGGGATGATCTGCCCACTGGGGGTGGAAGGGGGCACTCCCTTGGCGGGGTTGCTTGTGAGGGACATCATGTTGGTCATGCTTCCCAGGCTGCTGATGCTCATGGACTTGGAGTGCGAGTGCAGCGAGGACGCCTGCACAGAATCCCACTTTCAGGCGACCCAGCACAAGCCAACCTTCAAGGGTGATCACATAATGGGATGATGTCCAATCCTGGAACTCTCTTCGAGTGTCAGAATCTTATTGATTTGTGTTGAAGAAAGAAGGAGAGGGGGAGGGAGGGCAGGGGAGGGCGAGGGAGGAGGAGCATACAGCGCTGCACGACACATGCAAGCAAGCCTTACAACTGATTACATCCTTTCTTCCATCAACAGGATATTGGCCACCTCCTCGCCAAACACTGCAGGACCAGAGAATGAGGGAGCCGTATTGGAAGCGACACAGCAGGCATTTACTGCACACAAAAGACTACCGATTGTTTCCCTGCAGAAACCACTCCTTGCGTTCGAGCAGCTGAAGCTACTCAAGGCAGGCAGTGTGAGCTTCTGGTCTACACGGCGAGCAATGTTATGATTGGTTCAGTTCAGATGGGGAGGGTCTGAGGTATGCTCTTTGCAGAAAATCTGGATCAGGAAAGGGTGTGCCTGCTGCATGCCCATGAATGCCGCCGCAAAGCTGCTGACAAAGCGGGCGCTGCTGCCGGTGGACGACCTCGAAACGATCACATGCACCACCGCCTCCCCTGCCCATCAACAAATTGCTTCAGTGCATTGATCGCATCTTAGGAGTGTTGGGGGTCTATAGTTTGCCCATGCTATGTATCGCCATGTTGAAGGATGGATGACAAGTGGATGGATGGATGACAAGTCGAGATCCACAGCCACTGACACCCTCTAGCAAGAGTAGCCATCTCGACTCAATGATATTGGATAATTTGCATGCGCAGCCCCCACACTCTCAAACACCCAAGGATGTGGTGACAGCATGCACCTTCTGGCTGGATGAGCAGTTGGTGGTAGAGCACGTCCAAGTCGGCCGCTTCAGGGGTCCTCTCCCGCGACAGGGGTGCTCGCTTGTGGCTCATCTGGTAGCCCTCGGCAGCCAGGCTCTGGTACACCTCCATGGGCGTGGCCAGCCCCACATCAATGTCCCCAATGTCGCCTGCCAAAGGAGTGGAAATGGTTTGACACTCTTACTATCCGTGCTTTTCTGCAGTCGGTCAGCCAGACATGTCGATATATGCAATATTGCTTGCCCGACACGGCGGAGAAAACACTGGGACAGAGATGGCGGAGACTTTTGGTATGAAAGCTGAATAGCTCCCTGCTGTGCCTGGTCAATACGCGCGACGATTGCAGTCATGAAGCTCCATTGCACAAAACGGTGCCTCCACATGGATCAGCAAAACCTGCAATCGCTGAGACCACGGTGCAATCAAGATGGCGCAAAGGAGTGGATCTTTCAGAGAGATGGGAGTACCGGTGGAGTCCCAGAAGGCAGCGATGGCGTTGTTGTCCGGCATGAGCTCGTCATTCTGCGTGATGTCGTCCTCGTCCTCCGACGCCACCGCCCCGGGGCTGGAGCCACCGCTGGTTGTCTTGCTGGCGGTGACGTCCCTGTGCAGCAGCAGGCGCCCTCCCCAGGCCATGGCTTCGTGCATGAGGTCGTTGCGCAGGCGGCGCTCCACCTCTTCCAGCTTCACAGCATGCACACCTGGGGACGCTGAAAATTGTCAACAAATTCTGTGCATGAAGTCGATGTTCCCATACTTGCAGCTGCCAGGGTGATGTTGACTCGGCAATCCTTAGAGGGAGGCCTCCGCAACCTGGGAATCCCAGCACTGCTCCCACAGATCCCAACACAAGGTGCAAAAGACGCCATCACCTCGAAAAGCAGAGCAGAGTACATGGACCAGCGCAGTAAGCTAAGCTGTGTGTCAGTACCAGTGCACACGTATGCAACTTCCCCATTTTCTGTGCCTATGAAAAAACCCCTTCCCACAGCATGGTAAAAACGTAATTTAGGTGGCGTGGATTTGCAGCTGCCTCCTTCAGGGAACATGATTGCTGTGCCCTTGTCTTGTGGCTCACAAGCTTGACTTTCAACAGATGCAGGTGCTCCTAACGGGGATGACTTCAGGCCTTTCAGAACCCTGCATGGTGCACAACGACGGAGAGGATGCTCAGCTCCCAGCAAGCAAGAATATGTCATGCCGAGCAGGCTACGTAGACAAGCAGCAAGAGTGTACCGGCATGATGCAGAGCTGCAGAAGGCATTTCCAGCTCTCGCCGCAGGTAGGGTTTGCCGTTGACGTACACCACCAGCTCCTCCCGCAGGTCGGTGATCACCACGTGGCTCTTCCCCCCTGGCCTGGCCCCTAGCTTGCTCATCAGGTTCCTCAGACCCTGCTCGATTTGCACAGCTTCAGTCCCATCCTAACCACCATCGCCAGATCTACAGGAGCACTGCATGCTTCTGTTGCTGAACAGATCTAACGAGCTGTATTGTGGAGTGATAAGCTGGCAAGACGACAGGCACAACCCCTGTTCATCTATCTGTCCACCCCCTAAAGTTGTGAAAAGCCGGTTATGACCTGCTGGCTTGGTGAGCATTTTGTTTTCTTGTTTTCAGTTGAGCGGCGTCATGCCAGATCGAGTGGCTGTCGAATGTTGGCTTCGACGTTTTCCTTTTTTTTTTATGCTACCACACAAGGAAAAGAAAATTTGCAAGATTATCTTGTGCCACAGGCCGCTCAGTCCAAAACAAGGCCAGACGGTGGATCTGAGGATCAATAGGAATCAATTCCAAGCAGCTGCCAGTGACATCAGTAGGGTTGTTGATAAGAATGGTCTCCAGTCACAAGTTTATGAAAAGTACAGCTGCAGGCTGTTACAAGGGCAAGGGAGGCGTGAATATCAAAGTACATGGTCACACTTAAACACGCACGAATCTGAGTTTCTCCATGGCGTTTGCAATGCAACCTGTACTCCCAGCCTGTTATTTCCAAACACACACAATTCGTGCCCTTTTTCTGAGGCAGGAGCCCTGACCTGGACCGTGCAGCTGCCGACGGTGTAGATGGGCAGCGTCTGCACCTTGCGGATGTCGGCCACCCCCTCCAGCTGCACCACGTTCTGCTGGGCTGGGTTGGCGGGCTTGTACGACTTCATGATGGAGCGGCGCGAGATGGTGTTGCCCTTGCGCCGCCCCAGCACCTGCTTCTGTTCCTCCGCTCCAACCTGCGCTCCACTCAAGATGTCGGTTCGTGATGAGGGGCGGAATTGTTGTCGCCCTTGAACGGTGGAGACGTCCCGTGACCTCGTGACGACGCATGTCTGACCCACACAGATAAGGCAGACAAGTAGCCTTAGTAAAGCTCTGGGTTGACAATCAGGAGGATGGGAAGGGGAGGGAAGTATAATCTACCGCCAGGGGGAAGCGTGGATGACGAGCTTTTGGTGCCTGACTTTCTACTCACCAGATGATTCCCTTTCACTGCAGCATGGGCCAGACATCCATAAATACAAATGAAGCCCTCATCTCCCAGATTCAGACCTCCTATACAAGCAACAAAATACGTTTGGGACACACTACTAAACCCAATCCTTGATTATACTGTATTTAGAGCTCTCTGAGCAGACACTCACTATGGTTTGGCCCCCCTACCAGCCCCTCTTCCACACGCTCCTCCCTCTTTCCCCGGCCTACAGTTCTAACAAGTTTGAAAAGACTCAGCAGCTCCCCATCATCCATACAATAGAGGCAAAGACTTCCCACCTCCCGGCTGTCGTGCCGCTCGGTGGACAGCCACATGTGGGGCAGCTTGGCCTGGGGCACGGGGGCCAGTGCGCCCGCAGGGTTCTGGTGCAGCGCATCACGCGCCGCCAGGATCTCCGGCCGGGCCGACATCCACTCCTCAAAGGTCAGCTTCACCTGTGTGTTGCCATGCACGGATTGCATCTGTGCCTCAGAGACCAATGTGCTGGAAACCTGACCAATGCTGTCACATGACAATCTAGCCAGTACATACTGATCAACGATGAGTGAGATCTTCACTGCAGCTGAAGACCCTCGCCAATCTGCCGCAAGGTCCTCCCACAAGATCCACAGTTATGATCATCGCTGAGGAAATAGCAAAGATTTTCTCTCTCACTTCCGGCCTTGAAAGCTGCATCTTCCCATGCTGCCATTTCATCCTTTCCCTACCAAACCAACAGTGCAATCTACCTGATTGCGGCTCTTCTGCGCTTCGAGGTAGACAGCAAAGGTGATGAGCATGCAGTAGCGTTCCAGGTAGGCCGACCCCTTGCGGAAGGCCGTGTGCCGCACATTGATTTCCGGCCTGCACAGGGTCACCACTTTGCAAGGCAGCTTCCGAAACAAGTCGAGGCGGTTGACTGTGCAAGTGGAACGAGGGGGGGGGGGGGCAAGCCATCCCGTTACCAGCAAATTGTGTTTGTAGGGGATGCGCCAGCATGAGGCACATGCATGGCTTGCTTGACAAGATGAAGATTATGCTGTAGAGCCTGTCTATGGACCTGCCTGTGACATCATGGTTTACCCAAAAAGAATACATCCTACAAGAGCTCCAGAATAGCCATGATGTATTGAAAAGGATGTCTGGCACATCATATTGTCAGCAAGAGACTGGGAAGTTCTCTCTGAGTGGCCATTATGGCTATGATCTCTCACATCCGAGCCCCTCTCCGGCCATGCTCAAAACACCCAGAAGAATGTCTGCAGCATCAGAATGGTGGGAAAAAGGAGCCATGCTTCTGGTCTCCCTGGAGCACATGCTCGATGCCAAATTTCCATTCTGGCAACGCTGATACAGTGCACAACCCATGCCGACGTTCTACAAATG
>QAXI01000426.1:1093300-1110220 GCA_004335615.1 Chloroidium sp. JM
GGGGACCTCTCGGTCTGAAGAGGGCGCACACCCGACATGTTCGAGCACGTTCTTGATGCCTTCGACAGTGGGCATGGCAGATCCGTACACATTTTGTCCGCTCACGCACCTGGTGTTGGGAGCACCCTCTATCTGCAAGGGAAGCTTGGGAGACTGCACACCTGCAAGAGGGGGAGGCCATTGGCATGCGTTCCTGGGGATCAAGGCAGTTATTGGCTAGCTTCATGCACTTTAACCTGATGATGTACTGTGCCAAAGGCATCTTGAAGTTATAGTGATGAGATTGGAGGGTCATCGATTTTCATAACAGGAGAAGGCCCACCCAATCCTGGACCCCCGGGCAGGTTCACATTTCCCGACATAATGCTCCCAAATGAAGAATACACTAAAGCTGTGACAGACAGTGGCAGGGCCACAGCAGGCTTGAACCCTGTTTCTGGCAACTGTGAATCAGATCTCGAAGGCTTTTTCTTCTTCATTCCCTTGTGAATTTTCTAGCCACGAATATACACAAGGGTCTTCTTCTTCCTCTTTGACAACAATGGCAGCCAAATCGCTGCTGTCAGCTGTTGCAAAATCCCGTCTGGGCACATTCAGGAGGGCAGTGGCGGGGTCACCTGGGAAGTGGTCCTCCTTGAGGATGGCGTGTGGCCCCAGCACCTCCCCCTGGCGGTTGGCCACCAGGTGGGCCATCTCATCCTCCTCCACTTCCTGTTGTAGAAATCAAGCTTTTACTCCCTCCAGCATGTAAAAATTACGGACCCACCCTCATGCATTTGTGGCCACAGCACGCCAGCCATGAAGAGACTGGCATCTGTCGAGTGTGGCACGACGACTCTGGTGTGATCATGAAATGGAATCATTGGTTCTGAGATATAAACTAACCTGCACAGCCTCCTCCTCTGCGGGGTGTAGGGGTCCACTCCCCTGCGACTCACCACCAGCCTGCGAGGCACTCTGGGGTCGGTGCAGGGAGAGCGCGGCCAGGGGGTTGCGCCTCAGCATGCGTTGCAGCACACTGCACAAATGCAACAATCAATTCTCAGAGGTATGAACTCTGGAGTGATCACAGGCTTTGGGACCATATCCCCACTCATCCTCTCTGCTTTGAGCAACTCAAAGTGCAAATTCTGATCGATACTGTAAACAAAGTACAATTTACAATCACTCACTCGGATGTGTCACAGAAGTCTGGAACGCTTGAGAACTGCTCAAGACAGCAATCTGAGCATGAAAACCAACCTTCTGAACTCGGATCTGGACTTCATGAACTGCCCGAAGGTGGGCTGCTTGGGGTTGAGGGGGTTGAAGTCGGAGTCCATGATGAAGGCGGTGAAGGCAATCAGCACGTAGTAGCGCTCCAGGTACTCCAGGCACACGTGCAGCAGCGCGTTTCGCTTGTTGTCGTTGCTCTCGTGCATAAGGCGGGCCCTGTAGCCGGCGATGGCCTCTCGCAGGTTCTGCATGCCGCTGGCAGCGTCTATCACGCAGTCCAGCACGGCCTGCAGGCACATGACCGTGCCAGTCAGTCATCGTGGGAGATACATCTGCCGGTCACACAGTCTGCGATACTATGTGTGCCTCATGGGACCCAAGCGTTTGGATAGGTCCTGTATCTCATATGAAGGCGAATGATGGACCAAAACCCTGCTCATGGCCCTAAAGTCTCTTATTTGCAGAAGGACTTGGTGTGAAGACTCTTCAGCCACTTCACTTCTGCCCCGACTTTAGCAAAAACATTTGTAGAACGTCGGCATGGGTTGTGCAAGCAATCCTATGATGGTCATTTGTAGAATTGATGGGATTGCTCAAGTAAGAGCACTTTACTGAAGGAGCATCTCGCTGCGATGCAAAGATTCTCCGAGGAAATGCCTATGCCTCCTGCCAGTAGCATCCTCTGGTGTGTAAACAAGACAGGCAGTTCCTGTCGCTGATGCAGGGCAGCAGAGGGGGAAAGACGAAGGAAAACAGGAGAGGGTGAAAATGGGTGCAGGAGCAGGTACCTTGCTGGCAGCGCCCCCCTCCAGCACCCTGAGCAGGCTCCTGATGACGCCGTACTTACCGGCCTTGAGCTCGTTCTCCAGGGTGACACCCCGGGGGCTCTCCCCCACGGGGCGGCTGTCCACGAACCACGCTGGGAGCCCTTCTGCAGCGAACATTGAGCTTCTTGGATTTCGACCGTATTGCTTTGACGTGGATGGCTTGCAATAGCTGACTGGGGGGTGGTATACAAACCAGGACTCGTATGACATCCCAGAACTGCATCCTGGCCGGCAATTTTTTGGAGTGTGCAAAGCAGGTTTCTCACTCCCCCTGCCCCTCTCCCCATGCAAGGTCAGCCTAAGTGCATGATGTCACATGGCTATTTTGTGGGGAAGGTCATCCAACCTGCATGAGAATATTCTATCTGGAGCATCGACCAGCATTGCAATTTGGCATTGCAGATCCACAGCAGTTTTGTGGTTCTGGGGTTCCATGAGCAGCACCAGGGGCTCTTGTTTCCAATAAGGATTATGAGAAGAAGGGGGCGCACTGGCAGGCTCCATGGGCAGCACCAGGGGGTTGGAGGCCTGGCGCAGCAGCAGCAGGGAGGCGATGATCATGCCCGTGGAGGTGCGCCCCCGCCCCATCTGGCAGTTGAACACCAGCGCAGTGCCGGCCGGCTGCTGCCACAGGCGTCGCACCAGGAAGACGAAGTCGCGCTCCTTGGGGGCCTTCTCGTCGGTCACGGGCACCCGCTGGTAGTCCACGTCGAACCCATCCTCTGCAGCGGCGCAAATTGTTCGATGAGAAATTCTTACACCACAAAAAAGGACGCCACTGTCTCTTAGATGAAAAGCTCGATTTGCAGTTCTTGTGAGGAGGGAGGACACATAAATTCGGTATGTGATTCAAAATTTCTTAAGGAGGGGAAGGGGGGCGCAAGTGAGCCAGGGGGTTTGGAGACCCCAGATGGGGATCCCTTTGACAATTTTGGCATGCAGTGATTGAAGGCCAGACCGCCCAACCCTTGACATCAGGACAGTCCATGTTGCCGACAAAAATGTAGCATACACCATGTCACAACATGGTGGGAGGGCAGCTGACCCTCTAGTTCCCTGTACACATCCAGGGGGGTCTGCACGTCCACCTCCGTGACGGCCTCCCACTTCTGCACGATCTGGTAGTCGTCGTCCTCGTGAGTTACCATAACCTGCACAGCAAGGGTTTCTCACCCTTTCAACATAAATCCTCTAACAACCATTCTTCCCCCCAAAGCTTCTCCCCAATTTCCCACAAGTTGTGGACAAGGATGCGGCGGAGGTGAGTTTGCTTTTGTCCTGCATGCAAGCTTCATAGTTCTGGCCCTGACGTTCTGGGGTTGGTACCTGTCCAGATCTGCCGATCCTCAAACCCAATTTGTGATTCGACAGCAGTTGGCAGCCACGTCCTTGCAGATGGCCGTGCTCAGAATATCTGAGGGCCAATCTGATATGGCGGAATGGAGTATTGTCATCCAGTTGATGTGATTACCTGATTGCCATACTTCTCAGCCTCATTCAGCACGTCTTGCTTCAGCCGACTCTCCATCGCCTCCACATGCCCCTTGTTTATGCCTGCACACATGCAAGCAACATGACACCTTGCATTGTGCTTCACAGGCTGTATCTGACAGGGCTGGTGGCAGCCTCCGTGCGAGTACCTGCATCATCCAGGTCATACATTGGTGAAATGTGGCATTACGAGTCTTGGCACCTGTTGCATGCTGCGATCCCTGGATCTCATCCTAGAGCCTGCATACCAATTCTCCCTGGCACTTTTTGCAAGTGTCTTTGTCCCTATCCAATCTAAACAACATGTGTATGACCCACAAGCTTTGCAAGACTCAGCAAACATCTTTCCTCTACCTACTTTGTACTCGATGTTCCAAATGGTGATCAATTCTCACGCCCTCACTGCAACCTCCTCCATGAGGCCTATCCAAACAATCAACAGCCAGGATTTCCTGACTCAATCTCCAAAAGCGCAGCGGCTTCCCTGTCTGCAAGGTTTCAATAAGCAAACCTTGAGGACAAGAGAGCCTTCTTGCTGCAACCAATTCGACAGCGATCACCCAGTCCATGCTTGCATCCTACCTGTGTATTCCAGGTTGGCGAACGGTTTGTTTGCCTCTCGGACCACATAGGGTTTGCCATTGATATACAGCACTGGCTCCTCCCGCATGTTGTGCCACAAAACCTTCCTCTGACCTGCAATTATCCACACCCACCATCACATCCATCCGTCAAGCACACTGCAAAAGGAATTAAGCTATCCTTCTGATCTTGCACCCTACCCGCTCTGCAGTTTTGCTGATATCAGCACTGTCCTCGGACAGGCGAACAAGCGAATTGATACATATATTTAACCTTGCACAGGACACTCTACCCTCTCTTCCGAACTTGTCCAAATGTGCTCTCATTTTGCGCACATGATTTCGGTCTGGCGAACTCCTAGAAGGGTATTGCCATGATCTTTTGGAAATTATGCAAGAAATGCCAAGCTTGAGTAGGGCATCCAGCCAGGCTCACCATGCTCTGCCCCCAAGGTTTGCAGCACCCTCTGCAAGCCTGACACTGTGGGAATTGCCACCCCATAGACGGGCAGATCTGGGACCTGCATTCATGACAAAAGTTCTCACCATGATTGCCATTTTTGATGGTCTCTGAGCCTTTATTTTCACAGACAAAAAATATCCTGGGCTGATTGCCTGGAATCCAGACAGCAGGATGTGGCAGGGCTAAAATAATACGATAGTAGAAAGCGAGAATTAAAAGGCAAACCTGCCGAAAATTGGGAGCACCATCGATCAGTGGCAGCAGCTTCTTGTTCTGGCAGCCTGCATGTCAGACACACACATGCTTTGGAAGCAGTCATGTGAATGATACACTCATGAAAACATCATGCCATCTCTTGTGCGTTGTGGATGAAACGTCTGCCTCGCCAAGATCCTGCTGCCCATACCTTTGCCACATTCTGCTGGCAGAAAAGAAGATCTGTGTACGGAACTACCTGGGAAGTGATCACTCTTCAAGATCGTGTATTTCTGCAAGACATCACCTCGCCTGCATAGAAGGATATTCATTTCATATTTCTTGCATGCTTCAAGGGGTTTTTATGTAGCGGCAAGCTGCAAACACCTTCAGCACTCACTAACTTGGCATATATAATTTGTTCTTGGTGAATCTAGGTTTGCAACTGCTGGCTAATTGCTTTAAAATGAATGGAATTGCGCAAGGCGGATTAAATTCTTCGGTGGGAAGCGCATCATGCTCAATCACACCGCAAATGAGAGCCATGCACAGCTGCATGTGGTGCTCGGCAACTTTACTGGGAAATGGAAAAGCCTTTGACGACATTCTTATCCCAATGACTTATGTCTAATGCTAGTAAAACCGTGCAAGGCGACATTGACCTGTTGGCAACGACGTTGACGGGATCGAGGGATTGGTCCATCCCTCGAGACAAGATTGAACCTCAGCAAGCTAAACTTGTGCAACAGTGAGTTGTTTGCATTACATTGAAAGGCGCTATGTCATCAAGCCTCAAGCAACGAAAGTGAACATCGAATCAAAGTCCAAGGCTGAGTCAATGATTCATCAATGCCCTTCGGTACTTCGGACTTGCTTCTGACAAAAGCAAACAGCCATCGTTCACTGCGAAAGCAAGACATGGGCGACGCACTCCCGACCGACGTTCGCCAGCAATTGAACCGCTTTCAGGCATGTGCATCAATAGTGCACACCTCTGAAGACTTTGCACATTTCTGAGTGTTCATTGACATTGAAGAAAATAAGGCACGCCAGCTGACACTTGCTTGTGCCTCTCCTCGCAGACTGCTGTTGAGAGATTGGAGACTTTGATGGAGCAGCAGCTGAACACACCTCCCAGCGAGCTTGACAGCAAAGTGAGCCTCAATCCCCTACACAGCCACAGCGACAAATAGAGCAGTAGTCTACCTGTGAGCATTCAGCTGGCATTGCGCTACACTGCTGCAGGGGACTGCTTGTCCAGCGATCATTTTCTGAAGTGAATCAGAGCAGCAGTCACACCCCCATGATGCATGCTCTGCTGCCCTTCGAAATGCCATTGTCAACCGAACATGCTGGCACCTAGTTGCCGAGAAAAGCCACAGTAATGAATGTATACTCAAGAGTGTGTGGGCTTGCAGTTGACACCCCTGCAGAGAGCCAATGCACACCTGAATGTGGCGAAGGGGCTCTACTATGCCTACCTCATGCTCCTCCGCACACAAGGATTGACCTCTAAAACCCATCCGTATCACCAAGAAATGGTAAGAATATATCCTGCAGACGGTGTAAGCATTGGCAGCGGATGTTCCTGCCTATTGATTGATGGCACTTACACCTCATTGATACAATGGTATGCGGGCTTGGCTTCCCTACATATATCGATGAGCAGATGCAGACGTCAAGATTCTGCACTGCAAGCAGGTGCAAAATTGAATGGGTCTATGCATGAATGCATGACGAGCTTCAGCAGCAATGTTATGCACTGACAAATTTAAAAGGAATCCAGGATGGACTCTGTCTTGAAAGCAAATTAAATGATGGATGATGGTTTCGAGCCGGGTGTCAGGCAGGTGAAGCCTTTGAATATGACCTTAATTCTGCACAATGCTACAGCCCTGTTTCTGCCATCTTCAAATTTTCCTTGGCATTGCAGGAGCGCCTGAAAGTGTATGGCAAAAAAGTGCGCAAGCTCGAGTCCGCAGAGTATCTGGCAGTCAACAAGCCTGCCCTTGAGTTGAACGTCGGGGCTGCCAACAGATTCATCAGCCATGCCATCCCTGATCTCAGTAAAGACCAGAAGGCAGCTCTGAAAGAGGTACAGTTGATTGTCACATACGTTTTGGCCACCTGATCATCACACAGCCATTCCGGCACTTTTGTGCAGACATTGCAAGGATTTTTGGCAGAGACAGATACAGAGGTCAAGGTGCTTGTTATGATGTTGCGGAAGGGGTATGGCTAAATGTACTTATATAAAGGTGAAATTTGGCAATCAGTTCCTGATTGTATGCGACTTTCATGCAGGTCAGTGTAAAGCGGAAACAGGGAGATGGCGCCAGTAATGAAAGCCCTGCCGCCATGGCAAGGGCTTTTCTGGAGCAAAATTTTGGGGGTCCAGGGCCGAAAAAAGGCCAAGTAGATCGAAGGGCTCCCTCGGTTGCGAGTGGTTGACGGAGTCTTGATTGGGCATTACAAGTGCCAGTTCTTGTACAAGAAAACGACGATACTGGGCCAGTCAGACCTTCTAGTCTGTCAATCCAGTCGAATTCAAACATGAAAACAGCAGCTACTGTTAGGTTTCTATAGGTGTGGCACCTCAATAAAAACCATAATTTTTGGGTCGCGCTTTGTTCTACAATACCTGCACAATGCTTGTGTCTGTACTCTGTCTACTCTAGTTCTGAATTGTACACAGCAACAGCGTATTACCAGCTATCACCGGTACTTGATGCTTTGCTTCTCAGGGGCATCATGAAAGGAAGCCGAGCTTCTCCCCATTCTTCTTTGCCAGACGTATGAGGCCTTGCACCTGCTTCTGCTCAGCTCCTATGGTCTTCCCAAAGTCCTTGATCACTGCACATCACAAAAGCGATCGTGGGCAAGGCAGCAACGATCTGGCAACCTCACAGACTTCCGCAGATGTGATCTTCAAGGTGACAGGCACACTGTAATTGAGCGCAGCAGCAACAACATGGATCACATGGGGTTGATTGTGCGTTTGATGTGATCACTCACTTCCACAGAGATGTTGCGCTACAAATCGCAGTTCCTAGAGAAGGGATTCTCTAGAACTGCGATTTGCTATCCTATATGCTCTATGGGCTCACTTTGCGCCTTCCATGCTGACCTCAGAATGGAATATAGTTTGCGTCAAGGGGGTGAGGTCAAGAAAGGCTAAACAGGAGGGGGAGCACCCACCGCTAATAGCTTCCATTGAAAAGTGCCATGGGAAGGGAAAGCAGTCCCTACCAGACTGGTGATTTATATGTTAAAATTTGACCATTTCAATTGCAAGGTGAGTCGCTGCAGCACACCCCTACATCTCTCCTTAGCTGAACTTCTCCTCCTTCCCCAGGATCAAACCAGACGGCACCGAACTCCGTTTGGAAGGTGAATGAGCTCACCCTGTGAATGGAGCGAGATCCCCTTCCCTCGCAGCTGGTTGAAATCCTTTGTGCCGATCTGGTTCCTCACGAGCTTCACTATGGGTGTGAATGGGCCATCCTGGGCAGTCTTGCCCATGCGAGTGACGGTCCTGTGGCCCCTATCTGCAATTTTTAAAAGGAGCACTTGAGCGATATCAATCATCCTCCACAGAGCCCAGAGTGGTGAACTAGTAGATGGTGTGTGGTGTGTGACTCTACCGCGACAATGACTTCAACATTGACTTGCACACTATCTCGCAGACTTTATGCAATCAAGCTGAGGATTGCTTTGAAAACTTCTTCTGCGCGATAGAAGGGCGCACAGCATTCCGTTGATTCGTTTTCTTCTCTTGTTGCAAAGCTTGATTTGCTGCCGTTGGCAGGGGCTTGTGTCCTCAGCCTGCATGCGATATTGTCCACAAAACGAGTAACACACCTGAAGGCCGAAGCACAGTGCTGGAAGCCAGTGTGTTGCTTTTCCGAGAATCATCCCATGAGCCCACCCAGCTGCGTTCCAACTGTGGCGCGGGCAGTGGCGAGACACCCGATCCTCCTCTCCTATGAGCGCTGGAAAAAGCCTGGCGATGCCGCACGGCTGATGATGAGAAAGAACAAGAGATGCTCATCGCCCCGCTTCTTTTTATTGTCTGGAGCTAACCCACGAACGTCTCCAAAACAGCCTTATCTGTTCTTATTCAGTGCAAGCCTCGAAGGCCAAGACCTCCAACTCAAGTAGCTGCGGATGTGCTTGTTTTCTGGTTGCTCCTTACTCTGCTCTCTGAAAGATCGGTTCGCGTGGCCCATGCAGTCACGGTGGGCCACTTAATTTTTCCCCTGAGCCTTTCGCGGAAAGACTACCAAATCTCATGCTTGCCAATTCGAGTCCTCATCCTTGAGAGAGAGGGGGCTGAAGAGAAAGAATGCACCACATTCTACGCTTTGAAAAGAATGTGTGAATGGCCGTGTTGCTTAATTACATTCTTTCTCCAGCGGCATGGCACGCTACTTACGCTCAGAAAAGATGGACGAATCCAGGAGGAAACAGCATCATCGCCCTGGGATCTGGCGCTTCAATGCAGGTCCAGTGTGGTGGTACCCAATCACATCTGATTTGACAAGAAATAAAGGGGCACTCTGAAGCAGTCTCTTCTGTAGGCCACGTTGACACTGTACCAGTTCTTTGGCAACATGTAATGTGCCTTAAGGAGGAAAATGGAAAGAGGTTGAGTAGTAGTAGTAACAGTGGTTACGTGTTACCCAGAATCAGTCTCGGAAACTCTTTCTTCCTGTTCTATACACTGCATACAGCAGCATGGAGTCATGTCTAATTGTAAGTCTTCATCAGACTTATCTTGAAATTGAGGCCCCCACAATCTGGTGAGAGCAGAAAGGGGGTTGTAATATATCATTTAAGATTGTCGCACTCTTCATTGATGCGCATTCCTCTTTTTTTGGATCAGTATGAGGCACGAGGTGTGGGAAGACAATGACAATCAGCTTCTCCCTTTGCCCAATCCACTCATCATGATTAGAATGCCAACCGCTGAGGCCCGCCCCTTTGCACCCGATGGAGGTTACCCTTAAGCAGTATATGCGAAGGTTTCCCATTTCCTTGAGCCAACATGACCTCACATTCTTTCTGCACCAGGCAACAGTGACGCCGCCAAAAAGGGCCTAATCAGAATGGCCCTGAATGCTTGATGCCCAGAGTATGAGTTGCCAAGGAAGGGGAAGTCAGAGGGGTAGGAATCATGCTGAACCCTTTTTGGTATCAGAATCATGGTTTGTTGAAGTGTTACAGGTGACTATTCCTCGTCCTCTGCCTCGTTGTCTGCAATGTTGAAGTATCTGAGCTCGTAGACCCTGCAGTACAACATGTGTGCTCAATACATGCCACGCAACGAAGCGTTGCAGAGCTTGAGCAGTGAGGGTACATGAAAAAACCATTTTGAATCACAGTTCTCAGCCCCGTTGACATATTTCCCCCATAGGCCATGCCGTAGTCTCAGTGCACACTGCTGTGCCCCTCCAAAAGAAAGAAAAGGTGTGCCAGCACAAACTCACAAACGCTATGTGAAGGCCATGAGAAGTCCAGGTGCTCCCCCACCAAAACCAGCGATTTGCAAATTCCAGAATCGAGAGCGCTCTCCCCACCCAGCCCCCCTTCCCTCGTGATTGCTCTTCCATTAATGCTGTCAAAGGAGGGCGCAGACAGCAACTCACCCCCGGTCCTTGTTCGACGCGATGACTCGTAGCCAATCCCGCACACCGTGCTTCTTCAGGAACTTCTTGGTCAGGTACTTCAGATACCTGCAGGTCACCAGCCTCTCTTCACGCATGCCCCCAAGTGTTCCAGCTGTCCCCTAACCCTGGCCCCATCACAGCGAATGCTGCTCCCTCCACCAGCACCTGACTGGCGTTTTCGGGCAGAAGCTCGATTCTGGAATCCTGGTCTCCAAGCTGTTCAACAAGCAGAATGTTTGCTGGAAACCATGTGTCCCACATATTCCCCTTCCCCTTGTTGCTGATTGGCGAACAGTGAACAGCAGCTGCTGCATTATCTACGGTGCCCCAACCTCATGAAGATGAAGCTGTCCGTGTCAAATTGTTCGTTTCAGACAAAACTTTCTCATGCACCCCGACCCTGTCCACCTTCCCTTTCTTCCCACTTCAATAGACCTCAGCTCAAATCGTGTGGTGAGGGCGGGGGTTGGAGCTGACCGCTTGGACATCTGTGTCTCGGTGGTGACGGTTACCCGCGTCTTGTCCTTCGACACCTTCACCAGATCCCCGAGCACGCCTGTGCGCAAATATGGTGTCAGAAGATGCTGCACCACCTGCATGTCTGGGTGATGCCTTTGCTGCGACCCTAAATGGCTCCATTTGTAGCTTCGCACAGGAATGAAACCCTGCTTCCCCCTGCCTTGCAGCTTATGAAAATAGACGCCAATTCTCATGTGCCAAATGATGTCCCAAAAGGCCTCGTCAGCTATATCCAGATCCCCTAATCACCAACAGCCCAGCCCAGCCACTTTGTCCTGGGACATGCTAGCGGCACATCAATTTCTTACAAGCTTTCAAGAATCCCCTTCACCCACTGGAAAGACCAGCCCAATGATGGTAGAAACGTGGCAATTTGTGCAGAATACACTCTCCCATGAATTCTCAGGCCATGAGCGTGTCAGGCGATGTGGTTCTCCCAGCTTCATGTTCTTTGGCTTCCTGCTTCCCCACACAGCACCCCTTTGAAGCGCCTTGGACCGTACCTGTCTTCCCGTTGACCTTGATCTTGTCGGTCAGGAACTTCTCGAAGGCAGCGATCTCCATGATCTTGTCCTCCACCGGCTTGGAGCAGTCCACCACGAAGCTCTGCGCCTTGATCTTCTTGATGGCCTTGCCCTGGGCCTTCGTCTTTGCCATGGGAGCCACCATCTTGGCCCCTCTCTGCACCAAAAAGCAGCCTTCTGGTCAGGAGGGCCGATCCAAGCTGGCTAGACTCTTTCCCTCTCTGCTCCTCGCTGCCTCTGAGCAGTGCTCAGAGGCTGCACAACCTCAGACATCAGTATCGCGGTCTTAGGCTCAATTCAAGCCCTCCCCGCACTTTTCATGCAAGATCTTGACTGAGGCGATTATGCGATCCACGGCAACCGCTATTGTTCAATTTGACAATCTCAGTGCTCCAAGATGTATAGTGATCCCAAGTTCACTGCGAAATTTAGCCGTGTAGGTTGATGATGGAATAATGGCAACATACCTACCTTTCTCAAGCAGGCTCAACCAGATCGAAAGACCGCTCCTGAATCGGCCGTCGTGATGGGCAAGATTTTAGTCATAAAAGTGAGGTTGTTCTTGCTTGCCTCTGTTTGCAAAGGATTTGCTGCGAGCAAAGGTGAGCAGGGCAGCCATGTTCATCCATGACTTTGTCCGTGATTGGATCATCGACAACATGGAGGATTCCGTAAAGCGGACGAAACGATCAAACGAGTACCTGCTCAGCCTAAAAAAGCAAGCCGATAACTTGTAAGCCTGCCCTGTTTCTCGCACAGATACTCTCGCGACATCTGAAGTCTGGCTGCTCAATGAGGCGCACAATTGTTCAGCACTAAATACAGTGTCAGTGGTGTTGAGTCCAGCTTATCACAAGTGTGGGGAAAATAGAGCAGTATTCTTGCTCAAGGTCCGGGCAATGTCTGCAGGAAGCAGAGCTGGGCACAGCCCACCAAATCATACGGCTTCTGGACGTCCACAGCAGCAAACTCAAAGTACAACACGAATCTGGACCCCGGCATCAACAAGCTGCCTGGAAGACAACAATCCCTCAACACATGAGCAGTAGTGCTGCAAAAGGCGCACAGCACCATTCAGCTGAGAGCGCTGGAGATGCAGACGCGGGGTTGGGGAGGCATGGAGGGGAAGCGAGGTGTGGGTGGTGTAGCTGAAGCGAATGACAATGGAGGGCAATGCAACATGCAACAACAAGACAGCACAAAGTATTGTATCGAGCAGGTTGTTGGATGAGGATGCTGTACTGATTGCAACCTTCATACTTTGATGGTGAAGACATGACCTCATTGGGCTGTACACTAGTTTTTGGCAGCAGAGTTGAGTGGAGACGAAGAGCAGGAGTGGCAGTCAGATTTGCTAGTGCAAGCTCACAACAAATTGAAGCTATCAGTGCAGGCAATCTGTGTCACTCTAGGCATGTTTCTGCAGATTGGGCAAAACCTGCTTTCCGAACCACAGCTTCAAGCTAGTACCTGAACTTTGCTCACAAACCTCACGATACATAGTCTCACAACCTCCACAGTACACTGGTATTCTACAGCATTATTACAGTCTTATTTGCACACTTGGTCTGACAAAATTGCTCAAAATGAATTGGCTGGCTCGGCATGGCTTCTCTGCTTGGCTCATCCCTCTCGCCGTTACAACTTGATGTTTATCTTGCTCAAAATCCTCTGCACAGCATGCCACAATGTCAATTTCCAAGCTCAAATTGTCAGAGATGTCTTTCAAATTGAACAGTGTATGCATTGCAGCAGAATTTGTCCGTACAGAGCAGGTGAAACAGTCTCACTGCAGTGTGGTAATCGCCTTTTGTCGAGAAAATCTAATGGGGCGAGAGGGGACATGGGGGAGCATGAACTGACCTTGCCAAATGGCGTCCCTCTAAGAGAGGGCAGGAAGGGTCGGATTGCGTCCACAAGCTCAGAGTGCAGCTGGCCGGATGTCACCGAAAGCGCAGTCTGAATCACAAAATTGGCGTACGGGTCCTGCAACAGCAGCACGGACTTGTGAGGAAATGCTGTACATATACTTTTGAAAGAGACCACCATCATATTGGTCCAATAACAGCTGACCGCAAATGATTAGAAATGACAAGGGGCAAGTACAACAAAAAACCAGAAAAGTTTGGAAGTGAGTTGGATATTCGTCAGTCTTAGAGATCAAATCTCGAAGAAGCGCTCCCGCAACACTTCCCGGATTTTTGTCCATGATATCTGATGCACAATTAGCTTGTAAAAACCTACGAATGAGATGTGCTGCTCATCCAAATCCATAACTTGTCAATGAGGTACGAGGGACGGTGGTGGTGGAGGAGAGGGGGTGAGGGCACAATGATGAAACCATATTTGGAAGAGTCAAGTGAATGGAGAAGCAGGATAGGGAAGAGGAAGGAAAGGGGGGGGGGGGGGACAAATGGGAGCAGACCTGGAGGAGCCTGGGCAGGAGGGGCGTCTCGACGATCTCGCGCACGATGCGTTCGCGCATCTCGCCCAGCTGGCTGCCCGTCAGCTTGAGGCACTTCTCCACCACATTGCTGCTGAACTTCTGCTGGCTCAGCTCCGGGAAGTGGCCCACCAGCTTCTCCATGATGGCCTCGTTCGTCTCGCTCTGCCCCAGCTCCAGCACGTACTGCAGGCAGTAGTTGCCGAAGCCGTCCTGCACATGTGGAGCACTCGAGTGATAACACACATCTTTTTGGTCAGTAGCACAGATCCTGTAGTATTTGAGAGAAGTAGCTGGCAAGCATATGAAATTACCCCAGCTCCAGCATGGTAAGCGCGCAGGATTTGCCAAATTGGATTGCAATTCTTGCAATTTAGCTATTAAAAGCGTCTCGGCACAGATGCATCCCTCATTATGTGGAGCTGAGCTTTCTCCAGCAGTCTGGGAGCAGCCGGTTGAATTTTTGTGCCATTGCAGCTGGAATATTGTGCCTTGCGAGCCTGGCTTGGGCAACTTTTCATTTCTGTTCAGAGAAATGAGTGATATGCTTGGTCGTGAGGTCTGAAGACTCCCCGCACAATCTTGATAACCCTCAAAGAACCACAGCAGCTACTGCACACATATTTGGGAATTCTCATTTCTGTGACGCACCTGGCTGAGGGCCAGGGCATTGGCGGCAATCTGCTGCACCAGGTCCGCCTTCTGGGCCGGGGTGGCGAAGTCGATGCATCGCTGGAGCACGCAGCAGCCATGCCTGCATGAAAGTGCTGCCCTTGAAAATTAATCCATTGATCCGGGCATGTAAATGAAATGTCTAGGAGAAACGCTAACAGTCTCAGCTCCAAGAAAGCTAAATCACGAAGCTGTGCTAGCATGAGGTCCCAGCATGCACCCATCTCTGATTTCTTGTTGGCTCCAGACATTCAATTTCAAGAACTCCACTTGGCCCAAGCATGCTTCAGCGACGATTTCTTTGGTGGCTCCAATCAACTGTTTCCCCCCCTTTAAATTTTGCATTCCATGGCTGCCATCTACTGCCCATTGGCTGGTGCAGCATGTTTCTTAATGCCTTTGTGAAAACATTCCCCAGACTGTCACCTGTGGGTGGCGATCTCCATCGCATTGGCAGCTGCAGCATCGTACACGAACTGGCTCTCCTCAGGCCCCAGGCGTTGCAAACAGCGCTGGATGACGTGGTTGCCGTTCAGGTCCCGTATGAGGGCCACCACCCCCGGCCGCAGTGACTCGATCACAAGCTGCACCTGCAAATGCAATATGGGGTGTTGAAGATGTCTGTGCATTAGTTAGGATGCAGCACTTGGTGAACGATCCTGCACTCTTGCCAGGATCCTCTTTCAAAGATTAGTTTCTTCTGTGCTCAAGTCCTGAGGCAGGGAAGGCTGTGTTTCAAATTTTGTAAGCAAGCAGCAACAATCTAGAAGAGGCTGTGCATTTGATGAAGTGCACAGATCTGAACATCCAGATTGCTTGGGATGTGCTTGTCTAGAGAGTAGAGGTCAGCCTCAAGCCATCGAAGGCATCAACAGCACCTCAAACTCAGTGCACAGGGAAGTGTAATGGCTGGGAGAAAAGGGACAGGGAAAAGAGATGGCGCACCTGCTCCGGGGAGGAGAGGGTCTCGATCAGCTTCTGGACAGCCCTGGTGCCATGGGTGTTGAGGGCTACCTCCACCAGCGCCTGCTTCTCTGAAGCCCTCTTCAGCACCTGCGAGGCAAGCAGTGATCCTTCTTTATGGCCGACGTGGCGAGTTCAACCCTCGCTATGGGTCATGTTCAGCCATTAGCCATTGTTTTCCGCCCATCCAGGGCACAATAAACAAAATACGAAGGTGACAAGACAGTGTGCCTGATATCCTCAATGTTCCTCAAGCAATGATAGACTGACCAATAAGTGTCTGCACAGACCCTTTGGTCTACCCATCTGAGTGCATCTATTCTCTCAATTTCTCCACCTCTCATCATGCACCATACAGAGTCCAAAGATTCTCTTTTCCCTGTGGGTCCCATGCACACAAACGATTACTATCGACCCAGCTCCATCACTCCTTTCCCACTTCCCAATTCCCCCGCACAGGGGGACCCAAGTGGCCTGGGAGGTGGAGTCTTTCTGGAAAAATCACCTGCAGCCTCTGGTCTTCAGAGCAGCGGTCCAGCAGCTTCTGGGTGAGGTAGTTGCCAAAGGGGTCGGTCATCAAATCAATGAGATTGTCCAGGATCTCAGGAAACACCTGCGCATTCCCCTCGCGTGTTACTCTTCTTTGCAAGTCAGTGATATTATAGCATGATTGTGCTGGGCCTCCACCTTTCATTTCCCCGTCCTCTAGCTGAGATCTCTAGCTGAGATTCGAATGTCAATGATGAAGGGGTTGCTCAAGCTGTACAGGATCTTGGGAAGTGCCTGATCCAGTGATCCTGGATACGTTGTTCAAGGGCTGGGCGGACGGGCAGAAATTCACTGACAGGCAGTGGTGTTCTGCTTTTGGCTGTGAAATGAATTGCTCAGGGAATACTGACCTGCGCGATGGCAGATGCGCCGCCCTCGTCAAACTTGCGCTGCAGGAAGCGGCAGCCGTTCTGGTCCTTGGCTACCGTCAGCACCTGAACATTGAAGTGTCAGAACTGAAAAGTACTGGAAGCTCTTTGAACCATGGTGTGGAAAGAACACAGCTGGATAGACAGGAAACAAGCTGGAGTTTTGATGGACGATGGATGTTCACAGTGTCGGCCTTGACAAGCTCTTGCCCAAGAGTCTTTTCCAGCATTGGAAATGGAACAGGTGCAGGCTTGGGCCATTTCCCCTTTATGGCGAACCATCCCTTGCCACCCTTTCTGATGTCATCGCACATGATGCCCTACCTTTCCGGACTCGGTTTCAAGCCCAGGAAAGTCAGCATATTTCCACACTTGCCATGCTTTGGCCCTGTAGTGGCCCACATTTCAGCACTGTAATGTCTGGGGGGAAGGGGGGGGGGG
>QAXI01000427.1:22154-32257 GCA_004335615.1 Chloroidium sp. JM
CCACACACACACACTTGACAACTCATGCCGAAACAAACTTTCCCCCTTGAGAAATTCACAGATCAGTGAGTGTCTTCACATCCTCAAAGGACAATACAGTTGCTGGGCATAGCCCCTTGAAAGGGTTGCTACAACGGGGCTTTGAACGACATTCAAGTCACAGTGAATTGCCGGGCAATTCTTCTGGGTAGGCCGGCGTGGCAATGAAAGGCCCTGTGTGGCTGAAAGCTTTGTGCATTATAGACTCCTCTTAGCGATTCCCATAGACTCCTCTTAGCAATTCCCCTCGGTGACCAATTTGCATAGTCACTTAAGAGGGGAAGGCCTCTTACAGGATAGATGACACCCTGAAAATTCTGAGTCTGGTGGCACAGGCGGCTGGTCACTTAGGGCGGAAAGTCTCTTATGGGGATAGTCACCTGAAGAAGTTTATCCTGTATCTTGCCAGGCAAACCCCCTGGGAAGGCTGCAGTGGCCTTGATGAGGAGCTACGCCTATCTGCAAGCCAGGGGTTGGGGCCAGGCGGTGAAAGACGCCAGGGTGGCAGTCGTTTACAGCCGACAGGAGCCGGTCGAGGGGGAGGGATACGCATGGCCGCGCGCCTACGCTGCTGTGTCTAGCGCAATAGAGGGCAGTCAGGTCAGTCACTTTGGAGGGGAGCAAAGGCGTGCAGGGATTGGAGGGGCATGCAATCAAAAGGTCCGATCAACGGAGAAAGTGCGCGTGTATGGGTGTAAGATTCGCGAGATCTCAATTATGGGCCCTCTGGGAACGTTGGCGGTCATGATTCAGCACTTGGAAGGCATGACATATTCCTATCGATGCCAGTGTTGCTTCAGAGCCCTTATTATGCTGCCAATGTAGTGTGTCGCATGCTGTGCTGCCTGAGGGAGCAGGGAGATGGATACTCAATGCCATGGCACCGTTTTGATGGCCTTGGACCCTCGGTCTCTCTCTGCATGTTGGAGCCGGCATCACAGGCGGTCTGCACACAGAGAAGGACTGGCAATGGCCATCGACTCGACAAAGGAGCAGAAACCCCCCCCCCCCCTTTCCCTTCTCTTCCCCTATCATTTTCCCCAGCACCCAGCTTTGCTTTGGAAATAAATTGCCTGTCGTGTGTGTGCAGGATGACAACACCCAGGCTGCCCTGCACATGCAGAAGGCCTTGGAGCGGGCCCCTGACTCAGCCGAGTACGCCTCGGATCTGGACAGGCTGCTGCACAGGATACCAGACCAGCATGTAGACGCCCTGCAGGTGATTCCCCTATTTGGAATCTGCCCAACACTTGTCACCTGGTTTTGTCGGTCATGAAAGCAGGTATATCCGGGAATTCGATGCAAACAGTCATTTCGAGGATCTTTGAAGGCGCTGCCATCTTCCTGGAAAAGGTCTGAAGGAGATATTTTCTCCATCTTCTGAAGCATTTGTTGCTCGAGGGCAAACGACTGTATCTCTCAAATGCATGTCTGGGCGTTTGGGTTCGTTCTCCTGGTCACCTTCACTGGGCAGTCAGATGGCTGGCATGTAAATTGCCCTCCTTCCCCTTTCGTTTGGGTCCCTCTCTGCCCTGGCAAGCTCCAACCAAAAATTATCTCCGCACCTTCTGCCTGCAGACAAGGCTGGTGGGACAGCATTGATGCTGTACACAGCAAAGCGATGAATATGTTTTCAAGTCGCAGCATATTCAAACCTTGGGTGTCCTCTAAGATGTAGCCAGACGCATGGCTGGTGAGCACATAGTAGTGAGCCTGAAGTAAAGCGGAATGGGTCATAATAAGGCCGTGCCTGCCAGCCCTGTAAGGTACTCTGGCCTCCAAGGAAGCAAGTTTTGAGGAACATGGCCGCCATGAGAAGTCCTGGAACATGGGACCTGACAATATGGTCTTCATGATGGGGAGTGGGGTGCTCGGAAGAAGCCAGTGTGTGCTACTCACCGCCGAACAGCTTTCACTGGTGTCTCGAGAGCATGCAACTCCTCTTTCGGGGGTAAGGCCATCTTGTTGGGATTTCGTTTCCAGAACTCGTCATACGGCGAAAGTTCCTCGCTCCTCGGGGTTGGAGGCCCAGGTGGTCCATTTTCTAGGTCGGAAGATCCTGCCTCATCATTCTCATCTCGCTTTGCTTTCCACACAAGAGAGTGGCGATTTTCTTGCTTCTCTGCGCTGGCCCTCCTCATGTGTCTGCCTGTCATCTGCAAGCAGTGGCTTTACCGACAGGAGGGCGGCTCTCGTGGACTGGAAGCCCTGCTGGCCCAGGAGCGAGAGGAAGCTCTGCCAGAGTTCCGCAGGTGTGCCTTCTCTACCTGCTTCAGATGGTTCCGTTTTCTCATGCGATTATCATTTCTGAAAGCCAAAGCAATATGAACAAAAGCTTGTTTGTATGCTTGAACCCTTGTGTGTGGGCAAGAGAGGGGGGGGGGGGTACAGCCTGCAGACCATACCAACTCTTCATTGATCCCACATGCAAGAAGCCTGATGACTACCCTGTGTAAGAGTAATCTTGGAAAAATCAGCACTGTGAGGTCTTCCAGAGACCCAGCATGCTGTTCAATTTGCATTCTGCAATGAAGCACGCATCTCCTCCTGCATCCCTGAGACAATTACCACCCAACCCCTCCCCTCCCCCCCCTTTCTGAAGGATTGTCTCTGGTCCCCTGGAAGGGGAGCCAAATTGCCAAGCACCTGCGTTCCCAAACACAGGGCGCGGCCCAAGTACTACTACTACTACAAGTGGATGCGGGAGAGGGTGAGTCAGCACTGCGGCGCCCTGCCCCCTCCCGTGCTGGAAAAGGTGGTGCGCATCGATGCCACCGAGCTGGACATGCTCCTCACCTACCCCTCCGGCATCCGACAACAGGTATCAATGCTTTGTTCTGTAAGCACATCGCAGCCTATACATCCTGTGGTCAGACTGGACATGCTCCTCACCTACCACACTGCGACGACAGGTGCGAATGCATATCTTTTGACCAGCGGAGCTCACGCAGTCTGTGAACGGATCGAAAAAATCACCCAATCATATTCCCAGAACATTGGGGCCCATTTGCCTGCTGCTGCCTCCAATCTAGTCCCCTTGCAACCAATCATGTCACATGGACAGAGGCGATGATGTGTGGGCTGTCTCACTGTAGGCTCAGAAGTTGCTGGAGGTATTTGAGGAGGGTGGTCTTGAGGCTCTGACTTCTTTCCGCCTCCCCCTCCTCACCTGGCGGGAATCAGAGACCCTGAAGGCTGCCCATGCCCAACCCACCATCGAGGCTGCTCCAGGTCAGCCATTGTTTGCTCAGGTGCTTGTATGGACCCTACCTTGCAAATGGCATTCCACGGAATTTGTGCCAGACATCCCAGCCCCCTGTCTCCAAATCTGTCAAGTGCATTGCGACTGCCCTCCTGCAGATATTCAATCCAGAGGGCATTGGTCAGGCACTGGTTCAGGGATTATGGGGTGAATTTTCAGACCAAGTAAGCCATGCAAATGGTCTTGGCATAGGATGCATTGTGCTACTGAGGCCGTAAGTCTGCATATGAAGATAGGGGGATCATTTGAATGTAACCACGCGCCTGGCAAACGAGTGCCTTCACATAAGTCTGTTTGAGTGCTGTTGTGTCGCCCAATCTGCCCACACATCGATTCGCCCATAGATGCCTACTATCATTACTTCCATGAACAACAAACAACCATGTTCTGTCAAGTACAGGGCTCGTTGGCTCAGATCTCGACCAGAACATCGCATGGAAGCGTTCACACGCCATATTCCTCTGGCATGTGAAGCACACCCATGCATGTGCAAACAAGCATTTGTTGACACAGAAAGTCGACCAAAGTGGAAAGTCTGTTGCTGTGCAGAGGCAGGGAAGCCAGAATTGCTGTGCAGCATTGAGGAAGATGATGACCTGGACTCCCTGGAGATTCTGGACATGTAGTCTGTTCATGCCTTTCCTGAGAGCCAGTACTTATGGATGTGCCCAACGTCTCAGAGACAGATTACATAGAGAACAGAAACTGATGAAGGTGTAAAAGAAACGGTGCCAGTGGATGGCGTTCTTCCAAGGTGTAATTTTGCCATTCAAAGTCCATCTTTGGCGAGAGTGTAGCTCACCGAGCAAACTTAGCAAGTGGTAACACAGACTGAGACTGGAGGTGCTGCCTATCATGCATCATATTGTATCATAGGGGAATGCACTATCAAGTTATGCTCCATAGAAAACCATGTATCCTTTCAATCTTCTTTAGTACACAGTGTACAACCCTGTTTGCTACACAGATGCTGCAAGAACCCCATAGGCTGTAAAACAAACCTCAAACTTAAACCTCAAAATCAACACTGAAGCATAAGTGCTCAAATTGGATTCTCAACCTCTGCTATCATCCTGGCCCATCCACTCCACAGCATGCCTAGTGTCAAGCACGCAGACAAGTTTCGTGAAGCAGCTGCTCCTTATTGACTGCAACAGGAACCACCACGGCAGCACTCGGCTCACTTCCGCCGCCCGCGGAAGACCGCCGCAAACTTGTTGAGGTCTGCCATGTGGCTCTCATACTGTCGTCTGACCTCCTCCCTGTGAGGGGCAGGCACCTTGTCCAGTCCACCATCGAAGGGGACCGTGATTTGCTGCCCATCTGCAGAAAACATGGAAGCGCTTTGCATCTCACACCATGATAAGGATTTGGACCCTGGAGGAAGCTTGGGAGAGTCTGGGACAGTCACTTGCTGCACATCTGCAGCACATATGTGGAGCGTAATGCATCTCACACCATGACAAAAAATTGGACCCCAGAGGAAGCTCGGGAGTAACTGAGACTGTAATTGCTGCCCCTCTGCAGCATATATGTGGAGCACCTGGCACCTCACACCATGACAAATGGACCCTGGAGGAAGCCTGAAGGCATCTGAGGGGGCCTTGGGCTAGCTGGCTGGGGCTGAAGAGACATGATGTTTTCCAAACAGTATCCCCGCTATCTTTTCTCAACCAATGCTTCATTGGGAACCAGCCGTTGAGCATGCTTTAGGGTGACAAAAGGTTTCCCCCCTCCGATACTTGCTGGCGTGGGATGGATTCAAAAATCAGCTTTCTGCCGCTTGGAAGTGCATTCCTACCTTGAAGCGTGAAGTTTATGCTCTCTGGTACACCTGTCTTGGAGCCTGCAAGAAGCGCTGCTGGTCAGGAGCAGAGCCGATGGCAGTCAAAAGTGGCGTAGGAGGTCACTGACGTCCAGTGTGGCTGCCAGAGTTCTTGAGCCTTTCAAAGTCTCCCAGCACTTAGAGATGAGAGGATCATGATGAAATGATGTCGCACAAGCTTGCAGTGGACATTTTGGGAAGTCTGCACCTTGCTAAAAATTGAGAAAACCTGAAGAAGACCACAAAAGGCTGATCTGCAGAAACCATTCAACAGAAGCTCTTGCAGTCTTTATCATGAATGAATCGCATAAAGGGGATTATGATCAGAAGAGATTTCCCCCAAACAGAGTGGCACGAAAGCCTGTCTCTTGCAGAGCGACTTGAAGGACAGAAGGACTGGTGCCAGAAGCTCCTATGCACAGTCACGCGATCGCAGCCTCCCCCTCCATTGATAGGAAACCACTCTGAACAAATTATGCAACATTTGCGGGCACTGCCACTAACACTAGAGCGTTTTTTGTGCCAAGAGGAGTTTCATCTTATTGTGTACACTCCCCCCAATTTTGTGAGCCAAATTTTCAATGCCATTCCCACTATTTTTTTGACTTCGATCGGACTGCGTTGCTTCGACTCCTTATATATGTCTGCAAGGTAAGGATGTATTGCGTGAAACTGCTTGGTTTAACCTGGTAGTTTCTTACAGACAGTTGCTCATCAATAGATGGAATTTGAGCTTCTGGTGTGCCATATTCGTTATTTGGACTCATGAGCCTCATATTATCAAAAGATAAGGCTGTGGAGTACTGACCTGGCCGGTTCTGGGGGATGATGGTTCCGAGGGCGCTGGCGGCAGGAGGGGCTTGGCTTGCAACCAGGGGTGTTTCCATCACCTTCCCCCCCTTGAATGTGGTCCTCACCACTGCCTGCTGCCCTGGATTCCGCTGCAGCAGTCCCAGGGGAGACCCTGCGCACCGTAGGGTCTCTTCAATCCTGTCTCTGGTGGTCTACGCTTGAGGGGTGGCAGTGCAGGTATTTACCCTTCCCTCTCAGCCAGTGTGCTGGCAAGGCACGAAGCCAGGTGATTGTGGGACTCCCGAGGGGGACTCTTGGCAGACGGTGGGGGATTGGGGGAAATCTGGCAGGCAAGAAAGACAAGAGGGCCTAATCTGGCGGTGTGGCCAGTCTTAAATTCTGCTTCATCTTAGCCGGAATGTCAGTGTGCGAGGGAGCTGCAAGGAAGTGGGATCGAATGAGGTATGCGGATTCACCCATGAATCAGGTGAACGGCAAACGCGGTAGTTACCTTTTAGGGAGGGGGGGGGGGGGCTTAACCATTGGCAGAGTAGATGGTCTCATTCATGGTGGGTGCACGCATCACCGTACCAGGGGCAAAGCCTTCAATTTTGGTGCCGAACGCCGCAGGGGTCTCACCAAGGGCAGGTCTACCCCTTTGCTTCCTCTGCAGAGCCACTTATTTGGTGTGAGCCTTCATGGGCATCATAGAGACTTGCAGAAGTCTCAAGACTGTAAATCACAATAGCATCATATCTTCTACAAGAACTGATTCTGTAAGATAACATATATTTCTCCTGCTTCTTCACCCTCCCCACATCCTGAGGACCCAGTGTGGCGATCAGGTGCCTGTTCTGATTCGGAGAATCTCATCCCATACACTCATTACTGCGCCAACACCTTTAGTTGCCACCACATGACCCTCTGAGTGGTACATGACTTCACCTCCCCTCAGCTCTGTGCGACCTTCCCTCAAAATTTCATGCACCTGTCTACACTCAGTGCTCTCCAAGGCCACCGAAGGCAAGGTCTTCTCGGTATCCAAACCTCTCAGCTGCCAGCTTGCACAATGCCATTTGTGTCTTTCACCTACTTTTATTGAGAGATTAAGAGGTCGAAAGAGAGGTAAGACGTTGGCCGAGATTCGGAGTCCATCTCAGAGACTCAGGAAAGCCATCACCTGTGTCCCCAAAGCATCCGCGGCGTTGCCACCCTTGGCGCGCGTTCGCGTGGCGGTGGCAGCCACCTTCTCGGCTGTGGCCACGCTGGCTGCCAGCCTGTCCTGCACGTCCTTCAACAGGACCATCTGCATGCTCCCCCCATACTCCTCCACGAATCGCTTCAGGGGCATATCCCGCACCTGCACTGCTCGGGAATGACAACACTTCCGGCCGAGCTTGTTCGGTCTTTAGTATTGTCCACACATGTAGACCTTTGTGCACAGCTCATCGGGAGTGTGTGGAGCCAATCTTTCCCAACCCTCCCTTCGTCCAACCTTTTTGCTGTTTGAAGCACTAATGTTTGATATTTGTATTGCAGTGTAGAAATGGCGATGGTACTGCACATTCATGAGCCAATCAAAGGCTGATGTTGCTGCCTGACCACTGAGCAGCCCTCTCATTGGAGGTGCTCTTGAGCAGACAATGTTACGAATCTTTCTCAAGTAAAGAAGAGGTACAGCCTCACAGATTTCGGGAGGTGGAGGAGCTGGAGCTTGAATTCCCTGCGGATGTGTGTCTGCATGGTGGGGATGAAGCCCAGCAACTCAGCCTCTCTCTCCTTCCCTGCAAGTTCAAATTGTCAAAATTCGGGAGTGGATGAACATGGGAATAAATGGACGCTGAACATACGAGGATGTCTGTGTACAGCAGTGTCCTGAAGCCGTCCTCCCCCTACCCTTCCCTGTTTCAATTTTCTGTAACTGAAACCTTGAGACCTGTTGTTTGGCATGTGTTCATCATTCAATATACTATTCTACCTTGCTCAGCAATTCCTCATTTCTGTATTCTTGGGACCTCTTGAGCATGCAATTGTCACTCATTATCCTCATCTGCCATGCTCAGCAGGTCCCCGCTTTTCCCTTGTCACTATTCCTCATTTACCAACCTCGCTTCTTCAACTGCAAATATCACCTCCTCTGCTGATCTGGGCGACGTAGACCTGCTTGTTGCACTTGCTTTGCCTTGCACTAATAAATGTAGCATTTTCTAGGCTGTTTCAATCATTCTCTCCCTCACCTTGTTCTTCGAAATCATGCATCAAGCTTGCTGCTTCTTTTGAGAGGATTAGCTCTTCCTCCACTTCATCTTCGCTTATGCTTTCCAATTTAGCAGTGGCTTTCCGTCTCTTGACAGGCATCAGGCTTTCTTCCGGCTGCCTTGAAGTTTCCCCTGGTTCTGTTGGGACAGGACAGCCCTGGTATCAAATTCACCGAAAAATTACGGTGCCTACTACAAAATGATCTACCCACGGCCTTGCACAAGCAGAGAAATCGATGATGTCGTTGTCTTCACGGGAAGGCCGGGTGTCGCGCTTTTGAACAAGGAAGGACAGGCTGGAAATCAAGCAGACCAATCTCAGTGGGTGCATGTGGATCACTGCAGGATGGTTTCGTCAGCTTCATCAATCTGCTGACAGCAAATCTTGTGTCTGATGGTCCTCTCAAAACGCGCTCGGTAACTCACCAACTTTCTAGAGACATGTGAGGGCGATAGGAAGACTCAATTAGAATGTTGATCTGGTTCACTACTGCGCACTGTGGTGGCCCTGCCAAGTTGTACATCAGGCAGAGCAATACAGCACTTCAGGAAAAAAGACAGTCACAAAGGAGAAAGCAAGCACCGGTGGTAGCTGTGACCAGAAGGGAGGGTCTGTCAGACCAGAACTTCTTAGAACTTGTTCAGGTCTGCCTCTTCTGCAAATACCGTGACCACCCCTGATTGATACCTGTTGGAGCCCTGCCATTATATACCTCTCAGCCAGAGGGCCTTCTCCTGAGAACGGCAGATTCATATGGGGTGGCAAATCCTGAGTGACTGATTCTCTTATATTTTCCTTTCCAAAAAACCCTTGAATGTCTCGGAATATTGCCTTGTGCATGTCAAGGCAGCACTCCGATGAGGAGCTGGAGAAGGATGGGGACGACTGGTACTGCCCGATGTGCATGGGTGGGGTGCACTCATGTACGAAACCAAGGCCAAGATGCAGTCCATGTACCCCTTGGTGTGGTACATGGATTCACCTTTGCCTTGGTATTGTCCATGAATCCACCTCTGCCCCGCACTTGATGCATTACCAATCATCCCCCTCCTTCTCCAGGTCCTACTTGGGGTGCCTTGCAGGTCCCCTGGGAGACTATTCTATGGAAAGAATTGTACATCAGAACTTGGGGATTTCTGCCAATCCTTGCCGTGTGTGTGTGTGGGCGGTGGTGGGGGGGGGGTAATGCTTGAGTCTAGCTGTTAACTGTTGTGCTTGCAGAAAGCCAAGAACTACACGCACCACCCGCCATCAGGCCAGGCAAGCTCTCTCGGACGGCCGCCACCCAGATCAGATTTGCTGGATATGCTTGCATCATTTTGATTGGGCAAGACTCGCATCCAAAGCTGCAAGGTCAATTTGTTGCTTGCTCATCCTCTCGCTTGAACAGAAAAGGCAAGCCTGGACGTCACGAAGGCATTCAGCATGATCATGCTCAAAGCCAATTCTTGATTATGCTAAAGGCCTTGATGATGTCTAACCTTGCCTTTCACATCTGAGTCTCACTTCTTAGGAAGTCAATGCAATGCACTGTAAAGATACATGATTTTAGCGTAAACTTCTGGTGGACATCTTGGTATCAGGCCGATCAAATTGCCAAGGCTGTGAAGTCACACGCTGTCAGTGCAGCTTGAAGGCAGGGCTGGCAGGAGATCCACTCTGGAAGACGGGGAAAGGATCCTCTGGCGCTGCATTTACTACAGACCTCATGCCATCGCCCCCCGGATTTTGCTGTGTGAAAATCTGCTGTTCCAAGGCAGGTGGACCCACTGCTCGGCCTTCCTGTCCTTCTGCCATTTGGAAACTCGTGTACACCTCTATGAGATCGTGTCAGCAGTAATCAGTCTGTGGAAAGATGTTGTGCTGCCTTGGGCCACAAATTTAAAGCTCTCTTTTGACCAACACCCACTCCATGCTTCCTCCCCC
>QAXI01000427.1:46741-81326 GCA_004335615.1 Chloroidium sp. JM
GGCTGCTGAAGAAGGGCCAGAGGGTTGAAGAGAAGTAGGGATACCATCAGGATCCATCATACCTTGGCCAGCTTCTCTATCCTCACAAGGGGGAAGATCCACCCAACGTTCGATGTGATGTCAAGCGTGTTGGCTGGATGCTGGACGGCCAATCTTTCGAGAAGGAGAAGAGAGCAAGAAAAGAGAGGACAAGGTTGGGGATGTGTATGAATTACTGGCCAGCTACGCTCTAAAACAAGACATAATTGCCACACATGCCTTCTACTCATCCTTTGCAAGGTCGAGAGCGAGCTTTTGAGTAGCCACTCTCGTCCCAAGCGGCCAATGAAAGGCCGTAAACCTCGGTTTCCCAACGTCATAGCCAAGCTTTGCCAAGATACGGTTTCAGGATGGTCCCCCAGGTCCACAAGGATGATCTGCCAGCACACAATGCGGGGAAACATCGACCCACAAGGTTGATGACAGCCTGCTATTTGGACAAACCTCGAGACCAGCTGTCATTTTGTCAAACAGAACTCAGGCAAACAGCAAGGAAGGCGAAGTCCGAACGAAGCTTAGCGCACTCAGAGCCAGCTACAGCAAGCAGCCGAGTCTAGGTGAGTCTGACACCGTTCGTCTTGAGCTCCATGACAGGTGGTGGAACTGTCTTGTTGGACTGCATGCTGCCTCTCTTGAGTAATGCACACATGCATTGAGCGACTCTTGGCCCTGGCGCTTCATGAAGCTGTGCTCGTCAAGACTCAGTCACTGCTGTCGACCATGCTTGTGACGTTTCTTGACCAGCCCAGCCAAGCTTCTTCCTCATGAAGTCTGCGAGATTGCCTGCATTGCTCGACGCAAGCTACAGCTGATTCCTCCTGAATTGGTCTACCTGGCGATGGGATCGTCGTCACCTACAGTGCCATACATCTCGTGTATGCATTACACAGGCCCATGCAATCTACTTGAATACTGAATGTACGACGTTTGCAGGAAAATTGCGGAGATGAAGACTTTCGGCGTTGCCATCGTCCTGCTAGGCCTCATTGCAGCCAACTCTGCCTTTGCACAGGATCAGGTCTGCGCAGGAGCTGAAGGTACAGTCTTCATACCTCCCTTCATACTGCAGTCGAAGCTTGTCCATCCATGCTGATGAGATTCAGACATACAGCACAAGAAATCCAAGTGCCTGTAGGCCAGGTTGGCATCCAATGAAACGCAGTGGTCACACAGTACCCAACAAACCATGCCCAAATTTTTACACATTGGAGGCGCTTGACTGGTCAGCAGACTGTGTGGCACCAAGAGGGTGTCAGTGCTAACTCTTTGAGATGAGGCAAAATTATGCTTGTCTGAGGATCACTTTGACGATAAAGCTGGGGAAGACAAGTGTTTTTGTCGACACTTTCCCTTGATGCAGGCGCAAGCCCTGCCTGTGCCCCAGCCTGTTCCAACCAGGTGGTCAATGGCGGTGGAGCAGGCAACGAGGGCAAGTTCAACACCGGATCCAACAACATTGGAGATGCCAACGATGGCTTCAACAACAAGGTCCGTCTATTCCTATTTCCCTCCATCCAGACCCTCGTTCGACCGTTGCCATCACACGTCCAGATCAGGCAACCCATTAGCTTTCCCTCCAGACCGACCAGAACGCAAATTGTGGGTATCCAGCGTTTAAAAAGCGTCCAAGGTCATCCTCTCAAGGGGGAAAGGTCAAGTGTGAGTTTCCATGGTTTCTCCACAAACCCACCCTTACACAGTGTTTGTGATGTGCAGGGCAACTTCAACATTGGCTCTGGCAACCAGGCAAACTGTGCTCTGACCAGCGGCGGAATCGGCGGCACATGTGACCCCAGCAACAACAACGGCCAGCTCGCCATCAGGTTCTGCAGGGTCTACCCCAGCGACCCCAAGTGCTCCCCACCATACGTGCCCGAGTTCACTGATGCCGAGAAGGCCGCTGTTGCCGCCGCCGTGGCTGCCTGCAACGGAGTTATCGTCGCCCCATCCTCCCCCCCTCCCCCCATCGGTGAGTTTCCTTACCACTGCCAGTGTTCACTGGACAGTGAGCTCTGTTTTCTCAACCCGCCATCAGCAGCTTTTCCTGGATTTTCACACGACCCTATACCCCCACATAAACGTTGCCTTTTTGTTCAGCCTGGTGTCATTGGCCAAATACTGTTCGTAACAAGCTAATCATCCAAATCTCCAGAAGTTCCAAGCCAGTACAATATGAACACGTGAAGCCTCTCCAGCTGCAAGCAAGAGCACTCACCTTCTTTCTTTCCCTGCAGCCGGAGCTCCCCCATCGCCTGCTCCCGTCACTCCCACCCCCCCTTCCGCCCCTGGCCCTGCTGGAACCACCCCCCCGACCCCCGTCCAGCCCGCGCTCGTCCCCTCGGGATCCAGGATGCCCTTTGTCAGCGACTCCACCGCCGACCTGGCAACCTTGCTGGCTCTCTTCGACGAGCACATCAAGCAGGAGAAGGCCAGCGGCCGCAAGCTCAAGCTTTAGAGCCTCCTCGCTGGAATGAACACTTTTCATGGATGATTTTATTGTTGGCGGAGTTTTGGGTGGGCGGGAAGTAGCAGCTACAGGGTACAGTCCAAGGACGATGAGAGGTCAAAAATTGGATCACAGTCATGTGAGTGAAGTAGTATGTGGGATACAGGAACATCAACAGGCATCACAAATTTGGAAGACCTGCTGAAATATGTAGGAAGAAACAGTATCCTTTTGTCCTGAGAGTGTGTGTCGAGACAATTGATGCAGGCAGTTGATTGGAAGATGTGGGTCCATTGCTTCAATGGATAATCTTGGTGTCTATTGGCCCCAGGGTAGACAGCAATATCCTGGTCTGCTGGCTGTAACTATCTTCTGAAATTCCAATCATAACATGAAATCACTATTTTCATCTACCTATCCATCTGTTTTCTATAAATCTCTCTGGCACCAGGCCTTCTGCACGCTGTGGACACTTCCACAAACCTTCATTCTATCTCAGGCCAGATCAGAATCAGTGCTCATCTATCGTTCTACACTTACATGTTAGGCAAAAAATTCACTGCATTCCTTGCTTGCATCAAAGCACATCCCGAGGAGTAAACAGGGCTCAGAAAACATCAAACCAGGAGAGTTTGGTATCATAAAGGGAGTGCAGAAGCCTTCTGGTGCCAAAACTGCAAACCCACTGAATGTGCAGTCCCCAGACTATGGAGGAAGTAACCTGCAACAGGACCTCAGTCCTGCTCAGGCTCCTCGGAAATGTCAGGCATACCCCTGGGCATGAACGTGGGGGTAGACGGCCCGTACCCCTGCTGCAGCTGCACGGCACCCCACGGCTGCCCCAGCTGGGCGAGAAAGCGCCGGGTTCGGCTGACAGGGGTCTCTGCGGGAGGGTGTGGAGCGTAGGACCCCCCCATGCGTTCTGCTTCCAGCTCCCTCCTCCTCCTCCGGCGTGTTGCCCTGGACAGCACAGTACCAGATATCAGTGAGACGCCAGGCTGAGCATGCTACAGCTCCCTTCCAAATGAAGAGCAGGTCCAAGGGCTCTTTGCCTTCTCCTCGACCACTGCTTTATGCACAGAATTCAACTATCAGCCAACCGCAGCGCAGCGATGTGCTCACTGCGCTTGCGCATTCTCTGATGACTTTAATGCCATTGGCAATCCTGAACTGCTCGATTGGACAGGAGGACTTGGATGTCACACCTGTCTGAAGTGTGCATTGAAGAAAAAAGGGGAGGAAGCACGCCTCATTGCAGGATGAAGAGTCAAACTCGACAGGGGTTTTCTGCAGTGGGTGATATCTGGTCTACCGAATCGATCATCAGCCCCTTGGCCCAATTTCCTGCCCGTGTAGTCCAAACACAAGCAAAGAGTATTTTGCCTCACATGCCCCACACACTGGTCAGGACTGTGGATGCTGACCTAATAGACTTACTGCCAATAAACGTTTAAACGAGGGGTGCGCTCTCGCTCCCACTGGATGGAGAAAAAAGTTGCGTAACAGATAACATTGAGAGAATTTCACCAGAGGGCACTGACGAGCAGCGCAGCGACGCCGGCCAGACCCAGGATCACGGATGGCAGGGCGATCACGGCTGCCCGTGAGGGGGGCAGAGCCACCGTACTTGCAAACGTGACGGTGTCAAGGGAGGGGGTGGGGGTCAGCAGCGGTAGCGGCGGCGGGTTGGGGGGCGGGGGCGCTGCCAGGACCTGGGGGATGGTGCTGTTTACCAGCACCGCCTGCAACAGCATGCATAAGGGCGACAGGCGGAAAAGACGGGAAAACTGTGACAGTGCCCAGATTGGTGTCAGCTTGCTGTAGCATTTGTATCATATGGTACCACCTTATGATGCTGATGCAAAACTATGGGTGCAGAACTGCCTCTCTTTTGTGGGGTGGGCCCAAATGTGTGTTTCTGCAAGCCTTGAGATAGACACCATGCGCAGGATATCTCAAGGGGACTTGTGATACCACAAGTCCCCTTAAATATTGTCCCTTGCCAGACAGGATAGATAAGGGTTGGGTTAATTGGGTGTGATTGCGAGAGGCCATGCCTTCAAGTGGCCTTGGAAGCAGCAAAGTGGGGTGGGTATGGCAGGAGACGGACTAAAGAGCACCTGAGGCTGGCCGTATGTGGCCGTGAAAGTGGACGATTGGAAGACCTGGGATGCGTTGGTCACCAGGGACTGCAGGAAGGACTGCCTGGCTAGCTGAGACACCGCATCCTCCCCATAGCTCACCTGTGAGGCCAAGCAGAGCCTCTTGTGCTGAATTTCTATGAGTAAGACTGTATCACCTCAAGAGATGCCACATGCCGACGCGGTGCGAATAAGGATAACTGAAGGTAAGCATTTGGGATAGGTTGACCAGCGGGGGAAGGGAAGAAGGAAGGATGAAAGATTGTCCTGGCTTTCAGCCCATACCATGTTTCCAGCAGAACAGGTAACGCTTGTCAATTCTGAGGATGTGAAGGGCTACAAAACATCCCATGATAGCACGCAAGGGATCCAAGAAGGAGATTAGAGAGGTTGTATCATAGGAAGGTTTGGAAGAGAAGAGCCTGCCTGAGTCTGCACAAGCACGCCAGTGGACTGTATACCGGTCACAGCGACTGCAGAAGTGGGCACGCCTGCTGCGCTTGCGACTTGCTGCCGGTACTCTCCAATGAAGGATTCCTCAAAAAGCGGGTCCTGCACCACATGTTGGGGGTATCAACTTCCCTATGCCCCTGCTATTGCACACGCAGGATTTGCAGCTTTTTGAGTACGGGGGATGGCGAGGTTAAGGGGCAGAGGAGAAGCAGTGAATTCCGGTCCAAGCACCTCAAGTGCGTGATAGATGCAGATACCTTTCTAGCAGCATCTCAAAGGAAGAGAGTGACATAAATACCCAAAGTCAAATTTTTGGTACAGCAGTTGTCAGTTAGATGGACGCAGGGAGGATGCCGTCTGTCAAGAAGGACATACTTGGGGTCCATTACCGAGGAGGAGTGGTACCTGGAACTGCTGGATGTCAAGCCCAGGCAGCAGCAGGTTGAAGGAAATGGTCGACGTGCCCTGGCTGGGTGCACCTGTGGGTGACTGCTGGTAGCAAGACAGCAACGTGGGAGGCCACCAATCTATCTCCCTGCCAGCCAGTTTGCCCAATCATTGTGGATAATTCTTTCCCAAGCTGACAGCTCATTGCAGATTCTTGGCGCCCTCCAATGCACATCAGCCTCAATTAGCGGGTACAGCGCAAGTGTGGCAGCAGCTGGTTGGAGCTGAAACGGGTCAAGAGATTCCGATGTACGCTCCCTGGCGTGTAGTCAGGAATGCAAGGGTCTCAATTGCCTCTGGCAATTGGCATCTGCTTTTTGCCATTCGATCCCAGAAGCTCCTCCACAGACAAAAAGATGCTGACAGCTATGGAAGGCTACAAAAATCGCTAGACAGCCAATGTTCAAGACAAACCCAGACCGCATATACTTTTCCAAGAGACAGGTCACTTGTCTCCCCCCCCCCCCCCAAAAGGTGTCATTCTTGTTTCACCATTCCTAGCCACTGGATAGCCGTGAAAATCCACCCTCTACGGTTTCCAGAATGCCTTGGCAGAAGCGAGGAGGAGTGCGGTGCAAGCACTCACAGGATGTTGGAGGGGCCATTCATCCTGCCCCCCGCATCCACCACCACGCCTTCCAGCAGCTGGAGCTCCACCTCCAAGGGACCCCCGCAGGCAATACCCCATGTTTCATTTGGTCTCTTTGCCAGGGTCAGATTCATGGTGGCACTCACGTTGACTGCCGCACGCTGCAATCATGCAGTAAGTCAGCATTGCTCCTCAAGCTCGCCGGTAATGCGCAATTCTTCTGTATGTAAGCTGAGCAGGCACGATTGGGATGAGATGAATTGAGCTGACGATACACTGAAAGAGTGTAGGTTCTATGGCAAGGCTGGCGAGCAGAGCCTGTGAAGCAATTATTTTCTGCTTTGCAATGGAAGGGCGGCATGGCAGCAAAGCTTGCAGATGCTGCGATTTCTTTTCAAGGTGCAACTGATGCAGGTAGCTTGGCAGCAAAAGATTGAGGCAGGGGAGGGAGATGATGAAGCTAGACCGTTTGAGCAAATCCCTCCTGCAAATTGCTTGAAACCTGTACTAGCGTTCCCCAAGACCCGCAATTAGAAAACGCAGCCAGCCCTATTGTCGGCCCACCTGATATGTGAGGGCGATGGGCAGATTTGGGGGCCGAGTCACGACTTGTGGGAGGCTGGAGGCGTTGAACCCCGCCAACCCCACCGACACAGGCTGGCCCTGGTAAGAGAAGGCCAGCTGAAGACTGACGATCTCCTGGAAGACGGTCTGCTGCAGGGTTGTCGAGGAGTTGGGGGGGTCGCCTTGCACTGCCATGCCGGCCACTGTCAGGCTGGTCTGCAGGTTTGAGGCGTCGAGAGGCGGCGGCGGTGGTGCCCTGCGGAAATTGGAGATGCTTGGAGGATGCTCTTGTGTTTCACGATTGTGAGGAGGAGTAGATCTGAAGAAAGAAGCACTGTGCCTCGGGTTGGGGTAGATTGTATGACAAGTGAGATGCGCTGGGGGCTGTGGGAAGGGAGGAGGGGAATTGCCATGGCCTTGCACAAAGTCCAGCCTTGCATTCTCCACTTATTCTCTGTCCTCTGCATGGGTTGCCCAGTGATCGAGGATGAGTGCTTTCATACAATCAGGATCAAAAATTTGTGAGGGTGCATCTGTTATCAGACAAATCATGGCAGGCGTAAAGAGTAGAGGGGCACTGTGACCTACAGCGAAAATGCATTGGACCTCCTAGATCGACGGCACAAGGCCATGCTAGCAATTAATGCAGAGGCAGCCAGAAAAGAATAGTCATGTAGGAATGAGGGGGTGCATACCCAGGGGGAACTGGCATTCCAGCGGTATTCAGCCTGAATTTCTCGGAGGCAACCATGGTCCGTAAGGACACATTCATCGCAGCCTTTGCCAGCAGCAAGCGGGGTGGCTGGGGAGGTGGGAGGGGCAGGCCAGGGGGAGGCGCCCTAGGGGGGAGGGGGGTTTGAGGTGCGGGCTGCAACCCCTCCTGGAGGGGTGCTGGAGAGGGTGGGGGGTTGGGAACGATGGGCAGGCACCCCTCCGTGTCGTTCCCGTCGGCAGTGGCGTTCGAAAACATGCTGTCGAGGCTGAAGGGAGTGCTGTAGTAGAAATCGGGGTCGGTGCAGGTGCAGGCACCAGAGGAGCACTGTACACCTGCAATCATAAAGACAATCAACTGCAGGACCTACTTGAGTTCTGACAAATAAGTTTCAGGAGTAGAGAGTAGGGGAATCATATCTGCTTGCATGAAATGCCTCTCCAAATTCTACATGTCAGACATCCTGATAATTCATTCAAAAATCCAGCAAAGAGGCTTCAAGTTTAGGTGCAGGCTCCTCCCTTTGCTCTGTGAGATATCAAGCATCATTGGAGTATATAGAACTTTAGGCTTCCATTGATGCAGGATGCACCTTTGCTCACCCAAGCCATAAGAGGACAGCAGCAAAGGCGCAATGTCTAGGCAGCACTTTCACCAGTGTCCGCAACACAAATATTTGAAAGTATTTGCATCAGGGATCGCAAAGACTGGGCGCCGTTAGGCAACAAAAATGGCTCACCCCGTCCGTTGTAGATCTTGCAGGAAGGGATGCAAGATGCGGCCGTCTGCTGGGTCTCTGTGACCGAGACCCCTGAGGTCTGCCATAAACCGTCCGAGGTGGGGAAGATATCGGTGTTGTCCGAAGCCACCAGCCTCAACAGCTGTGCAAGGGCACCCAGGTCGACTTTTTCTTCCTGATGCCCACTCCCAGAGGGGTCTTGATTGAGGATGAGCAGGCTCACCCTGACAGAGTTCTGCTGTTGGAGTCGCCTGCAAGTTTGTCCAGGAATTTGCTCAGGGGAGACACATGAGGTGGGGAGAAACAAAGGCTAGATGCATTCTAGGCCAGATACATGGCTTTTGCTGCACAGCCGCCGATGCCTCTGGTAAATTGTAAAGCCAGGTAGATGTGCTGTGTTGATCTTTTGGGGTGCCGTAAACAGCGCATGAGAATATTGCATGTTGGTTCTTCTGGTTTCCTCCAAATGCACATGAGAATATAGCATTTTGACCTTCTGGTTTCCTTTGAGCTGCATGAGAACAACATGATTGCGTGACCGTGCGTGCAAATCGTGTTGGCCTGCTGGCCAACAATGAGTGGCAACTGCAGATTATTTGTAAAAAGAAAGTACACCCTGATGACGTGAGACAGTCTCAGAGTGATGAATGATCGGACTGCACTCCTCAAAAGCAGATGTGAAGATGCCCAACCCCATATTTTTCACTCCCCCCCTCCCCTCTCGGGGGTCTTCTTCCACCTCCGCTTGGCTATTTTGGAGGGAACAATCTCCAGAATCTTGCCAACTGGCATGTGGATGGCGATTTGTGCCTGCCTTCTTGGAAAGAGCTGTCACCTGCCATTTTGGGTTGCCTCTTCTTGGTTCGAGCCTTGGACCAAGCGCACAAAGCCCACGCTTGGCAGCTGCAGAAATGCAGCCACATCCAGTGCAAAGCTAGTTGACCCACCCAAGGCCGTGTACTCCTCTGTGGTCAGTCCCAAGGACACCTCCACTTGGATGCTTGGCAGTGCTGACACCTAATGAGCGGAGGAAAGCAGGTTGTGGCGCAGGAGAAGTTGTACGTTTCTCAGCGTGCCATTCCAGTGGAGAAGATAAGCCTTCTGGTGGAAAAATCATATTCAGGGAGAAGTGAATGCTCCCATTGATACCCAAAACTGAAGATGAGAGGAGTGAGTGTCGACAAGGTGTTCAGACATACGCGTGGTAGAATCCATGGTGCATTTAAATGTGATGCCGTTGCCTCTGGGTCGGATGTGAGAGGTTGAGAGATAGGCAACATTATGCTGACCTTTTCTGAAGTGAAAGCACCATTTGAAAAGTATGTCTCTCATATTCATGAACTCAGAAGGAAGCAATCACAACAACCCACTGCACACACATCCAGCATCTCCCCGTCTAGATCTATGCAATCTTCTTCCCGACACTTCCGTCCCCATTACCCCATTCATGTGGATGAACAAAGCTCACCTGGATATACTGCGGTGATGCTATGCCATTCAGGAGAGGCTGGGAGGCGGAACTGCCGCTGATGACCAGCTTGAGGAGATTTGTTGTGCCATCAAAGCTGTAGGCTTGTCCACTGGTGTCGTTGAGGGAGGCAAAGGGCTGCTGTGGCAGCAGATTTTGCCCTCCTTCCACTCTGAAAGCATGCGGCGCATCATACTGTACACTGAGCGTCACTTCCTGCACATCAGCCAGGTTTGTAACTTTTGAACAATGACTGCATGAGGGCTGGGATTGTGTTTACATTGGAAAGGGAAAGCTGGGAGGAGGTGCAGATTGGAAGGGTGCACGGGGGGGGGGGGGGGGGGGGGATTGGCTGACCAGGAAAGAAAACTGCATGAGATGGCACGCTTGTCATATTTTTTAAGGTGGCTTTTGCTTGCGAGCAATCGTTAAAGAGTAACAAAACACGAGCTACTATGGCTGCACAGTACAAGGCACAAAGGCCCAAGAGATGAAGTGCGCTCACACAATACTCATGCATTCAAGCTCCCCTTGACACAGTGGTATCAAATGTCAAATACCTGGTCTACCCCTCCAAGCAGAGTAATGCCAACGTCTTTGAGGAGAGTGGACCCAGGCTGAAGAGTGTATGCTCCCTCCATCTCCAGGACAAAGGTGAAGCTCTGCTGGCGTAGGTCTGATGGTCGCCCACCGTCATACCTGTGGTCCTGCAAAGCATGCTGCAAGTCGGCATTTTCTGCTGAAAGATGGAGTTTGGAGGGCAGCATGGCGATTCACAGCAATAATTTTTCTTGTCACATTGGCCATTGTATTGACAATTTCCCACAGAGAGGGCTGCTGAATTGACTTGTCCATCCGCAATGATCCGGTCTGCAGAATTGTCATCCCATCTTATTATGTACAGTTCCCAGATTTCCAGAATTATAAAGTCATATGCCACCAGATCACTTCTCAACGGTGCTTTGAGCAAGAAGAGAACTGCCAACAGTCTGTATGGATTCCAGCGCGTATATACACCAACACACTTGCAGCCACTTCCAGCCTCATGGTCTGTGTGCTTGAGAAAAGACATTGCTGAAGCACCGCCCCACCCCCGCAAAAGATTATCTTGATCCTTGCCTTCCTTCTGAGGCACAAAAATAAGCCAACAATTTGACAAATGCTTGTGCCATTTCAAGAGGAGAGGCAGGCACCTGGTAAGGGTAGATCTCTATCTCCCATGCATTGCCATAGCCATCGTCGCCAGAGACATAGAAAGGGAAGAGGCTGTTTGTGTAGTTGCCGGGTCCGAGACTGCGGAAGCCCAACTGAGCAAAATCGGTCTCAAGGCACTTCCATGCCTCCCACGAGGCGTCCCAGGTGCAACGGGAGTCGTTGCGGGCAGCTGCTACGCCCGCAGAAAGGATCTGCACAGGAAAAGCCATCGTCGGGATGAGCAATGACAGGATGCAGGCAGCAAGATGAAATCCTTGCCATAGGAGCCCAATCCTCAGGCAGCTGCAGTGAGCTGACACAGATACCACAATGCAAGCTATTTGGCCTTTTTTGGTTTTCCTTCCGAGTTGTCATGAATGAGCCTGATTAATCATTGCTTCCAAGGCAGAAATAGGTGGTATATGGTTTTGCAGAATGAGTGACTTCTGCCATCAACTTTGCTGACAGCCCCTCCAAAGATTGACGGAGCTCTTTGTGCCCTTGGAAACAATACAGTGTCCTTCGTGAGTTCCCATGCAATTCCCAGAGCTTGATCTTGATGCTGCCAAAATCCCAAACATCTGGCTAAGCTGTTTAAAGCTTTTGTGCCATCGACATGAACACCGTCCAACAGCAATCGCACCTGTCCACGCTGCCCCAGCAGACCACCATCCAAATCGCTCCAGAGCCCAGCAGCAGCGGCCGCACAATCCTCGCAAGCATTCAGACCACCCAGACACAACAGGCTGGCAGGTTCAGTGGCTCCTGTCACTGAGACTCGGGACACCTGCATGGTCGAAATCAGACGATGTGGGGAGGCGTTGGTGGAATTTCAAAGCTTCTGTAATCCCCCTGGCAATCTGACTTGAGGACAGGGCCTGCATTTTCCGCAAATTTATTATGGATTGAGGAAGCACAAATGGTCCCAGTGAGAATGCCTTGGCAGGAAGAATTTCGCAGTGATAAAACTGCTTTTGAAATGCCAGCGTCTGGCTTGTTGATGTGAAGATAAATATCGCAGGGTAGGGAGACCTGGACAAGGGGGTTGAGATCCTTGGAAGTGGGGTTGGTCTTGAGCGCAAAATTGGTACAATCCGCTGTGGAAGTCCAGTTGGTGAAGGTGATGTTGTGCAGAGTCACCGCGCCCAGAGAGGCGTCTCCAACGACCTGCACATGACATGACATCATTCTGTCATCAGAGATTCCTGCACACACTAAGGCTGCTGCTTGTGAAGCAGTGGGCTCCCAATTTGCGGATTGAGGGCATTTGATTCTGAGTGTCAACTTCTCTACTGGCATCAAACCTACCTTTGTGCTCAAAATGAAAAGGGAGGCAGCGACACACACGAGTGAAAGCAGATGAAACAAACGTACATCAGTGAGTCACCCAATATCAAGGTTGGAAGCCAAAATGTCTTTATTTTAACGATTGATGCATACTGAAGCTGTAGGACATCTCATTCAAGCTTTTTACATCCAGCCTGGAAGTTTGGCGCCACAAGCGCTCAGTCAGACTGTTGCACTGCAATGATCTACTAAGAAAAAGATGGAATTTGCATGACAGTGTTGCAGCTCACCTGCCGAATGTCCAGCCAAGGCTCCTCTGCTGGGAAGGGCTTCTGGAAGCTGTCAAAGACCGGTGCCAAGATGCCAACCCTGCCGGAACACCAACAGGTCATTTTAATCTGGCAGCAGGGCTTCTGAGAGTGCGGCTGAAGATGCCTACATGTTCTGCCATCTTCCTTCAATACGCAGGCAGTTACAGCAGTCCGAGCCACAAGTCCAAAATGATGTGCGCCCTGGTGGATTTATTGTATTTTGCACAGCATCTTTACCATTGTGCTCAATAAAGAGCCCACGAACGCAGCCCTACATAAATTCATCTCTCTTTGATGCGGAGATCTCCCCACTCTTTAAACCCATCTAATACTGACCACAAATGGCTTCCCGTTCTCACACGCCTCATCGCTCCGCCTTCCTGTTCACCGAAGAGAGAGACTTGTTGGAGGGGGGGGAGGCTGGAGGTGAACCCTACCTGTTGCCACAGCTGCCCTGCGAGCTTTGCGGCTGCATGCCTGGATTCAGGCACGTCCCAGGGGATTCTGAACCGCCAGAGCAACCAGGATTGCTGGAAGACATCACCACCCAGGTGTCAGTAACCGTCGCCAGGCACACCCGCCCAGCTTCAGGGTTCAGGTCGCACACTGGCAGAGCCACCAGCCCTGCCAGATTGTCGGCAAGCGCAAGGCCAGCCACCAAGAGCGTTTCTGCCCTCGCATTGAAGAGCACACCAGCCTGTACCACACATCATTGTTCAGTGTCTGCTGGGCACTACGGATGCCGAATCAACTGCTGTGCCTTCAATTGGACAGATTTGTTCGGGTCTCTGAGCTTGCAGTACCATTGGTGTCTTGCGCGGTCCCAAACAGACTGCTATTGCTACTTCAGGAGAAAGTAGCCTGCTTCAGGAGAAATGACCCTGACTGTGGTCTTGCTTGTTTTCTGATCGCAGGACTTTTCGAGTCCTTGCCTGTCTGTTTGATGAATGCCGAAATGACATGTCATGGCCCTCCCCTCCTGCTGAGGTCATGGCTTCAGGAATGGCATAGCCTGCTCCTCAGAGCTTTGATCATTCCATTTCCAGCTTTAAAATTGGCTTACCTCAGTGGTGTGATGCACTGTCAAGCCATTAATCCTGGTGCACTCAAAATTTGCCGCGTTGAAGTATTGGACTCCAATCCTGGAGGAGTGGACCAGGTTTCCAGCAGCTTCAGTGACCATAGCACTGCAATCATCTCCCTGCAAGCACAGCCATACACATACCTGTTTTGCGCCACAAAAGAGGACTCTCTTTTTCCCCTCAAATCCAGACCACAGCCCTGCCCCTAGTCACACTCCCACCACGATTTGAATCTAGCTGTCTCCTGGACATAAATCTGCCGCCTCAAATAATAAATGCTTCAGATCAGAAGCTTCAGGCCATGCCTAGCTGTTACATTCTATCTAGGACCACTCGCCTGGCTGATGAATTCATCCCCCTGCCATCAGCCGCGAGTTCAGCATGACAAGTATTTAGAAAGAAGGGTAAAGCTTGCCTGCAGCAGGAAGCCGTAGTCTGGGGAGCCAGCAGCTACGTTGCCCTGAAACGACAAATTGGTGCAAGGCAGGGCAGGCTGCTCTGCCAGGGCATCCCAAACACAGATCTGGAACGCTGCTCGGTGCCTGGCAGGGCTCAAGTCCAACGCAGACATTGCACTCAACACCGCAATGTTGCCAACCATGCTGCACGGTCGCCCAAATGAGACATTTGCGCAGCTGGAGAATTTCCCATACAAGAGCGGACAGCATTTATCTCTGGACATTTTTTCTTTCTTTCTGTATCTATCTCTTCTGTTACCCGCAAATTTGCACACAGCGTTGCTGACTCCTTCCTCTGCTTTGACAAGATCTGTCGCTCAGGCGTGTATAGATTTGAGGCAATGGAGATTCAGATAAGGCACTAGATCCTGAGAAAGTACAAGTGGCAAAGCTGTTGCTCACGGAGCAGGTACTCCATTGATTCAGAATCTCCAGCACTCTGACCACATACGTATGATCACACATCCATCTGAAGGCCATACCTGGTGTTGCTGCTGTTCAGGACTGAGAAGCCACTGCCGAGGTCGTCTACTGCAGCATTGCCCCACATTCTGAGCCCCTCAGAACCATTCACAGCAACTGACCCAGCCACGCTATTGCGAAATGTGGATTGACTGATTGTGACGTCCTGACCCCCAAGAACCTGCATGCCATGTGTTCAGACTTTAAGTCAGCTTTTGGCAGATTTGTATTTAGCAAAATCGAGATGCATGGTTCGTGTGACAATAACTCGGTGCCAAAGTGATTTTGCGTGAAATTGCATTACATGTGTGGATGTAGAGGCAGCATCCTCTTCATTGATGTCAGGCAATTCATTTTGTCTATGAATCACCATTCACTGGATATCCTCATTATATGTTCAGACCCTTGTAATGGCAATCCCAAGCAAAGAAAGTGGCATCGCAGGATACATCTCTCCCAATTTCATACAGAGAACCTGACCTGCAGCGCCGGCACGTCACCCTCCTGGCCGCAGGCGGCAAATTCTACACCAGAAATCGTGAGGTCTGTTGTGCTGGAAGAAGGCGCCAAGAGTGTCCTGCAGGCATGGCTGATCCCAGGAAGGGAGGAGGTGCCCTGGATCTTGATGTTGCGTGTCAACAGGATGACCTCTGCGCGGACCTCCAGCTGCACAAAAATTTGGCATGTCGGCGAAGATGAAAGACTTAGTCATGGGATAGGACACCTGGAAAGGTATACTGCAATATCCGCAGATAAGTGCAGAAGCGGTCATTGGCAGAAGCCCAATAACCTCAGGTAGCAAATGGTCATGGCAATGAGGAGATGACAATCTTGGAGATTTAGGCATGACTTTCTGGGAGGCAGGTATGTGGGATTGCAGTCTGTCGACACCACAGGCGTGTCAGTGCTGAACTCTTCGAAGCCAAGGCAGATCCTGTGCATACCTCCATGCTGCCAACAGCTTCAAGCGCGGCACTCCCATAGTGGTCATACAGCAGCGGCTCCACAAGGGTGACGACGCTGCCCGAGACTTCTGCCACAATGGCAAACTCACCCCCTTCGGGGCCAAACCCGCTGGCTGTGATGTACACCTCCTCCTCCGGCTGCCACCCCACTGCCTGGGAGAGCAGGAGCGCTGCATGCACAAGGCTGCCTGAGACACCTACACTCCTCTCCCAGTGTGTGTTTCCATGTGGGTAATATGGACGTGGCCTTCTGATGCCTGCTTGATGGAAAATTGAGTGGTTGTATACTGGCCTAGGTCAGACAGGTCGAGATACTTCCTGTCGCATCTAGCCACATGAGAATGGTGCTCCCGTGCATCTTTTGTTGACCTATCTGACAACTCATATGATGCTCCTTCAGTCTGCAGCCTCCCTGGACCAAGCTGATTCTAACTCTGACAGAGAAACAGGCTTCAAGTGTAAGCTTCATCAGCAAGATGAGGCTGTAAGTTTGAGCAGGACAAGCAAAACGAGAATACACGGGTGAAGGTCATGAATCACTCACTGGTGCTGCCTGACGTGGCCGTCGCTGCCAGCCGGGCCCATGGCTCCCCGGTAAACGGCGAATCACCAACGAGGCTCAGGGAACCCTCTACCGCCAAAGCCTGCAGAAGAGGGGTTGCCTGCTCGCTCCATGTCTGGTTAGACAATCTTCCCAATACACATCTGGACTTCTAATGCTGTCACAAGCTGATACTTTTCAAGAATGAATGGAAAGAGTGGCATGGCGAAAATGAAGAGAGCTCTGTGAACTTCACTTCCAAAGCCGTCCAGCACTGTCCACACCTCCCAAAGCGTGGACATGCACTCAGTCGATAAACAAGAAAGGTTCGAGACGCCGTTACCTTTGTGACTGCGCCGTAGCGTTCCGGGAGGTCCAGTGGTGCATCTAGCGGGCTGCCAGTCAGAAGGATGGTGGCCTGGCTGCGGTAGGGGTGGCTGACGTTGCCAATCTCCAGCAGGGCCATTGGCGCAACCAAGATGCTCAGTGCCTCCAGAATGGTTCCGTTCCTGCATGTCAGAAGCATCGGCACTGCCCCAGTCCTCAAGGGATAGAGATTGTCAATGAGCAACATTTTGCTGGAATGCACTGGCAATGCATGAAAGGCAGGCTGGTGGCTTGGGGTTCCATGCCAGGTAGAGCGGCTTCTCCCCGCTCTGAACCACCATAATCTGGCATGCCGAAGTCATAAAAGGGTGAGAGGATCAATGGTTTGGTTCTGAGTTGGTGGAGAGGTGGGGTGGGAGGGTTGGGGGGGGGGGAAGCAGGTCTCAGTTCAGGCTTACCCCTTATGAACAAATGGTAGACTTTCTATGGACAATTAGAACCTCCATAAAATCGGGCTTGATATCCAGCAGCAAGTCCCACTGACACTGGGAGATGGGATAAAGCAGGGGTTGGGGAAAATTACAACTCACCCCTGCTCAACAAAAGACAGCCTTCCTCGGATGGTGAGGATCCCCATGGGTTCGGGCAACACATCCAGCAGCAGGTCCCACTGCTGGGGCACCTCTACGTCCTGATCTGGTTCCGGCAGCTCCCCCTCCGGCCACTGGCTTGCGTTGGACCACAGCCGCACAAATGGCTCTCTCAGTGGCGGGGCGGGTGGTGGTGATGGCGGCTCAGAGCCACATTCGGCTTGATTGCAAGGTTCCAAACGCACCACCAGCTCCTGTCAAGATCACACCTCCGAGTCGTGTCAGCTCCCATGAGGGGTAGCAGACATGTGCAGTTGGTTTGTCGAAAGCTTGATCCTCGCCCAGCAGAAGTTTCAGGACCCTGAGCAGGGTACCTATTCATCAGGTGGGCAGCTGGCTCATTGATCTTATAGATGGCTCAAAAATTTTCAGTACAGTACAGTTGTGGCAGTGTTTCATAAGTATTGTCTAGATGTCGTTTTGGAAGCTACAGGCCTTCACTATTTGGAAGAAGAGTATCGTATCGTGATTCAGAGCTGCATAAAGGATCTCTTGAGTGAGTGGCAACGATTGCGAGATATGAAGATGCAGCTTTTAAACAGAAGCAAAAGATACCTGGGTGCCATTGGTGGCGCCAACAAAAAGCAACTGCAGGACACCCCCTTCGTTGTCCAAGTACGCCCTGCTCGATGGGAGCGACATCTCCTCTGGAATTGGGGTGCTTAGCTGCAGAAGGTATTGTTTTCTCACACATTACATCGCTGATATTCTGTACACCACTGTCTGTTCAGGGTGGGTTGGAATTGAGAGAAAAGATGGGGAGCATTGAGGGGACCAGAGGGGGATTGATGTCTTCTACAGTATCCTCCTCCCCTCATCCACGTTGATCCCTTCGGAATGGCTTGCATACAAACACCTTCAGCAGCTGAGCCAGATTCTCTTCCCCCCCTTGGAAAGCCTGAGTGTGCAGTGAAGCATGTGCAGTTGCACAGTGCATTACAATACCTCGTTTTCAGGATTTAGAGCCCCACTGTGATCACAAGTTTCAAATTGTCACTGAGTTGATGAGAACTGTAGCACACAACTCCATAAGTGCTGCCAGAAGGTAAATGCGATCACTGAGGAGAGATGAGCACTGTGCATGCTTTGTCTGAATCTGGATGAGGTCAAGCTACCTGGAGGGACTGGGCCCCAATTTGCACCATTACCCTGCCCAGCGGCTGACCCACGGACATGTTCAGGGCTGCATACGACCCTGGCTGCAAGAGTGAGGCTTGGAAGCGCAGGGACCCGACCGTCTGCAGGCCTCCCTCCGGCAATCGCAGGGCATAGGAGTTGCCGTTAAGGAGAGCTGCACTCCATCCCTGGGAAGGATTTACCCCCATGTCCTGCCTGCAGGCATGCCCGATAATGACCAGTGTCCGGCATGCAAACACCTGACTGGCCCCGATATTTTGAAGGTTTTACATCCCTGCATGTGAGGCACATTGTTCCTTGGAGATCATCCAGCTTCTGGTCAGCTCTCAGGTTGCTCACGGCACACATTCCCCAGGAAGAAATGGTTGAGCATTGGAAATTGGTGACTAGTGATTTGGATGTGGGACGGCTGCATTTTCCAGCAGAGAGCGCAATACAGGAGTAGCCTGCTCAACTCTCAGTCTTTTAAGTCAAGCGATAAGCAAATTTGGGGTCAAGGCAAGGCCAGCTGATCCTCAGCATATCCTGTGGGGGTCGCAATAGATTCAGCATTGACATGATTCTCAGGGGAGGTGTGGGTGGTCTTGGACCTGCAGGGGAGCTTTGTGGTGTTGCCCGAATCGTTGGTGATAAACATGCTGCCAGGAGGGTCAGACATTCCGAACTGGAGGACCTCCAGGCGGAAAAGGCTGAGGCCATCATCGCCAGGAGCGCAGACGGCTGCATCCGGGAGGTTGGGCAGAGACGGGCAGGCATCCTGAAGGTGCGGCTGCTGCATAGCCAATGATGCACCTGCAGAGAGAATCCGAGGGAATGGATATCCTAAACCAGGTCAGACATGTCTCGACCATGTCTTGCTTCAGCTGGATGGCATTGAGGTGCCTCCAGAAAACCTGGGGAAGGGCATGCTGCTACGGGCATGACACCTGGATGTGCGGCTTGTTGTGACACCAGACAGGTCCCCACCACAAAGTGTGGACTGCAAAGAGATAGACACAGATTGTATTTGCAGCAATGGACGGCAAAATGGGTCACCCAAGACTGTGCTGGTGGTCTGTGAAACGCAAAATTCGGGTCTGCTGAAGTTTACAGCAGCCACAGATGGGCACATCATCAACATTTGAACTGATTTTGGCAACGTCCCACCCATGACAAAACTGATTGCTGGCGTTGAGGTGAGGTGGCCTAGGCACCATTGGAGGGCGAACAGCGCATAGCAAGAGCTGATCAGGTTGGCTATGCTTTATATGTGGGGTTGCAGGTTGTTACATACGCTGCTCCTGTACCTGCAATGCCGGTCAATGTTCCGTCGGTGTCCTGCACGATCCCATCACCGCCGTTGACAAAGCCGACAGCCACTCCCTCCCCTAGGAAGGTCACCTCAGATGTCACTCCCAACCTCAAGCCTCTAGAACTCCATCCTGGCTGTTGACACCTGTGGAGGAGCACCTGCCTTTGACATCAAAGAAGTTTGCTTTGGTGAAGTGAATATGCTGCAGGCTATGATAATGGAGGTCCACTTGTCATCATTATATGACTGTACTCTAGCCATGAGTAGAAATGCGGATGATCATAAATGTGGCAAGCTCCTCAATGTTGACCTTCGGGAGGCACAATAATTGCAGCAAGAAAATTTCCACGAAGCTCAGCCCTACAGCTTCTCTGAGAGCTTTGCGATTTGACCAGTACATGCTGAGAACAAATGAATAGAAATTGTTCTTGGCTCAGGGATGATCGCGCACCTGGCGCATGGGGACATTGGCAGCGTTCCCGGGGCTCTGAACCTAGCAAAAGTCACGGCCTCCATTGTCTGCTCATCCGTCCACCCAGACATTGCCCTGTGCACGACCCAGCTCAGAATGGAATGTTCGCACTGGGAAAGACACATCAATGAGCGGCACCAATTCTTCCATTATCCAAATCACATCTGCTAGAAGGGGAAAAGGATGGGGAAGGGAAGTCTGTGGTTAGATTACAGCAAAGTTGGGGGATCTACGCACCAGCCAATGGTGTAGTTTTCTGGAGACATGAATGGGCTAGCATGGAATCGCGGTGGAATGTCAGCCACCGGGCTGCCCATCTCCCCCACAAAGAGCGCACCCTTCAAGCTCACACTCCCAATCCTGAGAACCTCCAGGCTGGTCCTGCATGCAGAACACACCTTTGTTGCACTTCCCAGGCCCATTGCACATGTACAAGTCAATTCTGAGGATGGATTAGGGTCTATTCTCAGGACTCCAGAGCCTTAGAGAGGCACAGCTGTCAAAGTTTAAATCCATCTCGAAAGGTCATTAACAATCCCCAGATTGCAGAAATATAGACAGGAAGGGGAGAATCATGCAGAATTTCTAGAGATTGGCTGACAAGGAAACAGAGTGTGGGAAACATGAGCCTGAGGGTTCCCACCGCGAATTGTCAGCAAAAGCCAGGTTCTGCAGCGTGATGTTCTGCAGACCATCCAGGATCGCTCCGCTGTAGGCATGTCTGCAACAGAAAGAAGGATCATTCTGACATGAAACTTCCCAGCTTATAATAATACTCTCTGTATGCATTCGCAAATTTCCCACCCTTCTGATAAAAGCGCGCCAAAGGTGTTTCCAAAGACACCATTTCTACCTTCTTCCATCGACCTCTTATTTCTTAGTCTGTCGATGTGAACGCCGCTTCCAAAGCTTTTTGGTAACATGTTGCAGATTAATTGGCAGGCTTCTTGTCGGAACATTCATCCCCCCCCCCCCCCCCTTCCACCCCCATACACACAACCCCCCCTCTGCCATCTGCTAGAAGCCTCACCTGTAGATTGTGACTGCCGATATGTTGGCGGCAGGCCAGTCTGTCTCAGCACAATCTGTGCCTTCAACTAGCAGCCCTGCTGCCTGGTTGCTGTGAATGGTGTTGCCCGAGAAGTCCGAAAGGCTGCTTCCACAGGACACGCTCCCATCGCTGCTGGCAAACCAAAAGCCGTATCCTTCTGAAGATGAAGCCGCATTCCCCCTGTCGATTGCAACCGCTGAGAAAAGGCTCGCTGGAATGAAGAAACTGGCGGTAGGCAATCATGAGAAGCTCTCTCAGGGCAAGATAGAAACGGAGGGTTCCTCCATAAAATTGGTCTCAATACCCGTAGGCAATACAACAGGTGAAGAGACTTGCACTCGCTTTTTGCTTGCTGCCACCCTTTCCCGTGGTGTCAACCCATCTATCTTGATGACTTATAGGTTTTGCAGCTGTTCATCAACAATCTCTTTTCAGTCGTGGAGATTTGGCTGACAGGTAGCTCTCATGATGGAAAGGAAGCGGTAAAATACTTCGATGCTCAAATTTGCAAGCAAATTCACTATCAGGGATTGCCAGGGCTGTATAATTATGTGTTGTACATATTGGAACTTGGTTCAAGGATGCTTGCAGGACGCTCTGCTAACGACACTGTGTGTGTCTGTGTCTGTTTTGAATGCACCTGAAGAGCAGCAGAGAACGGTCACCTGAAGCTATTGTTCCAAGCCTCAGAGTAGAATATTGCGGGCCGCACATCTGATGCCATAAGTAGGGAATTGCTGGCTGCCCACATCCCCAGATTGTTCCGCACAGTGTTATCAATAGATGCCTGACCCCTGATTGACAGGCTGTGGCCGTGCGAGAAGGCCAGGAGGTTGTCCTCAAGTTGGACGTTGCTTGCATCCAGAAGTGAGACTGCCTGAGAAGAACAAGATTTTTGAAGCGTTTAGGTTGCGCCCGCAAAACCCTTGAGATTATTGCTGACAAGGAATTGGCTTGGTTTTGGACGCGTGCTCCAGCATCGGGAGCGGAGAGGGGGGGGTTGGGTTGGGGTTGCAAGCTATGATGATTAAGTGCATGAGATCTGAAAAGGTATCAAGCTTGTGTCAATTCTGCAGGTATTGCTCTGGGCAGAAGCAGTTCATTAAGAGCGTGACGAGTACTGCAATGCGGACGCTTACCAACGAGATGAGAAGGTACCAGATTTTACAAGGCCCTGACAGGTGTTGCGTTATTCTGGGCTGTGGGGGGACACCTGGCCAATGGAGTGCTGGATGGAGGAGTTTGTGACGCTGTTTGGCCTGTCGCCCGTCACATTGACAAACTCGATCGCCGATGAGCCATTGACCTGCAGGGCGTCATCTGTGAGAATGCAGCAGCTTTTGAGATCCGATGGTGTGCAAATGGTGCTGTTCTCACAACAATCATTGACGAGATTGAGGATCAGATCTTTTGCCCACAATGCACACTGTCAAGGTACCTCTCGTTCTAATTGTTTCCGCTCTCTATCAACAGAGTTTTGGGATATGAGCAGAACGGTCATGATCAAAGGTGGCAACGGGTGGGTGATTGATGTCGCACACAAAGTACATCCGGTAAACTGGTACACATTTTCATAGTAGCCAGTCTAAAGCCCAGGAAAGGGGAAAGGTGAGGATGATCCCCACCTGGCCACATTGCAGTAGATGGACGTTCGAAAGCTCCACAGAGGAGGACCCGTTTACTACGACTTGCGCTCCTGTCATTACCAGGTTGCGAGTGGCCAACCCCACCTCTGCCCTCACATCCACAGCCGAGGGTCCCCCGCCGCCTGTTCCATGACACGACCAGATTCGGGATATTGTTCATAGTTAGTCATCATCTCTGACACCATATCAACAACGCGCAGCTCAAAACTGGCTGTGCGTGTGGGGCATGGCAGGAATATAATCTGTCTGCACCGTGACCACCAGACTCATCTCTGGCAATCATTTCAGCATATGCTCAGTGTATGGATTGGAAAAGCTCCAGAATGGTCAGTGAGGCACCTGGAAAGTCTAGAACTTCTCCCAGGTGATCAAACTCAAGGGGCATTGCCAGCTCGACGAGGGCACCGTTAGTAACGGCGGCCACCTGCCGGGTCTCCACCTGTGAGCCATCTGTCGTGGAGGAGGAGATGACAACAGTCTCGCCTGCCTGCGATATAGAAGGCTTATGATTCCTGGTCAACCCTCAAACTGTGCAGGGAGCTGTGTGCAAGTCACATCAGTCCTTGCTAGAGGCACCATCTTGGGCGTTCCTGCTGCTGAATGGAAATGCTCAATGACTTTCAGACAGAACCACCAGGTATCAGCCCCATAGACCAGTGCCATTTGCAGAACCCCCCCCCCCCGGGCTTAGCTTTCCTGGGCTACATGGCGATACGTCCTGCCTTCCATCATCCTTCCATGCCTTACCCTGGAATGAAATTGAGTTCCTCAGGGTCGCAAAGTGGGACAAAAAGTGAGGCCGAACCTCTCCATAAGTGTAAGCCTTACCTGGGATGACATGACTTGACAGCAGTCAGACACTTTTGCAATCCAGACAGGGACATTAGAGTTAGAAAGATGCTCCCTGCTGTAACAAAGGTGCAGCCGGACGACAACCTGCCAGTTGACTGCTTCAGCAAGCTCGAGCGTCCAGTCGCCGGCACTTGCCGTGCGGCCAAGCCAAGTCCAGGCTGGCCGAACGGGCGATCCGTGCAGTGAGAGGCGGCCGGCCTGAACCCTGATGCACCCCTGGCACCGCTTGGGGGGTGCGGAGCCCTCCTGTGGAGTATCAGACCCAGATTGAGGGGTGCTGAAGTCGTCCCCGGGCGGACGGCTATCACTCAGGTCCAGTGTGGCCCTGTGACGGAAGGGTTTCCACGGAGAGCCGATCTCCAGGCTGGCGTTAGGGTGCGAAAGCGTGATGCTGTCCGCTGACAGTACCAGGTCCTGCACCATAGATGCGTTCTTCATTCCAGCTGGGGCAGCATCAAAGACATGGCCTCTTATTCTGTGGATGCAGATAGGAAGCTTTCTCCTCTATCAGATCTGCAGAGATTTTAGGAGAAGGATCTCACAGTATTTTGCATCAACTATGACAACCTGCGCCCGTGGAAGCCAAAAATGGGGAGCATTCTGGAGCAGTGACAGTTTTCTGATTTCCATGTGTTTCTGGCAGGTTTGAGGAGGAGGTTCAGCCTTCTTCAAGGGGCTGAGGGCACATCCGCTGATGTACCCATCACTCTCGCCCTTGCCAGCACAAACAAATTGAAAAGCTTGAGAGCTAATCCCAAATAGCCAGAAGGGAATTCCACCCCCCACACCCTCTTTTTGGTGGCATTGTGCTTGCAAATAACCCCTCCGCCCCTCCCCCCCAGTGGGGTGAAGTATGCGACGTTCAGATCCATTGATAACATGGGGGCTCCAATGTCAAATTCTTGGAGCTATTGGTGAAGCTCTCAGGTAGTCAAATGTCGCTATGATGAGAGTATCATCTCCAGGGGACACCACCTGATCATCCGAAAACAGCAGTGAGCCCAGCACCGTCACCTCCCCAAGCCTGGGGGGAGAGACGTCCAGCACAAAAGTCCGATTTGCCGGAATGGTGACATCGTCCCCCTCTTGAGGTGCTCCCCCCTTCCAAGCCCCCGGGTCAGACCACCTCGACACATAGACAAAAGGTCTGTCTTGCATCTCTGCGATTCCATTCAGCGCCACTCTGATGCTCATGCCCAGGCCAGGGTCGTACGATGGATAGGCCAGTGAACCCTGCAATTGTCAGCACTGCTCATTTTGGAGGGCTTGCGAACAGACTGCAAGCACTGAGTGCTTAAATAACAGGGCAAACCCATGACGATTTTCTGCGCCCCATTGAAGCAAGCCTTTATATCTCTGCGGAACCCCACTTCAGCCAGTAGTGCAGGCTTAAATGACTTCAGAAGTGGTGAATTGCCCTCACTTCTCCAGATATGGTTTGGCAGCGCAGAAAGGAGTTGGTGGCGCCAGCCAGCACTTGGCAGGGCACTCCCCCAATCTCTACGGCCACCGGAGCAATGCCAGGCAAGCCCTGCACATCATGGCAGCAGTGTCAAGAAGAGCAGTGGCAGCAGCCGTACAATCTCCATGTACAAGGTTGTGACATGATAGGGAAGGTGAAACTGCACAGGCAGCGTTCAAGCTATCAAGCTATTTTGAATTTTGTATCATGAAACGCTAAGAAGTGTAGTTCAAGTCTTCACACTGGAGCAAACAGGTAGGATCAGATCAGTGTCCTGGCAAACTTGGAGGCTCCTTTCCAATTGATGGGAGAAAGAGGCAGTGCACATATCAAGGAGGAACGTGGCGAAAGGCAATTGTAAGGACAAATTCAGAAGAGCCAATCATACCTGGGGGGAATTTTCATCAGTGAAATTGCCCAACAGCAAGTCTGTAGACGCCCCAAGATCTGCCACACTGGCATTTCCAAGCCACTTCTCCCAAGCTTCAGTGCCATCCTGGGACAGGAGCCAGCTGTCGGGGTAATCACTGCCAGTCCAGAGAGGCAGCAGGTTGCTCCCCTCAATGCTGATGATCGTGCCCCCCTGGAGGGGACCATCCGAAGGAGAAATGTTGGTGACGAGTGGCGTGAGGTCCGGCGTGAACGTGAATGCATCCCTCAGAGTGGCCTGCATATGGAAAGCTCTTGTCACCTCATCTTTGTAAATCATATTAAGGAAGAGTCTTATAGCAGTTGGGAGGAGGGGGTATTGTGCAAGCATCAAGATGCTTGTATGATTTTGTGCAGCTGCAAAGGATTCATGATAATGCCTAGACAACACCTCGATCGCTGGGCTGCTCTAATTTTATGAATTCTGATGGTGAGGCACTTAATCCGCAGAATTGCCATGACATGACTACAAGTAAGGTTTTTGTGTGATGATGCTTCTCCCTTCACTCCAACTCCAAGCAAAGGAGAGCATCGCTACACTGGCGAATCCAATACAGGGCGCTTATCATCGTTTTGGTAGCCAGCTTTGTATGGGAATGGGAAGATCAAGATATAACCCTCAGCATCTCATCAGAGAGGTGCCATTCTACTGTTCTGTAAGGATTGTCCAGCAGGAATCCCATGGAAAGCGTGAGAAGGGAAATGCGTTGCCATGGTCGCTCACCGTCTGGCCACCAACTGACACAGTTACGTCGCAGGTGACATCATCTGATGGATCAGGGGAAGGTGGGGTCAAGCAGAGCAAGCTTCCAGGACTCCCGCCCATGACCTCACAGTCTTGCCCGCAGATTTGCACCCTGCAGATAAACAGGCAAGAATTCCCTTTGGCCACCAGCTCTTGATGGCAAACAGAACAGCGACAGTTCAAGGGCAACGACACAGGAATCTTGCAAGGTATCAAAGCAAGACAGGATAGTATGGAGCTACGTCCAAAATGTCCAAACTGCACATATCAAGTCATTAAGGATCAAATTACCTGCCCCTGTCGGCAGATGTGGAACCAGTGCCACGGCCATAGATAGCCAGCATCGTTCCCCCCAGCACACCACCAGCGGAATGGAACACTCCCATTACGTCCAAGGGAACACTCACTATGACAGGCTGTGGTGCAATTGCATAACCGAGTCCATAGACAAATGCCTGGACCTCCCATGACCCCGCTGGCAAGCCCGAGAAGCTGCCGAGAAGCTGCGCAAACCAGAACCTCCTCTCGTCATATCACAGGAGATACACCGGTCTAAAGCACTACGGAAGCAGTATTATTTTAAATTTGATTGAGGCATGAAAGCAGAGATTGAGCAGCAAAAGTATGAAAGCTCTTGTGCTTTTTAATGGGCCATGCTGCATTTGGACTTGCATACCATGCAGTTGCTACGTCATGCCCTTCCGCATATATGTAGAAGATACTGTGCACGTGATGATTACATTCACTGGAAGGAAAGATGCTCGCACCTTTGTATCCGAGGCATTGTTTGTCTGTGCTTGAATGGAGGTGTTGCCCCTCACAAAGCCGATCGCCACCTTTTCCATATCTGTGCCAAAGCCACTGCCCCTGCAAAGCCCTCCAACTTCATGACTTGCGTATCTTAAGAGAGCACCACTGCTCAATTGGAGGAGGGCTCTAAGACTGGAGGGTGTTCTTGATTGCAAGGCCCAAGTCAGCCCTGCAGTAGTATGATACAGAGCAATGAACCGCAGATATAGAAAGATTTGTAGGCCTGTCAAGGTAAGCCGTCTGTTTCTTGTCGGAAAGGAGCAGAATTTGACGAATGAAGAGCATCGAAGGGGACTAAGATTAGCATGCAGAATCCCAATGGCTCCTTCAACTTCAATGTATATAACAAAATCATCATATCCCAAGCAACCTTCCTTCCCACAGAGCTGGATATCATCCAATTAAATTCTTGTGTGTGCAAGGGTGACTCACTGAATGCGAATGGTGCCATTGGTGGAGTCTTCGAATTCAATGGATGCCCCATCGATTTTTGGAGACCCTGCCGCCACATAGCGCAGGAAGGGGGTCACAGTGTACGGACCCGAGGGATCAGGGGCGGGGGAGGCTTGAGATAGCCTGCGTCCCTGATGGGCTGCGCTGTATTGGGCAGGGATGTACTCAAATCCTTCCTGAAAGGCACCCCCGGCTACCTGTATGCCCAAATAGCTGATAAGCTGCATCCCCTCATTATACTATTGACATGGATTTTACCCCTCTCCTTGTATTCCCTGAGCCTTGTATGGCACAACTGCATTGATTGGTTTTGCAATTCCAAGCCCATGCAAATGCTTCATGTGAATATCCAATCAACATTCATTGCTGAAATAGATGCTTGCATTCTGCTCGCTGGAGAGCTCCATTACTTTGCAAGATGGATGCTTCTAGCCCTTCCCCTATGGCGGCGCATTTTCACACTCTCCCTGCTTTGTCAGCACATGTGCCAAGCTTGCACTGGGAGGTTCTCAAGAAATAGGTGCACCTGGATTGATGCGTTTGTCGCAGATTGAACGGCAGGGACCCTGCACACGACGTTTGTGCTGCTGATCTTTGTAATTGGACACTCCTCACCCCCAATCAGAATGATGACTGAAGAGGTATTGCCACCGAAGCCACCCCCTGATATACCCAGCAGCGTTCCTCCCAATGGACCTGCATATTTTTAACTCAAGCTGAGCGTCCTTTTTTCATGCAAAGGAAAAACATATGAAGCCCCTTTTGTTGCAAATTGTTGTCTCCCAAAAAGCAGTGAGTTGAATTGTCGACGCTGCATCCCCAAGCACTCCAGTAGCTTGCAAACTATCAATTGGTTGCTTTCCTTGCGGTTCATCATTTCTATGTACAGGCAGCAACAGTAGTTTATCGTTGCAGTCTATTCTGCCATAGAATGATTGCGTTGCGATGGACATACAGCCATCCAGCTGGACACAATATACCTTGCTCAGATGGCTCCAAGCCCAGACAATTTTGGATTGCCACCTGTCTAAGAAGAGCACAGTACAGGATGGGTGAGGTGGGATGGGCAGGGAAATGTAGATAAGAGGAAGGGGTTGTTACTGGTCTTTGGGGCAACGGCGTCAATCCGAGCAGTGACTGTCAGGAATGGCATAGTGTCTGCCAAACCAGCCTGTGGGATCCACAGGAGCACCCTGTACACCCCTGCTTGCAGCTCATTGGGCAGTCTGCAGGACAGACCAGTCGCCACCAGATTCACCTGCCGGCAGCCTGGAATGCAACACACATTGTCTGTGAGCCTTACAATCGAGAACGACCTGCATTGGATATCTCTGGAACCCCACCACGCTCTATCAGATACCAACAGGGGATTATATCCTGTTGCAGACTCACCTTTCAACCTGACTCACCTTCCACCCAGGGATTGAAGTTCAGGATTGGATTTGTCAGGCATTTTGCCCTGGTAAAGCGGCACATGCATTTTTTTGCTTGAGATGTGCGCAGCATTGTCCTTTAGCAGCGGATCTCACTTGGCAGATCCAGGAAATTTGGCATCTCGCTCGATTGGAACTTCGGCGGCCCACTAGTCCCCCCATCATAGGGTTCCGTAGAACCGTTCAGCCTCCAGAACAGGATCAGCAGGTCCCCCCCTGCATACAGGCCTTGACTAAGACCTGTGCGCTGCGCTTGTGTTTCACATCCGAGAGATCATGGGCTGCAAGATTTCATTGCTGCGCCTGACCCAACTCTTCGTGGGAGCTCTTAGGTGCTGCTGGCAAACAAGGCTTTTGACCTGATGAAATGTTTCCAAATGACGCCTCAAGCATTGGAGTAAGGGCAGTATCAAAGGACAATCAAGTGATTTTGTCCTACTTTCGTACCTGCACAATATTATCTCCGTGCAAATAGCAAAGAAATAAATGAGATGTGCGGTGCCACAAAAGATTATCACACACCCTATTTGTTCTCCCAAAAAGCGCTGTTCTCAACTTTAATCGTTTTAGAAGACAGACAGCTACCTGAGAAAGAGCTTAAAGAATCAGTAGACACCAAGATTGTCACGTTCCCGCCCCAGGCGACCCTCCCCGAGAGAATCCCCTGGATAGCAGGCGTTGCAGCATTCTCCGTCTCAAAGGTGCAGCACCCCTTTTCCCCCAAACCTGCCTGCAATTACAAGCTGCCTTGGAACTTTTTAATGGGAGAGGGAGGTAATTGTTTGCTGGCTGGATGGCTGCCATGTTGGGGATGCAGCTACTCCCAACAAGTAAATATATGGTGTATGATCTTAATGGATCCAGAGCAGTTTTTGTCCCAAGCAAGTTCGTATACCTAGGATAGCAGACACTACCCTTATCCGTTCTACTCCTGACCTCCCTTGACATTCTGGCAGTTTGAAGTCAGTGAAAGGCTTTGGCAATGTATTCTGATGCCATCGGAAGCTGTCTGATGCGGCATCACACTGCATCTACCAATATTTTCTCATGGGCTGTCTCACCTGTCTGCCATTTGCGGCAAGAAGCACACTGTGATTACCAGGTGGGGGATTCTGATCCACAACGCAGGTCACATCTGAGGCATTTGCGGAGACCAGCAAGCAATTCACTTGGCTGGCCACAGGGGTCTGGGATCCCAAGAGGCTGACTGTCAGGTCCTGGAAAGGGGAGATTGGGAAGCCTTGACCTCTGACTGTCAGCAGGGTTCCACCTGCAGGTAGAGATTTGAAAAGTCACCCACCATTGGCTGAGCTTTCAGTGCATTGCGCTCAAATGGTGATGTCACGGTGCCGAACTGTGCTTAGGAGCTATCAGGAGCAGATTGTTGTGTGGAAAAAACTGGGTTCAGAGCTGTGTGGAGAGAAACCGGATCAGAGCCTGTTGCTAAGAGAAGGACACTCCTGCATGTTGAATCATGCCCCTGCTTGAGGTCGCTAGCCAGCAGCCACATGACAACTGGGACCAGAGAAGAGAGGCCTAGGCTTTAAAATGACATATTATTTCTGATCCCATGGCAACAGCATGTTCCCCCCCCCCCCCCCCCCCCTCCACTTTTCTCCCACACCAAGGGGAGAACTTCATTGCTATCACACAGCCGTGCAAATGGATCATATGTAACAGTGACCCAAAAACAAGATTATTTGCCACAAAATATGTGAGGGATTGTGGTCATTTCCTGTTCAGATTGGGCCAAGGTCCTCAGACCTCTATCTGCAGGCAGTGGCAGCCATATTCTGTGACGTGGCTAGAATGCTTTCTGCTTCTTCTTCTCCCTTGCAATGCTTAGGCGTGCAGTGCCACAAAGGCACTCCGTACCTGCAATGCTGCCTGCACGGGGCTCCACACTGTCGACCTGGAATTGCCTTGCCACGCTCACATTGCTGGCTGCCAGCCCTGAAGGGTACACGGAGACGCTGATGGCCGCCAATCCAGGTGGTCCCGGGCCGACATCACAGGTGATTGCAGTGTCGTTCGAGGCTTGGACCCTGCATATGAGGCCTCCTACGCTCACCTGCATATCATGGAGCTGTCATTACCCTGTCAGTGATTCCCATCAGTGCTATGTACTATTTTCCCATCAGCAGGCATGCAGCCAGGCCAAGAATTCAATATTATTATTGCAACCCAGGCGAATCTCTCATTGTATGTCAGTCCGCTGATTAATATTTTAAGGTGTTTGGCAAGACAAGCACGTGGATGTGTGAGGCAAAGGTCCATTGAGGAGAAGGTGGGGTTGTTATTACATTCAAAGCCGCTCCCTCTGCAAAGCCAGCCCCCAAGATCGTGAGGGTGGCAGCAGCTGAGGCTGGCAGAACCAGCAGTCCGTAGGGATCTGTGTCCAGTGGGAAAGCTCAGAGCTCATCAAGCTTTTGCATATGGCCAGGTCAACGTAATGGATCAGGAATGTCTTGCATTGAATCCCAGTGCACCCAACCTTTTATTTTGCATAACGTTTGTGTTGCCGTCGACATACGCCATCATTCACTTGAGACAGGAAGCATTGCCGCTGGCCAAACCAAAGGGTTCGGTGTGTGGGGAGCGCATAGCACCTTCTGAATAGCTTCCCACCACCCCCAAAATTGATGGGGTGGCGGCCACGGAGTAGCCAACACTGAAGGTTTGATTGACGCCATTGACTGTGAGCACAAACTCCTGGCTGCCAGCAGCGGGACTGTGGGGGGCCAGGAACGTCAGAGTGGTGGAATCCAGTGAAATTGGAGACAGCTTTGCAGTAGAATTAAGGGCAGCCAGTTCCACCTGGGCGCCGAATCCGCTGCCTGCATGCCATTTCACGGCTTTTCAGCTTGGCTGGCGTTGATCATGCTCCTTGGGCAGCGTACATCATGGGATGTCAAGTGTCAAGAATTTAGGACGTTGCTTGTTGGGTGGGGACTGATGTTAAAGCCTGCATGACGCTTGTGAAGAATGTCAGGCATGGGTGGCAATGAAAGAGTAGAATTTCAGAGGTATTGCAGGAAGGTGATATGTGTACAGACCAGTCGTCTGTTGAGTGGTGTGCTGATGAGCATCAATGCTGAGAATCAGCTTTCTTGTTTTGTCTCAGAGTCGGCTTCCTCGTTGCACGACACATAGCTTACTTTTCATTCCTCACACAGCGCAAGGTAGGTGTCTTCAAATCATCATGCAAAGGATTTCTTCTCTCCTGGCAATTGAGATCACAGGGAGCATCGCGGTGTTCGCCGGATTCAAACAGCCCTTCTTGATGGTGAGCATCACGATCACAACTTTGCTCCACAACAAGGTAAAGGATGTGGGGATTCCAATCCCAGCCGCTGCTCACCTGTCAAGGTGATCAGCCCACCCCCGGCCATGGACGTCGCGGAGGGACTGACGCTGGAAATTATCAGAGCGTTGTCCGTCGCCACCACCAGCGGCTTTGCACCCAGGCTGATGGCAAACCCCCGCCCCCCAATATATACAGCCACCGGATTGGCCCCCGCAGCAGTAGGCTTTGGAATGCTGCAGACGATGATGCCTTCGTTGCTTGATTGCACCACGCAAGCCTGCACACACCCTCGCCTGAAGATGTGGGAGAAGGGAATGGAGGGACTCTGACACCACCTTCAGATTCAGACTCGGAAAGTAATGCATGGTAAATATGGGTTGTGATGCAGATCGGATTGTCAGGGGCACCTCTCAGCATCATTGCAAGGGGGCCTTGCTTTGCATTGGGTGAACATATCATATCACCATTGTCTTTTCCCACACGCATCAAGGAGAGATTAAAGATGGATGGTTAGCATTACCTTGTCTTCCACTGTGACAGCAATGTCAGCATTAAATGGCTGAGATAAATCTGGCAGGGGCAGCAGGTTGCTTCCATACAACACCACAGTGATATTGCCATCGCTGCCAACAGTATCATTTACAACTTTTAATCCTGCATTGAATTACACTTTGCTTGAGGAAAATGCTTATTCACTTTCACTTCAATTCCTGAAATTGCTTATTCAGTTCCTATCTTGAAGAGTGTGAGCAAATTTTCCATCTCTATTTCTGCCTTGAAATACACAGGCAATGCATTCTTACAGAGTGTCTTGTTCTTTCTGCCTTTACATAGTACTCACAATTCGGTCATGCTTGATCACTCCACATAGCTTGGGAAGCAGAGAGCAGCTCCTGCCCTTGTGGAAGGAAATAAGGAGAAGGCGCGAGAGCTAGAAAATGTATTCGATATTGAGTGATAATTCAGAATCCAAGGCAATCTATGCTGTCATGCCTAGACCTAAAATCAGTAAACCCAAAATTCAGAAATAGGTCTTGCTGGGCTTAAAGAATTAGAAAAGAGGCACACCAGCCAAAAGTGGAGTCGACTCTGGGGTTGCTGTGAAGCTGCACTGGCCCCCAGGAGCATTACATGATGCAGGAATGCCATCCGTACTCACCCTCACCTGCACAACACTGCTTGTTAGCCCCAACCTGGAAACCCAGTGCATTCCCTCACCCACTTGGCAATCAGTCAATGCGTTATTCGTTACTCTGTCTTAGTTGCTGACAAAAGAGCAACAGATGCGACCAGAAGGTTACTGGTGCAAGTCTGATAAGCAAGCTCAAACATTCTGACAGCAAAGCTGAGCCTGAATCTCCCTGGCCCTTCTCCTCGTCCTACTCGTGTGCAGGTCGACAGTATCATTGCCATCACAAAATGATCCATCCGGCTCATGCTGCAACCTTCTGGAACGCCCTTAATTTGGCAGCAGTACAAGTTCCTGACACAGCAAAGCAAGGGTGACGGGAAGCACCATCAAATTTGTTTACGATGCCAATGGAGGGGGACCTGAGGGGTGGCAGTAGGCACTGAGAGGAGGGTGGGGGGGATCTCGCTGAAAAAGGGCTGCTGGGAGCCTTCTACCAGCTGCGTTACATTCGCAACCACCCCAGCAGCTGAACCCTCCACTTGCAAGCCAGATGCATTCACCCTGACTAGTGGCATGGGACCAGTCACTCTGCACGCATAGTGCTGGCATCACTCGTGACCTAGACGAGTCTTCATTGATAATTTGAATAGGCATGAGGCACCTGTGCCGCTGTTTATTAGCGGACGTGCCGGTGTGTGTCTCCCTTTCAGTAATTTCTGATTTATCACTGTCAGCATTTCCTGATTTCCCTTGATCAGCAGCACAACAATCCAATGTCGTACTAATTGTCAGGGGAGACTGTGCTGCTTCAAAGCGAGGGCATGCTTGCTCCTAGAATTAATATTTGAAGGGGCAAATTCACGAGCTGAGAAACCAAGTGCATCATGTACCACTCATATTGCTTGCCTGGAATCCAAGCAGACTGTCACTCTGTCCTGGATCAAGCGTCCAAGACTGCTTGATGCGGTGGGATCATCGCCCAACACATGAGCAAAGGTACGTCTGGGATTGTCTCGCCATTCACCTAACACAGGACCTAAAGTAAAAATTGGATTGGGCCTACCCTCCAAACGTGAGGCTATAGTTGAAGCCACGCAACGAATCCCCCTCCAGCGAGACCGTCAATCCAACCCCCGCGGCACCCATCGTGGCGGCAAGGGCTCCTTGCAGATCTGCAGCGGTGGCGCCCCAGACCAGAGCGGTGGTGGTCCTCCCGTCCATGGTGATCGAGAACTGGCCAGTCACCGGGCCCGATGCGTTCTGCGGCGTTACAAACTATTTTTCAAAGTAAAGCTGACGCCCAGATTTTGATCGGCTGGGAACTTGTGCATGACACACTGTCTCCCCACAAGCAGAGACATTGTACGTGTCCTTGACTTGGGTCCAGGTGCACCGTTTGGCATCACACATGTTCTATGGTCACAGAGAAATCAGCGCCCAGAATTCGATCAGCCAGGATCAGAAAATCATTGCGCAATCGATCACATACT
>QAXI01000427.1:154884-180615 GCA_004335615.1 Chloroidium sp. JM
CCCCCCCCCCCCATTTCCCCCTCCGTTGATCCTGCATCATGATGTCATCGCCCATTGACACTTTGCCTGTCTGTTCAGAGCTGCCCTGCATTGCGATTGCCGTCCTGCTGCCTCTTCTTGAATCATGCGTACATGAGGGGAATCTGCCTGGAGGAGGCTACACCTGCAGGCCAAAAAGGCTGCACGCCCTCGACTGTTCGCCGGTGGCTGTGGCCTCGTAAGCACAAAGTTGCCACAACGATAGGACAGCCTGCGAGTCGGCACTGCCTCCCGGCAGCCCCAGCTTCCTCTCGACTTCCCTGGCCAGGTCCTGCCTCACTTCCTTCAGCCATGCCTCCTGCAGGCAATGTCGCTGCTCCATATGCTGCAGGGCGCATGTTGGAGGGCTCGCTAGCCAGCAACGAGTGGTCGAGTAAAGAGGACAGCGGTGACAACTCAAAATCAGCTTTGCACGTAGCTTGCGAGGTTCCCATCAGTGCTTGTAGCATGAGCACAGTGATTGCGCAGCCCATCTTGGAAATCAAAGAGGCAGATCAAATCAGGAGGGACGAAGAGGTTTGTCACCATGAGGGGATCCAAGGCGTCTCTGTAGCGTAGGTATGCCGGACATGCGTCATAGAACCTGAGCAGGGGGTCGGCGTGTCTGGGCTGCATGGTTAGTGCAATGGGTTGAGCGCTGCAGTTGCCTGGATCCCTCCCTGCACCTTGCAAGCAATACCGAGACAGAATAACAATTCAGGAAACAGTGTGGGGCGATTGATTTCGTGCTGGTTGCCAGAAGGCTTTGCAAGTCACTAAATGTAGGAAGAAGCTCAATGTGAGGTGGTGGTGGTCTTGATTTTGGTCACAAGTTGTTGAGCCATCAATATGCGTCGCTGTGACAGCATGATTAGGCAATTGCTAGGGAGGAGGAGCCGACGGTGATGCTTGCCCACCTGCTGGGAAAAGACCCTGTGCAAATGCAGAGGCGCTGGCTGAGGCTCTGGGAACCTGCAGCATCCAGACAGCCTTTCAGGCATATGTCCCCATCCCTGGTACTGACTCAGCCGTCCACCCCAACATTATTTTGATTATGGGGGCATCAAGCAGGATCAGGGGAATCAAGATGGCGGACGTCTTGTTTGCTTCGTTCGGCAGGAGGATCTCTCAATCTCTTTGAGTCTGGCTCAGCTGCCCTTGCTGAGCTCAATCATAACAAAGCTTGCCGTATGTCAAACAAGAATTTGGGCTTCTGAGATTGGGATTGGCCATAAGCCCAGCTGCTCTTGAGTGACGCCTGTAATAACAGATCTCTCTGGGCGGTGGATAGGTCAATTTCTATCGAGCTACAGCTGTGGGGCACACCTGGGTGGAGATGAAGGGGTAGGCTGAAGGCGAGTATGGCCTGGTCAGCAGGGTGGGGAAGAGGTCCCTAAAACGCCCTCCCAGGTCCCGCATCTCCTGCTCTCCATGGCTGTCAAGATACCCAGCGTTGTCCTTCGAGAACGGCGGCTCCCAACGCTGCGTCCAGGGGTGCTCCTCCTTGTTTTTGGCAGCCTGCTCACGGTGAATTGTAGAGTTGTTGTACTGTGTTGTGGAATTGCCGCAGCTTGGTTATTGGGGATTCATGACACCATCTCACCTCAAGGCATCCCACCATACACACTTGTGCCACACTACAGAAGGTGCATAGATTTGCATTTCGTTATCAACAGACAGGACACAAAGGGGGCTCAATGGGGAGGGGCTGTCATGGGTGTGATTGGCCATCGCGACCATCTTCGATGAGTGAGGTTCACAGGAATATGAGTGAGAAGTCCTTCTTTTCGAGGTTGTCGACAATTTTAAAAGCAAGTGATAGGCAAACTTGCCAGACTTGTAGAGCACAACCTGCAAGAGTGGCGCCAGCTTTTCTATCTCTTTCATGGACTTCAGGGTGGGCCACCGACTCCCATGCCTGCAGGAACAGCCAGATGTACGATTCAACCTCATATTAACAGAGCAGAAGAATGCTTAAGCGTGATTGCTCCGATCAATGCAATGCTTTTGAGCAGGCAGTGGAAAGGGTTGGTCTGATGCCAAATTAAAGAGAGAGCTGACAAGGCAATGATTCCTTTTCAGGTACCAACGTAAATCACAAAGCGCCCTGCCCCCATTTCCTGCTGGGAGATCCAACTCCCAACCCGTCGTTTGCTTGGGTTGATTAACAGTAAATAGCGCTGCGGCAAAAGGCATGCTATGAGTTGCAGGTTTGCTGCATGGCTCACCTGGCCACAAGGTACAGGTAGACTGGCTCGCTACCATGTGGTAGGCCCTCCAGAGCATGTGAACTGTTTGGAAATGGGCGCGCGTACTGATATGGGGTCTGAGGGAGCCACACATACCTTCATTGGCTGTATCCTTGCATATCTGATCCAGCATTTGGAAATAACATCCGTAATATTCCTTACATAATTTAAATGCATTGCATCCCACAGCAAATGCAAATTTGTCCTGCAGTACTCCACAAAAGTCTGCTGTTGAAGGTCAATGTTCGGCATGTGAGCGCACACCTTGCTGGAGAGATGCTCCATCAGTCTGAAAGCCGATGCTGGACACTGCATTGCCATGACGAAGACAGCCAGCCTAATTAAGGCGGACATCGTAACATCTAGTCACGTCGTGCTGGAAATATGCAACCTCGTCGGAACAGTTGAAATGCAGATGGACACAGAAAACAGCCTGGACTGATCTTATCTCAAGAATACGACGTGTGTACGCCGAGCTTGCGGATATTCTCAGAGTCGGTCTGTTACTAACCTTAAGAACTAACCAAGAATTTTCAAATTGCTTCGGCAGTACAGATGGCTGATCCAAGCACAGACGGAGCGGACAGTGCGTCGGAGTCCCGGGCGGACTGCATAGCAGCTGTCATAGAGAATAGGGCAAAGGAGGTCGGAGTGGCCCTTCTTCAGAGATGGGACATGCGACTCCTCCTTGTACAGCTGATCGAGACATCCAGGTGATGTGCTAGGCGGAGCTGCAATGCTGAGAAGGTTCAAGGCATCGTGTTACTTTTATTGGCGCCAACAAAATTACGCTTTAGTCCCTTGGACCAAGCAAAATACAGAATCTCAGATTTTCGCTTAGGCGCTCTGGCTGCGGCCTTCTTTCTGAGGTGTTTACCCCTAACATTGGGCAAGACGCTTGTCGTGGATTTTTACCAATTGCAAGTCAAACTAGTCAAACCACCATCGTAGCAGGGCGAGGAGATTGTAAATTTGCATTCTATTGATACACCAGGAAGGCCTCACAAGGTAAAATGAACTGCGGTCGTCACCTTGCAGGACCTACATGACGACCAAGGACCTGCTGCAAAGATATCAGCCTTCGGTCCTGTTGGTTGTGGCTTCAGCTCAGACAGCCCACATGAATGGCATCAACCAGGCCATGCAGACTGTCTGCCAACAGGTGCATCTGAACCATTCATCTGGTTCATGATTCCCCCCACACCCCTTTTTTGTTCCTGGGAAGACTGTTGATACTGCTGGCAATCAGGGAATCAGCTCCCCATGTAATGCACTACAGTAAGTAAGAAGGTGTGATCTTAATCTTGCCTGCAGAGCTGGCAGATTTATTGGACACTGCCCCTACCTAGTACTCTGACGCTTCTCTTAATCTCTTAGGATCATGGAATCCTGACAAAGTCAGAGAGGATATGTCTCAAAGCCTTTGCACATCCAGTTGTTCTGCTGCTCCTCAGACAGCTCAAGAGCCTCTATAAAGCAGGTGGGACTGCCACGTGGGGCATTTGATGACACCAAGGCATCCCTGGCACTTGAGCGTTATGCCACAGCAGAGTCCAGGAGGAGACTGGAGGGAGGCAGCCCTTCCCTGTATCTTGCTTTGGGCGAGTTCTTCTGCGGGACCGAATGCTGCCACAAGACTGTTTGTGGCTCAAGGATATCCTGAGCGCAATGGTTTCACCGCCTAATTCTGGTATCTTGCTGAGTTTCCTTGTTCATTTCACCCCCATGAGCACAATTATGGACAGAAGGAATGCATCTCTTCTGAGCAGATCAGTGGGAGACTGAACACTTCTTGAAGAAATGTTGTTGTTCTACAAGAGTCTTGCAATATGAAAGTGGCGTCAAAATTGCGAGTGATTGGTTTGTGTCACAATGCCCCTCTAGCACCTTCAGTGTCCCATATTGTACAATGTGCTTCTTCCCCCTCTACCAGATAGGTTATATATGTACCTATGTTGGTAAAGTCTCCTACTGTGTGTTCCAGGAGCGTCAGGGGCGCTGCTGGAGTACTTGGAGTCTGAGGGGCGACTGCTGGTGTCCAGTGGCAGCCTGGATGTCCAAATGCCCCCTTTAGGTAAGCAGGAGTTGCTGCGAGCTGCTTGTCACCTCGGTTCCAGTGCTGATTGGGCATCATTCGACGCATCAGATACTTTGCCTGACTGTGCAAGCTGGAGAGGCATCTGTTCATGCTTCAAGAATATCCAACAGAGCAGCATTTCCTTCTAACAAGCTTGGCGGAGATACGATCCATAGTTTACTGCCCCGGATGCCACCCGAACGTGCATACATGTTCCCTCACTTATGTTTGATGTGTGGAGAAGGGAGGAGAGAAAAGGGTGTTGGGGGGGGGGGGGGGGGGGTTACGGTCATTAATCGCTCCTTGTCCCCCTCCACCAAATTCTGAGGGAAGTCCAGCCCATTTGTAAATATTAACACACTCGCTGCGATGGCTACAGGCAGCCACATGCAGATGGATACGGCAAGTGTGGCGGGTTTGGAGCTGATCGAACCACTGCCTGGAGGCCCGCCTCTAAGCAAGCATGAGGGTTCCCTATACCGCTGGCTCAACAGGACCAAAACAAAGCCTGGCGCTAGGTAGGCGGCATCCTTCAGTATTCTGCCATCATCTTGCTGTGTGAAACGTGCATCCTGCATACTTGGTGAGTGAACCACCACTCAACTCTCAGCTGTCAGAAAACCAGAGTTCTTGCGATTTATTTTCTGACCTGTATGGACAGCCGGTGTGGTACGAATGAAAGCGTCTGCCCTGTTCCAATCAGGTGTTTCATCGGGCCCCTGTTCTGATTGACAAAGGCTTGTTGTGATTAACAAGTGGCCTCATACTTAGGTAAGTGCAGCCAGTCGCCCCCAGTCCACCAGGCAACTAGTCTGCTTTCCTTTCCAGCTTCTGAACGCCAGCCCTATATCCCCATGCCAAATCTCATGACTGACACCCTGCGCAACAGTCTGCTCAGGGCCAACATCCTGCAGCCCCTGACCAGCATCCCCACTCTCGCCCTGCGTCAAGATGCGATTGAGGAGCTCCTGGGCAATGGGGACCTGGCATTCAATGCCGCGCATGGGCTGAGTCAGCTGCCTCCGGATCTGGACAAGCTATGCTCTAGGCTGGCTCTCACGCCCAAGGATTCAGGGGATGCTGGAGTCAAGTGCCCCTTTCCCCTTTCTCCTCTTTCACGCATCAAATCACAACAATTCATATATGATTTCTTGTCTCTTCTTGAAAATAGGATGTGCTCGCCATTAAGGATACGGGAAGATTGAAAGCAAGAGCCCTTCCATTTTGAACCTTTACAAGGAAGTGCCAGTGGTTTCATGAGCCGTACAGAAAATTTCCATACCTTTTTGTGCTGGGACAGTCTTGCAAAGGAAGTATACTTTCAAGGCTCAACTCAAGTTGGAGAGAAACTCCTCTCTCTAGATCCCTGTACAGCCAATTATTGAAGTATTCACTGTCATCTAAGTGGACCGTGTATGTGCAGGATAGGACACATTGTACAGGCTGTCATCCTGCTCAGGGACACCCTTAAGGCCTTGCCAGCCTTTGCTCAAGGTGATTACAGCGTTGTTTCAGTCAGGTATTTGAGTGCTATTACGGCTACGGCTACATCTTGTTATATACTTTGTTCCCCTCTTCCCAAACATTCTGCGAAATCTGCGGATGTGTCAGTCCTTCAAGGTTCATTGGCTGTTATGGCATTGCTTTTCAGCTTCAGCCAATGACGCAATGCATCATGCCTTGTGCCTGCAAGTAAGCATATGAAAGCAAGAATCTGCAGCAGTTTTTGGCTGCCCTGACACTACATAATCAACTGGCAATGGTCAATTAACTACCTGGTTCCAGTCGGTGTGATAAATTTGCATATGATCCTGGGTGCCAATCTCACATCTTACTGACAGTGGGGCAGCAAATATCTATTATTTATTAATTTGAATCGTCGTTGATTGCTAATTTGGTGGAAATTTGGCATCAAGGTCCAACCACTGCCAAGTCATGGAACACCTGCAGAAAAGGGGAAAGTGTGGGCACCTACCTGACAAACACCACAGGCTTGCATGAGCAACCTCCTCAACTTGCAGGCCTGTCGGATGGTTCCAGCCGCCTGATTGCAGCCATGCACACGAATGTGCAGCACCCTGCCTTCGCCGAGATGCTGGAGAGCATTACAAGCGTGATCGACGAAGACACCCACGCCCACAAGCAGGCCTTTGTGAGCCGCACGCAGCACTGCTTTGCTGTCCGCAATGGCGCAGATGGGCTGCTTGATGTTGCCAGGAAAGGCCACTTTCCCCCCTTGCTTCACCTGAAGAAAGGGTTATTCCATCCAACCCTGCCCTTCCAGCCTTGCCTCCAAGCCTATCTGCAGACATACGGGATGCAGTGTTTGCAATGTCGATGCAAGGCTATGGGCTCTATCCTCTGCCGTTTGCCTCATGCAAAGTGATGGTCATCAGGCCCCAAGCTCTGATGTATGCCCCATTACTTTTAATAAAAGTGTCGTAAGATTCGAGGTCAGTGAGCTGCCTGCTTTGTGTGGGCGTGTTTACTGGAAGAAGAAGAGGGGTGAGCGAGGGACCAGAAAATGCTGAAGGCAGCTCTGTGGTACCAGAGCTACTTTCTGCCGACTGACAGAGGAAGTGTACCATCTGGTGTCAACCTACAAGGAGCAGCATGATGAGACCATCAAGGTTGTGTGCTCCATTTTACTGCTGTACTCGTTCCCCCCCGACCTCTGCACTAAGCTGCGCAAAATTCCCAATATCTGACCATCTGTCGACTAGGAGCACGATGTGAGCTGAAATCGTCACCAGATCAATATGATTTGCTGCTTGGAAATTAAGAATGCACTCGCAGGACACGTGAGTGCATTCAAATGTCTTTCTGACAAAAGTAGCAGCGCTATGACCCTTCCTCTTCGTACAGCCTCCTTTGATTTGATGACACAGCCCCCAACGTGAAGAAGTCACATGTTGGACAAGTTCTCTGATATTTGGAGGATGGGGTTGTGGGAGGCAGGGAATACTGCTGGAAGGAAACCTCTCTTTGCTGCATGGCACACTGCCAAGGAGTGACGGGTACTGAACGCACTGATGCCGCATCTCTGACCGCAGACCAAGTACACCGAGAAGCGGGGGTTCCACCTGGTCTGCAAAGCCGCCCCCGCTGAGAGGGGTGCGTTACCGCCCCTGCCCCCGGGGTTCATGGCGCTGCAGACCAAAAGCAGAGGCGAGCGGCACTGCACCACAGCGGAGCTGATGGCCCTCAACACCAGGCTGCAAAGCGCCGCCAAAGATTGCCTGGTCCTCACGCTCCAGGCACCCACCCAATTTCCCCAACCGAAAACCCTCTCATCAAGACACAATCTGCAGCCCGGAAGTTTCCTACACTTCAATGCCAACAGAAATCTGGTAACTCTACTGTCCTTCATCTTTCTGACTGTCTGTTACCTTCGAGGAGTCGGCAATCCTTCCTATCTCCGTTTGTTGAGGGCCCTTCGACCGCACCACCCTTCCAACCCCAACCCCTTCTCCCGCACAGGAGTGAAAATTTTGCAATTCTGATCCATTCAGAGGTCAGGGCACATGAAGGGGTTTGTCCATGGCGAGTTGCCATCTCTGAGTTCCTGTGCAGACCCTGGACGGTCTGCGGAGCTACATCCTGGGCCGCATGAACCTGCTGCACAAGCTGACAGACAACCTGGCGCTGCTGGACATGCTGTGCGCCCTCGCGACGGCGGTGGCGGACAGCGGAGGTGCGGACGACTTTGTGCGGCCGCAGCTGACGGAGAAAGGCCCCTTGGCGATAGTGAAGGTAGTATGTGAAGCTTGGCCATGCACAAGGTTGCCTCTGATATCCACCACATTGAGGGCTCATACATGAGGTTGTTCCCATCAGAGGACTGATCGCGCTCGACAATTTTTTCACACCTCTTACTGGAGCAGACGGCAAAGGCGTTGGCTCTGTGAAGGGGAGGTGAGCTCATGTGGGCAAAGATTTTCAAGCAAGGGCCATGAAGATGATTGACCTTCACCTAGTTCTGTAGGGCCAGGAACCATCAAATCTCCTCCTAGAATAATTAAATGTGAAGTAAGCTTGGAGTCACTTATCAAGCCACTGAATCTAGTTGAATCTGGTATCACCTCTAAAGTTTTGATACCTTACGGTCTTGTCTGTTCAGGGGCGGCATCCCCTGCTGGCCACCAGAGAGGGAGCCATGTTCCAGCCAAATGATACATACTTGGCGGAGTGCTGCAGCTTCAATATCATTGGAGGGCCCAACATGTCTGGCAAGTCCACTTACCTCCGGCAGGTGCGTCTTGAATATGATCTAGAAATTTTATCTGAGGAATGAGAAGCAGGGGAAAAGGGCTATACTTCCGGTGTCTCCCAATGAGTATTCCCATCTTTGTCCACTCTTGCTTGCACTATTCCTACAACAGAACATTACGGCGATTGGGTGGAGATGAAGCTTATCTTTGGTTGCCTTACCTCCTGAATAGCGCAGAGGAGGACTGGAAGAGGGGGGTGGCTGGTGACATGAGTGCGATGTTGATTGACATGCCCATCAAGAAATCTGGAAGTTCACGCTACGGAAAATCCACGACAGCACAGGAAAAGACATCATCTGTGTGCTGTCTGTGACAGGTGGCACTGATAGTGATCCTGGCGCAAATCGGCTGCCTTGTTCCGGCCTCCTTCTACAGCAGCAGCTGCATGGATCGGGTGTTCACCCACTTTGGCATGGGAGACAGTGTGGAGACCAATTCCTCCAGCTTCATGGTGGAGATGCAGGTGCTTGTACTCCTCTTACCCCACCCCACTCCCTCCTCTGCCAACCTCAGCCTGGGTTCTTGGACTGGGCGTGGGATCAGGAGCAAAGTGCACGGCGGATGATGATAACCGGCTATGAAATGGCAACGCTCGGTCAAAGTCCAGACTTTTTTCTTGCAGCTCTGTGCATTTTTCATCCATGGAAGCTGCTAGGTTGGACTATAATGCAGGAGACTGCGTTCATCGTACAGAGGGCAACTGAGAGGTCCCTCGTGCTGATCGACGAGCTGGGACGGGCAACTTCCACGGCAGACGGCGTCGGCATCGCCTGGGCGGTGGCGGAGCACCTCATCTCGCTGGGGGCCCCCACCCTCTTCGCCACACATTTCGCCCGCCTGGGGGAGCTGGCCACCCTGTACCCCAATTGCAAGCTGTGGCACTTCGACGTGGAGGTGGCTGAGGGTCTTAACTTCAGGTGGGGTGGGCTTAATGAGGCAGGATGGAGACCAGCAGGTGGCATCAGAAAATGTCGTTGGCCTTTTTGGTCGGGATCTTCAATATTGAGAAGGGGCAAAAGGGCAGGGGGCTGGAGTCTTCTGTCTGCCCCAGATTCGCAGTGACACTTTTTGCCGGCAAGTTTGGAGGGGGCATGCTCCCCCGGTCCAATATAAATTGTGAGGCTTCTGTTCGCTTGCATGTGGGATATGGAGGTTCCAGGAATTGGACGCAGGCTCATGGTTTGCCTATGTGGTCACACAACGTCCAAATATCAGCCATTTTGCAGGTGGGAGCTGAAGCGGGGTGACAACAGGGCCCAGAATTACGGCCTGCTGCTTGCACCCCTGGTGAGCCACTTGGGCCAACTTCTGTTGTGTATCGGGAGCCAGCTCTTCTGTGCTTCACGGGATATCTAAGAAACTTTCTGACACGTCCAATGGAGCATAGACAGGAGCCGCGTATGAGTTGTCCAGGTAGGGATGCCTGAGGAAGTCATCTCGGAGGCCAGCAGGATCGCCCACTGCGTGAGGGAGGAGGAGAGCCTGCGTATCAGCATCGGAGCGTCCACCCGGCAGGGGCAGCTGGAAGCCATCTACTCGCTGGCTCACAAGGTCGCATGCCTTGCTCGAGCGAGCCTGACAAGCCCCCAGGTTCGCCTGTCACTGAAAGGGCCGGTGTTCCTTGCCTCAGACTGCTACAGCGTTGAAGATGGCACTGGATTTGTTGTATTTAGTATGATTTTGTGTGTTCACCGTCATGTTTGAACAGAGCACCATCCCGTTGAATGGGGTACAGCACTGTCATTGACTCCAAAAATTTTGCCTCGTGCGGCCAGGTTGGGAAGCCACTGAAGTTGCTGGCAATTCAGCCCATAGAATTGTGCTCTGTGAACATGACAATGAACATAACCCCGCTGTGCTCTCTCATGGGCGCTCAGACTCTGGGGCAGAAAGTTGTCGCGTGTCCTGCGACTGTGAATAGACTTTGGCTTTGAGCGGCTTGTTGTGGCATTATCTTTTCTTGCAGTGTTGATGCCGAAAGCCTCCCACTGATCAATTGTGCTCAAATTACGGTCCAAACAGGTGTTGCAATAAATTTAATGCCTGCACCCCTTCCAGCCTGTTCAGAATGTATGCCAAAAGTTGATATATCAAGCAACCAGGGGCCCCCCAGCAGAGGTCCCATCCCCCAGCACAGGGGCGATCAAGGCAGTGATGCAACCCTGCAAAAAGCCTGCAGGGTGTGGAAGGGGTGCGGAAGCAGCTGGCTGCTCTAAAGAAGGAAGCACAGAGGCTGGCGCTCCATAGATCAGGACAGCGTGAAGAGTTGCACGCTGCTACCAGGTGCCATGATTGAACAAAAATAATGGCATGAGTTGACAAGATGATAGACACAGAATGGCATGTGGCTAGAGCCCAGTACAAGGCACGATACTCCGTAATCTTATTGACAGCAGTGCTGCATGGGGAGTCCTTGAAAATCGTGTCAATAGCAGTGCGACCTGTCGCTTCGCAGAGGTTCAGAGACGCGGTAGGCATGTCTGTAGATGTCTTTGGAGAGGTGTTCAATGGCAGATGGATGTAGCGTGTCGCTACAGCGACCGTTGACGATTATTGAGAAAAGGAGCGGTTTTGTGTGAATGTTTTAGCCCGCCTTACACAATACTTTGCTCCCCATAACAATCTACAAAGGGCCTTGCAAGATCTTCAGTGCCGGAGGATCTTTCATGGGAGAGGAGACGAGGACCGCAGGATAGCGTCATCATTCACAGTCACTGAATTTTGATGACTAGTATCCAGCTTGGCCCGTGATGCAAGAGTCTGATAGGTTCTCAAATAATGGATCTTACGGCTGGTGGGTCCGCTGGGCAGTGGGGATCGAGCTTGTGACGGAATCAGCGGTTTGCTGATTAATATCTCTCGCCCTCCCTGTTGCGTCTCGAATAAAACTCTAACGCAAGTAGCTCATAGCCAGCATTATATGGAATCTACGCTTGGAGCAAGACATCATGGCTTGCGCTGAGCCAAAGAAAAATCTGAAAGCTGGCTGTGGATGCTTGCGTTTCGGTCGCGCCTTGCTTGCACTGGGATCACCTATCAGCGCAGAGCCTCGCGGCAGGGCATGACATTCGGTAGACGATCGAAGTCAGAGAAGCAGCAGGGTGGAACAGCCCTTGAGCAGCTGTGCGCATGGTGCAACAGCACTTTCAAAGCTGGTGGAGGAGGACTCTCCCTGGAAGATGTGCAGCGAGTCGCATCCCTTCTTTGTAAGCTCCCACTTAAGCATGGGTTATGAGTGTTTATCCTACAAGCAGCCCGACAATCCCACCAAAATGCATCACTGGCCCTGAATTCTTTGGCTCTGTGTGCAGCCTCCGTCACCCTTCGTGAAGTTGGACTGGAGAGCCGAGCAGCGGAAGACCTTGAAGTGAGCATCTGAATTGCTCCTGGACTGTCATTTGTTGCTCCCCACGGGGCACTCAATGAGCACGTCTTTCGGGGAGTGCCAATGGGTTTGGAAGCGTTTGAAGGCCAAGCATCCTTCAGTTCTTGAGAGCTTAAAGTAGCCATTGATGATGAGAACACCAAAGTTTGGCGTTTTCCCATTTGTAAGAACGATTACTATGCAGGGAGGAGACAGGAGAGGCATTTTGCAGAGAATTGGCCTCACTAGTTCGAGGTAATGATCTTGATAGGCCTTCAGCCCCAGCATTACTGCTATGTGTTGCGAGTTGCAGCCTCATGCAGCCATTCAACTGTTGGAAGCATTGAGATCGGGGTTATTATTGGATACACTGCAATTTAAATACATGTATCCTTACCGATTCTACAGGTCTTTAGCCACAGGACATTAATTTTCAAGATGCGATCAGTTTCAGTGCAGACTTGTGCGCAGTGTTCACATTGCAATCTTCACTAGTGTGGAGGTTGTGGGCTGACTGAAGATGGAAAGGCTTTTATTTCTCTAATGGCTTGCAGTGTGCCTGTCTTGCATTACTTGCACATCACCGAGAACGACAAATTTAGCCTGGGAATCTTCTGCCTTCCTGCTGGAGTCAGCCTTCCCCTTCATGACCATCCAAAGATGACAGTGTGGTCCAGGTGAATTGCCCGATCCCTGCTTCCATGCTAGGCAAAATTGCTGTAATACCGCTAGCGCAAGTGCCATTCTCACCAGCATCAGAGAACTTATTTTCTGGAGAATGAGCAATAAAAGCTGCAAAGGTGGATAGGAGAATGTGTATAAGCATGGGCAAGTCTGAAGGAATTGTCAATGGAGCTCTGCAGAGGGGAATGTGATTTTCCCTCTCTAGGCCACCTCCATGATGCGGGTGGCAAAAAATACTCAAGCGCAACAAGCTTTGGAGGGCAGTGAAGCAAATTTGCAAACTTGCTGAAGGTTTACCTCTCTCAGGGTGATGTACGGGGAGGTCCTTGTCACCGGGTTTGATTGGCTGTCAGAGAGTGGACCCAGCACAAAGTATGGAGAGCTCAAACCAGCAAAGCTGGCAATCGAGAAGGCTCTCACGGTAGGCCCACTTTCCCTGCGACCCTTCCTTGGTGGGGCATACCAGCCTTCAACCCTTGTTTACCACATGCAAAAGCAGTGCAAGTTCTACGAACCCTACCCGTTGTCGTGTGCGGCAAGCAAATGTCAGCAGATGGTGCAGACAGTAGAGTGCGTACCACCTCCACATTCATCACTCCGGTCATGTCACAAAGCCACACAGATCATTCACTGTGAGAAACAACCAGTTCTCGACACAATGAGCTATGCCATGTTTTCCCCCATTATGCAAAGAGTTTGCTGTGTTACCTTGCCCTGCTTCATGAATCTGGCTGTGTGGTCTCCAGGCAAAGGACAACATCATTCACAGATATCCCCTGTGTTATATTTAGCCCCCCTCCCTGACTCCACATGTGTGGCTTCCAGGCAGCGGACGGACAGGTGGTGCTGCAGCCAGAATCGGGGGGCAATATCCACCAGTTCCGCACCGACACAGCATGTGCCATCATCGATCTGCTGGCGCCCCCTTACGACATGGAAGACCCAGACCGCAGCTGCACCTACTACGAGGAGGTGGGCGAGCGGCAGCCCGATGGTACCGTCATGCTGGAGGTATGTTTGGATGCCTCTCAGCGCAGACTAATTGAGGAAGAGAGAGGTGAAGGGGAGGGGGGGAGATCTATTTGCTCAGCAAGTTGAAGATCGTCTCCTCAGTGCAGCAGAGGTAACAGAGGGATTATTTTGGGAGACTGGGAAGGAGGAGGAGGGGGGGGGGGTCCTCGCCTTGGTGATGAGAAGTATAATTGCAATGCAGGTAATGACCTGGAGGTGGTAAGTCATCCGAGGATTTTCGTCGGGGAAGGTAGGCGGAAGTTCCCACACTGGACTGCCGTTCTCCACAGTGAGAAACATCCAGGAGGTTGGGAAGCGTCAGGGTGGGTATAACGGGAGGTCCGTCTTACCTTCTACGCCATACCGCCGCTTGAGCACCCCCTGCAGTTCGGCCATGCGGGCCGCCCCCACGCACTTCTTGAGGTCCAGGTAGTAGGCCGGGTAGCCGTGCGTCTGGGACTGATGCACCAGCAGGGGCTCATCCTCCACCAGACCCCTGCATGTGACGTGCATCCCCGTCGATGCGAGTTTGAAACAACCACCGAATGCATTTGGTCTAGCTGCTTCGGCGTTGGATTTTGGGGTCGACCATGCCCATGGCAAGCAAGACTCTGCTGACTGGATTCATATGATTTGGCTGCCAGTAGTTGCTTGGCCGCCCTTGCTACCGGTACACAGATCCTCTGGAAGTGAATTTCTGTGGCCTTGTGCAAATAGGGATCTGCATCCTGTCCATCGACCTAAATTGAGTCCAAGGGGAGAAGATGATGCTAGAAAATTCAAATTCACAATTATGAGTTGTGCATAGAAGGCCTGGCCTTTTAAAAATACCGACTGCAAGAAGTCAGGAGTCCTGATCTCTGAGGGGTTGCCATTGGTTTGCTGCCAGCCCCTCGTTTCCAAGCTCTTGGCATCTCGTTTGTTCGTTCACTGCTGCACCAGAAATATCACGATACAGCGATTGCAGACGGCGCAATCATGGCCGCCAAATCTGCAGCAAATGTGAAGTCCTTTGAAGGCCACCAGCTCTTCCTCGGTGACCAGTTTTGGCGGTTTTGGAGAGGGAAGGAATGGGAGACATGCCTCGGTTCATCTCTACAGATGGGCAGGCCCTGCAGAAGAGTTCGTTTCCCCCCTGCGATACCTTTCATGGGGAGGGCTAGGAAAGGGAGGGGGAAGGGGTTGGCTGTTTAAGTGACTCACTCCAAGGCTTCATTTAAGTCCTCTGGCATTTCGCAGCCTTGCGGGACGCCCGTTTGACCCACCGCCCCCGCCACCTGTTTCTCGGTGGCGGCAGCGCACGTGCGCTCGTCGCGTGGCTCCACGCCCGTGGATGGCTTGCTGGACCTGAGGATCCCCCTGGCGAGTACTCCTGCCACATCCCCGTGCTTCTCCTCCAGATAAGCGGCACACGCTTCATGCCTGCCGGTTGTGAGAGGAGATTTCAGGTTTCTTCCAGTCGATTTCTGGGGTCGAGGACTTGCCATACTCCATTCTGTCCGTCTCCTGAATATGTAGACCCCCCACCACAGTCTGGAGTATCTGAGCAGCGAAAGGATGCCGCATCCCTGATCTGGAAAGACAGCAAACGCTGAGTGCCCTCCAGGCAGGAGGTTGGGCATGATATCAAGCCAGAGGATATACGTTCTGCCTGCATTCTCTGATTGAGCGTACTACTGGCTCATGTAGAAGGCAGCGACAATTGGCAAACACCATGGCTTGCAATATGGCCTGCAGCAGAAACTCGGCTCCAAACGAGACAGAATACTTTGCCATGGCAACAACGTACGGGTGAGGTGGACAAAGGAGGATGCATCCCAACCTGAATCTCCTGGTGAAAGTCATGTGGCTGACTTGCCACAGCTGGGGAGCCTGCTCCACCGCCTTGGAGGACCCATTTCCTACCGCCCCCGGGGAGCATCCGCCGCTGGCGTTAACGACTTTCGGCTGAGCAGCCGACTCGTTGGAACCCTTCTTGGCAGCCGTCTTGCCCTGCTTCTGCCTCTTTGCAGGGGGCTTCTTCAGCCCCTCCTCTGCTGCTCTCTTCTCCCCAACTGCATAGATATTGAATTCAGTGGTTCAGTTGGAATGAATGGTTTTTCTTGGCCCATGATGCGTACCTGCTTGCCATTCACCATCGTATTGTGTCAGAAGTGGCAAATGGGAGAGAAGACCCAATGAATGACTTCCTGAATGCAACACTTTTTATATTCAACACCCGCAATGCGCCATCCACTGGCGTGCCTTTTTGCGGCTGTTAATGAACAAAAAGTGAGAGCATTTCCATGAGTGTGCGGCGTTTGGTTATGAAGAGTGAAGATTGGTTGAGGCAGAGGGTAAAGCCAATTCTGAGTGGGAACGGGAAATTGTGCAAGATGGAACACCTGGATTGTCTGTCGAGGAGAATCCTGGCGGCAAATTGGGAGCAAGACTCCTCACAGTCAACAGGATATGTGAAAGACCTAGTGAGCTGACTTGGCAGATGTGGCCGGTAGGGAAAGTCCTTGTGATGGGTTTCTCAAGCGTAGAAGACATGCACCAGGACACACACTATGCTGTACCTTTTGCGGGAAGGCGCACCTGGAGTTTCGGTCGAGGAGAAGTCGGGCGGCAGCTGGAAGCGGGACTCACTGTAGTCGACAGCCGGCCGCTGACGTTCCGTGTCTGCGTCGATCCTGTTCTGCGCTTCGCTCCCGGGCTTGGGCGCGGCGGGGCGCCTCCCCTGCCCACACAGAGCACCTTGTTGGATTTAAAGGCTCATAGGCTCTGGAAGGCCCCTAGGCGATGGGATGACGTAAACTAGGTTCACGGAACTCCCACCTGCTCTGGGCAACTAGTCTCCCATACAGAGGGGTTGAATTGGGTTGTAAATCTGTCCAGTGGGTCCCAAATTTTTGGTCAGGACTTGGCTGGGGATGTAATCGGCACTCAGTCGATTCGTGAGATAGGCTGGAGGGTCCTGGAGAAGGGTGCTGAGCCCAGGAAATCGAGCTGGAAATAGTGAAAGCAGAGGGTATGCTCAATCTCGACTGTTTCTTCCCAGAGATAAAGCTTGGATTCAGGGCATTCCTGCAAAGGCAAGGTTGCAAGAGGACTGGTGGAGCTGCTCAATATTGACCAGGCTGAAACAAAAACTAAATCTGTAGAAGGGGATGGGAAGGCGCACCGTGAGCTTGGCGAATACGGGAGGGAGTGGCAGGGGTAGGTCGCAGGGGGGCGCCTTCTCCACATAGCGATCCATCACCAGGGCCTGGAAGGCATCCCTGATCTGGCCACCTGCTCCCTCCTGGGTGATCTGCCGCTTGTCTGCCACAGCAGCCACTATCTGCACATTCAAGGCTCGCCTGCTTTGCCTTGGATTTTGTGTGTTGGTTTCCTGGCGACATCTTTTTTCCGGGTTTTGACGATTCCGGCTGCTTTCGTGGGGGTCATCTGATCAGCTTAGTGCGGCAGGCGAACGATTCTTCTCCTTCTGAAGAACTGCGCCACCGCCAAGATCAGGCTGCCACCACCATTGCCATATAGGCTTCACTTAGGTGATGATCTATCTCAAAATTTCAAAGTGGATGCAAAGAAGGGACCAATCACCTGTTCCAGCGTGAGCCGCCCATTCTCCAACAAGACAGTCACCACCGCCTCATGCAGAGCCCCAGCCTGAGGGTCCTCCGATTTGCTGTACCACTTTGACACGTGCTTCATGTAGTATGGCAGTCTGCAATACACACATACAGGAGTGACAAAGGCTGCACGCTGCAAACAGTCGGGGGCGCATTTGCTGGGAAAAGCGTTCTTGTAGCAGGAGCTATATAGCTTTCCCCACACCAACCATGTGCCTCTGAATGGTGAGATTTGCCATCCGACAATCACACGTGGTAGACAGGCCAGGGTGGCATGGCAATAATGGCCCATACCAACCTCTCACATGACGCTGACAAGTTGCTGACTGTGCTTGTGCGCAAGCATCTGTGCAGGCTGCAAAATTTGTTATGAACCGTGGGTTCTCTGAGAAGGCACACCCCTGTTCCCAAAATAAGCCCAACATCAACCTTTCAGACAGCTTTTGAAAGCCAAAATCACCATCCCATGCGAGCGTCTAGGCTGGAGAGTTTTGGGTTTGAAATGCGCAGATTATGCTCCTGGTGATGGCGAGCAAATCTTCAAGGTACACCCCATACTGAACTTACACGGCCCTCGAAAGCCGAGACCACTGCAATCGATTGTATAGTGTGTAGGGTGTGGCTTTGAAATGCGCACCGCATGCTCCTGGTGATGGCAGCCACGTCCACAACATACACCTGATAATTCTCCGGCGCCTGGTTTTTGCGGGTGCCCTCCGGCTGCACTAGGTAGGCCGCGACGTACGAGTGCTGGATCAGGACCTGCAGGCCACTTCACACAGATCAAAGAAATGGTTGATGATCTTACCACAAGTATGAAGTCTACAATTTCCAAAAATCTTTTTTATGACATTTCTGTTTCATAGGTCACCGGGGTCTGCTTAAACCTTGCAGTAATCTGCCTAAACCTCTGCTAGCACCTCTGCTGAAACACTGAATAGCCGCCACATGCGAGTGCTGGATCAGGACATGCAGGCATTCTATTTCGGGAAGATGAGGTGGTCACATGGCTTGGTGGAGGGGGATTGGGTTGAGCTGAAGCTCTACCTCTGTGTCTCCCATTGTCTCATACTGCAAGAATCATCAAGTAGATGTGAAGGGCAGGAAGGGGGGGGGGGATCAGGACCTGCAGGCAGGTGCGGACCAGCCGATCGCTCTGCTGCCGCCTCTGCTTGGGCTCAGCCTCCCTCAGGTGCGCGAAGTCTGCAATTTTGGTGCAAAATCAGTTGGATCTGAGGTGCGTCTACTTTGCATAAAGCAGTCAAACCTGGGATTGGAAGCTCCAACTTGACTGGAAAAAAGATTGCTGACAGTTGTACGCTTAAAAAGCAGACTTCAGTAATCAGCCTCCCTCATGCATGACAAGATCGCCAAAAACCGTGCAAGTTTGTCAGGCAATGGCAGCAAGAGGTGTTTTCTTGAAGATGGGTCTGCAATAAATCTAATTGGCAGTGTATGATAACATCCTCAGCAATACGGCTTCTTTTGGCCGATGGCCTTTAGGTACACAAGTTCAGCCTAAGAAATACAAAAGAAATGCAATTAACATTGCTTTCAACCAACATCGAGCCGACTGGATCTAAACATGGATGCCAATACTCATTCCTTATTCCACGCGATGTTACATGCAATTCTGCGCTGTAAGAACAGAGAGCAGACTTTTGAACTCTCATCAAAGTCTGCGCTAGATCGAACACTGGTGAGTGGAGTCACCAGCCGCTAAGACGAGCTGATGCAGCGTCTGTGGGCCTCTGTCTATCAACACTTTGCATACTGCCTGCGGCACAGGAATGGATGCTTTCCATCAATATCAAGGCAGAAGAAGGAATCAGCGAGGATCAATTGCCTGAGACCTTTCATGCATCGTGCAACACCTGTAGACTAATTCAAGCGACACTCTTAGGCTTGGGAGAGGCATACCTGACAGAAGTCTCCGAATTGGCTTTTTACCAGAAGCTCTGCTAGTCTGCATGCTGAAGGGTGATGCCTCATGGCCTCAGCAGCCTTTTAATCTGCCATGACCGCGTCCTGTTGCATGTGAACGGCTTCGAGTGGCACAAACCACTACGAATAGTGCATTTGGGCTTTAATTTAACTTTAACTTAAAGTCCAGGCTTTAAAATTACCCGTTCCTGAGGACCTGTAGCGCAGTGCGACCATTTCAAGGTCCAAGAAAAGGTCGCATGTGAAACTCTTTTAGCTCTCCTTTCGTATGCTTTCACGATGATGCACGAAATGTGCTACGGAAATCACGTCGCAAGGCTGACGGTCTCAAAACACCATCGAAACGGTGCTGTCCACTGGGTCTTTGCCTGTATACGAACAATCTTTTCGACTGTCTAATCATCTAATCATCTCATGGCATGAGTTCAGCAGTGAAGCTCGATTCAATGATGTAGCGAAGCACAGAGAGAATACATGAGACCGTTTTTGGAGGTCGGCAGGCCAGCAAGATTGCCTTACTATGCGTGCAACAGGGAACCAAGAAGCTCTGCCAGGTGAACAAGCCAATGAGGAGGCAGATGATCACTCTGTGTTTGCAATCAGCATTGACTTCTTCCAAATCTTATTTGCTGACCATTAAGATGATGTATTCAGAGCAGGACGTTCAGCCATGAATCATCTTGAACGGTTACCAGGCTCAGGCACTAAACAGTGGCAGGTTCATTCTGAATGAGCAGTTAACAGGTCTATCATGCAGAGATTTACAGCGTGTGCGAGACAGGGCCGAATCGCCCGTGTGCGGGACAAGAGCTCATAGCAAGGGGTTCCATGAGAGCCGCATGGCGGTGCACGAAGGGCAGGGCAAGCCCAAGAGAAACAGTAATCTGTCGGTGTCCATCAGGTGCTTCTATTAGAGATCTTGACAAAACGCAAGGGAGCATACTACTTTGAAAACCTATCCTTCCTCTTGTCGTCTTTGATGGTTACTTACACAGCTCTGTCTGACAGGATCCCTTCAAAGACCTTGTTTAGCTTTCTCTATCAACATAGCATGCAATAGCATGCAGCTTCAACTAGCAATGCAGCACTGCAAACCTCGAAAAGTGTTGGAAGATAATTCCATGCAGGGAAGCGTATGAGGATGGGGAGCTAAGTGCGGCGGCCTACCTACGCGCCCTGTCTTTCTATGCGTACCCACCAGAGAGGGCATATGCTGGGCAGGTATGATCCTGTGATGCTTACAGCGGAGCAGTCTGTGTGCCATGTCTTTTCACAACTGTGTTGCCATGCCCTTTCACAGCGGTATTGCAGACGGATATCAAGCAATCAAGTGCACTCTTCTGCGCTTGGCCCAGTAAAGCCAGTCAATGCATGTGAAAGCCTTGCCGTCTAAGCAGATTCAGAGCATTTGGGATCTGACCCTCTGCGTCACCGCAGTCCTGTGATGCTTCCTGCATCCACAGAGATGGGAACTGCGACATCATGGTGACAGTGCCGTGCAGATTCATCAGCTTCAGATGTGGAAGGAGGAATTGTTCCTGTTAAAGCGGCAGCGCAACAGGCGGAAGGCGGGAGATTTCGCCCCGGGGGAACGCAGCACCACCCTTGTGGCTGTGTGCCCTCAGAGCCAGGTTCCGGGGATCGATGGGACCCTCCGGATAAGCAAGGTGAGGCTCACATTGCTCACTTCTCGGATCTCCTTTCCTTGACAGACTGACATTGCATCACAGTTCATTCCCACCAATCCTCACTTTTACTGTAGGGAAACAGCAACCTCACCCATTGATTTGTTGACTGGTTGATGGAGCTCCAGCTTTGGTGGGTGTGGCATTCTCTCATCAACACAATCAGTGCCCTTTATTTCTGTGCAAGGTTGTGAGAAATGAAAATTGGAACCCCCCCCCCCCCCTCTCTTCATTCCCTCTTGATCGACCCTCACTGTATGTGGGCTGCCCCTACACCAGTTTCTTGAACCAGGTCAAGCAGTCAGACATGCCAATCTGTTCGCAAAATCAGCTCATTCAAGTGCAAATGAAGCACATCAGAGGGTCCAGTACCAATGTGTAGATCTCCTGCCTGCAGGAAAGGGGTGATCAGGAGGCGGTCATCGGGACCCTGGACTTGCACGCCGTCAAGGCGATGAAGGGTGAAGTCCTCATAGGTGACTCTGACCATGCCGCCTACCTAGCGAACGTGTGTGTCAGCGAAGAGGCCAAGCGGCAGGGGGTGGGGCAAGCGATGATGTGCTCCGCACGCCAGATCTGCAGGGAATGGGGTGAGCCCCAAAGCCACGTAGAATGACATGATGACTTGCACATGTGTCGAGCACATGGAGAAAAGAGAGGTTGGCTTGCATGCACATCCCGCCCCTGATATTCGCTCGCAAAAGTGCCTCTGAGTGTAGCTGGGCATCTGTGATTGCCATTGGCGTTTCTTGAGAGCAGGCCTATGAGATTCATGGATAGATCTGGCCTTTGAATGCTTGAGCGGTACAAATGGAAAAGTTCAGAGGTGTCATCTCTTGCCATAATGTGCAAAATCGCCAGAGAGGGAAAGGATCAGGTCAGGCCACTGTAATTGAGTGAAAAACTATGTCTCGTGACGTTTTGCCGCTTCTGTTTCAGGAGCAAACGCGCTGTTCGTCCACTTGATGGCCGTGAACGAGATCGGCCGCCGCTTCTACGGCAGCCAGGGCTTCGTGGTGGACCAGGAGGAGAGCAGCAACGAGGCCCACTACAGGGGGAGGTGTCTCGACGGTATTGAGGGGAGGGGCCGCACGATCCTCATGCGAGGACACCTCTGATGTGGCGCTGCATGGGTATAGCAAGGCAACAGTGTGCGGCAGGCTTGCATGAAACTATAGGCCTGAGCCTAGCTAGATTTTGCAGTAGCTCAGACATTGTTTTGATTTGTTGCCGTGCGAAGGGGTTGACAATATGCAACAATTTGTAGTTTCCACCTGGAAGGAAGGAGATGGGCATCTCGTGTTGCCCTCCAACTTGCAGCAGAACATAACTGGTAAATAATCTTGAAAGGGTCACACGACCAGCTTGACCACTACTCCTCCGGAACACAAAGCCGCGCTGTGTAATGCTCCGATGCAAGCTAAAGGACCAATCTCTCTGCCCTGCTGAACCCCACCGCTCACTCGGATGCGGGCAATGAAGGAAGGCTGATGACTCAGCAGCACTGCATCTCCCCAGAATCTAGGGACAGCGAGGACAACTTAGCGAAGATAGTCGGCCCTCGAGAGTGTGGGAGAGTGATGCTGTTGATATTACTTCCCTGGAGCTCTTTTGAGCAGCATTGAACCCAAAAGCTGCACGCTTATACGCTGCAGAGCGGGGCCGGTGCGTTTGGCAGGCTGAAAAGATTCTCTAGTGAATCGTTGGATTGATACTCTTGGCAGTTTGCCTCGTAATTCTCTGCTGAGGAGCACAGATTGATTCGTCGCACGGACCTTGGTGAGATGTCACACAACACCAGAGAGGAGGTGAGTCAACTGCTATCTCTCAGACGGCTGTGCATGTATTGCTCAAGGTCATGAATGCATGCTTGCAACAATTCACTGCAAACGGAAACACCCTTGAAGGAACCTCTTGTTCGCATGAAAGAGCTTCTGGCCTATGGGATACTTGTCGTGATATACAAGCCTGAAATGTACTTACACACAGCTCCGTTGCTTGCAGTCTATCTTTAAGGGCGCAGCGAACCCAATCACAACTGGACAAGGCAGCAACGAGGTGTATGGCAACTGGATGGCGCGAGGGCTGAGCAGCCAGCTGGCAGCAGGGAGGATGGGGAACAAGAGGTATACCCTTTCAACAGTACTGAAGAACTCATGGCAGGACAAGCTTGACTTCTCAATCCTGGAAAACGTTGAACTGTACACTGGGTGCTGCCTTGAGTACAAATCGTCAGGATACAGCATATGTGGTAAGGTGGGCCAATGGCGAGCGTCCAGCTCATATATCTGGCACTGGTGTATTCCTTCGGCTCCTATTCGAGGAGAGCCTCTGGCTTGTTGTTTTTGCCGTTACTCTTATTCCGATAATCCAGGGGTCACTGATGGCTGAATAATCTCCGATATCGCTTTTTCTCTCAACTACCTGCACTGACTGGAAGGCCAGGGCTGCCATGCAGAGAAACCCTGCACAATCTGGACAATATCTATTGGCTGGGTTGCAGCATGCAACGCAATCTCCTCACATCCCACAGAACCGGTCTGCTGGGAGGCAAACAAGCAAAGCACCATACAGCACCACTCTGCTGAGGGAGATTCGAGCAAAGCACTCTGCAGGGGTCCCACCCCTACCTGTGGCATCCCGCTGCTGCACGTCGGTGCCCCCTTGGTACCCCTGGAGAGGCCAAAGGAGGGTGGGAAGGAGGTGCCGCCTTCTGCCAAGGTGGCAGAAACCATGTTGGGGGAAGCTTGCTGCGAGCAGCCAGGGACGACATGGGGCCCCAGGTAGTCAATCTGACCATGAACCCGGCAAAGGAGCAGAAAGAGAACACACCTTCTATTTGGAGTTTTGAGATCAGAGGATGCTGTCGCCCACACCCTCATAGGGGAGAAGTAGGGGTCTTGGGGGATTTAGTGCAGCGTACAAAGAAATGCTCTGCAGCATTTACATATGGTTCTTCAGGTGGGAGTAGAAGGTCGCTTGGTTCTGAAGTCGCAGACACTGAATTGAAGTTGAGTCAAGATGAGCCAGGAGGGCAGGGGGAGGCGGGGGATTCAGGATGTAAGAAGACAATATTAACCCCATCAACCTGGGATTCAATCCTGCACAGGAGGAGCAGGGGAGGGTAGAAGGCAGCATCTCACGAGCATGATCTGTGCAGCGATGACATGTCAGTGCAAGCCGGATCTGCCACTGGCTCCCTGGAAAGCACGCAAGCGGTGGTGCACCACCCAGTGATCAAGCCCGAGGCGCAACCGTCGGCGGATGAGGGCTCGGAAGCCCACTCGGACGGGAGCAACGATGGTGAGGAGGACGGGGAGATGGATTATGTCCCGGATGAGTCCCCCCGCAAATCAACCCGTGATTTCGGTCGTGGCACTGCCCCCAAGAGGGGACGAAAGGTCAGCAGCTTTGTCTGCACCCCACAATAGGTGTTTGTTAGGGGAGGGGTGGGTTTTGAAATAATGATGGCTACGGCAAGGGCAAGTGCTAAATCGGACTCGAGTGCATGAGGGAAAAACGCTGATGATTTCTGTATAATCTATCTTCCCTGGGATTGTAATCTGATAATAGCAGTCAGCAATAAGTTGCCAATAGCTGCAGTTGGCAAGATTTCATGAGAGAACTACCTGAGTGAGGTCGCTTGGGCCCCCTATCTCATCGCATTAGATCCTGTTCTCTCAGCATTTCCTTTCGCTTGTTGGGGTATGGTGATTGCATTCCTGGAGGGGAACTTGGGATTGCTTTCCAGCTGATTCGCAAGAAGCAGATGCCTTCGCTGCTCTGCTTTCATGGGTGATTATCTGTGAATAATAGGCCTTAACTAGACATCTTGGAGGTTGAAAGGGGGCAAATCATGCACTTCAACACCTCTTCGTGTGATTTGACCCGCCATCACATGCGACTGCTGTCCAGGGGAAGGAGAAGAAAAAGGTGGGCAGGCCGATCGCGTACCGTGGCGACCCCAACTCCCCGGAGCTGACTGACGCAGAGAGGAGGCGCATCAAGCGCCGCATCGCCAACAGGGAGAGCGCCCGCAGGGTGCGCCACAAACGCCAGGAAGAGCTGGAAGAGACACAGCTCAAGGTGTTCTAATCCTCTCTACCACTCTTCTCTTTCTCCCACACACCTCTCACCCATGCCTCCTGAAGGATATCGACAGTTGGACTTGCTTGTGGAAAAGAAAGCGCCCAAATCTGGTTCTGGTTGGGACTGACAAAATATGGGATCTTCCCCGTCCCCCTGACCTTCTATTGTTGCATTGGAGTGCTGCAGAATTGACAAGTGGGCTGTGAGGGCCGGCGCTTCGATGTTTTCTGTAAGCACCTACTCTAGGCAATGGGTGCAAACAAGTTTCTTAACAAGAAGTTCTCCTCGCAATGAAGGCACACTCCTGAAAGCGCACTCAATGATATCATATGAATAAATACTGTGTCATAGGTCCGGGGAATAATACTGAAATGTTTCTTCTGGTTCCTATGCTACCATCATGATTTGGTTCTAGGTGCTCCAGGTATGCAAATCACATTGCAGCAGATTTGGTTCTGCCATTGGGCCAGGAAGGCACAGAATCTCATGCACTGCTTGCGCCGCAGATGGATCACATCATGGGGCAGAACGAGCAGCTCAGGCAGCACGCGGAGCAGATCAGGGAGCAGAAGGACAGGCTGATGAGGGAGCTGAGGCAGCTGCAGCAGCAGTTTGCCGCCGTGACGTCCAACAACAAGCTGCTGGAAGCGGAGATCCACTCCCTGCGCCAGAGCCTGCAGGTCAGCCTCATGCGCGAATCACTCTCCACCCTCCCCCCCCTC
>QAXI01000427.1:181723-192342 GCA_004335615.1 Chloroidium sp. JM
CCCCCACCCCCCTACCATCACCACTCCACTTGATATCCTTTCCCAATTTGCGGCGCCAAGTATCTCTAAATAATCATCTCTTCAAGCCAGGCTACATTCTCCACGACTGGCGAGGCAATTGATTTCTTCAGTCTGAGGGCCCCGCTTCCAACTCCACCGAGTGGGTGTCGGCAGCTTTTGGGTGTAAAGCACTACTTCCCATGCAAACCGTCGTGCTGCAGCTGTTAGACGTCTCCGCAGAGCCTGTAGATGAGAAAACCCGCAAAATTCGCATGATCAGCAGTTTTAAGAAAGTCTCCTGTCGCAGGAAAAGCAGCAGACAGCACTGGACTGGTTCCCCTCCCTCAACCTGGATGACCCACGTGCCATGGACATGCTCAACTGCCTGCTGGATGACATGCCCTCCAACCCCAACCCCCACCCACTGCAGCCACCCACTGCCACCCATTGAGACTGGTCGCAAAGTCTCGCGTGGCTGGCTGCTGCCGGCGGTGGGGAATGAGGGACCCAGGGGGAAGGGAGAGCCGTGTCAATTATTCCACGAACCATCGCAATCTTCTTTTCCAAAGAAGCCTCACCTCCTTTAAGTAGACGGAGTATCCCTGGCAGTTGGTGATGGGAGGTCTTTCTGTAGCCTCCTTTCCTGTCAGCCTAGAAATTTGCAACCCAAGTCACAAAAGCATCGACCGAGAACGGTTCATAGAGACAGCCTTTTTCTATGAAGATTATCAGCTAGCAGACACTTTGCAAGGTTGAAATCTGCCAGCATTTTGGTGTAGAGGACTCCAACTGTGTTTTCCAGGTCATGGCACAAGCAAACTTGAGAGCAGACCTCCAAAGCGCAGGCTGTTGCCTGGCAAGGAGCTTTGCGCTTGCTTGTCGGTAGTCATTGGCAACACAGAGATGGCAGATGGCGGTCATTCAGCATGTGCAGTAAAGTAGCATGTTTTGGGGCTGGAATGCCCCCATGAGACAGCCCAATGGGCAAATTTTCAAGGCGCCAAAAGGCATACATTGTGAGGGAAGCTAAGTCTGGGCTTGTGGGTCAAGGATTTAGCAGCATAGCAATGTCTGTGCTCAGATCTAGGGTAGGATCGTTGAATTGGCGACAGGGGGATTTCACATTGCTCAGGCATGTGAGCAACAAGGTTCGAATGTTGGAACAGGTATTGCAGCATTGTCTTGGTCAGCAGCACTCCGTTGCTGTGTGAGGTCCTAGCGGCAGGAATGGGAAGGTTGAACCATGATACCAGATTGGTGCAATTTCTCATAATCACTTGGATGGAGGGGGCTAGCACCCCCTGATTAGGGCAACGCACTTCTCCAGCTTACTAAATTGTTCTGTGGAGGACAGATGAGAGTCATTTGCGATGGCTGTTTGTGTTTGAGCACTTGTTGCGTCTGGTGCCTACATGAGCCTTGGGAAAATGAGGCAGGCATTGGCATATTAGAATAGTAGTACAGGCGTTTGCCCCTGTGGAGCAACACCTTTGCAGACCTGAGCTTCTTGCTATGTTTTTGAGTTTGCTAGCTTCAGGATAGAACGTGCAGTCTCACCCCAGTTCACGGCGCCTGAGTTTGTAGCATGTTTCAATCCCTGCTATGAGCTGTAGGCATCGTATCGAGTTTGAACGCTGCCTTGCTTAGCTTGTGTGTGCAGGAATCTGGCATGCCTGTTGGATTCCCGACTGAGATGCTGCATTGTTTAGCACATTCAGTGCCATTTCTGCTTCTGTTCTGTAACAGACTGTCCGTTTTCACCCACAAACCCCCTGGCAGATTGCAGACTCCAGCAAGGAAGCTAGGGGTTTAGGGTTGCTGCCAATATGCTTGAATGAAAGGGGAAAGGAATGGATTGCCTCCAAGTTCCGAACAACGCTGACACCATCCTTGAAACTGCGAATGGCGTGCGTTAAATCGCAGCGTTTTGTCAGCAAGTAGATTGAAGAAGCGTCCCACCAGGTTGCAGCCATGGCTCAGAAAGCTGTCAAGAAGCAGCCGCGCTTCATCTTGGTGTCAGATCTCGACTGGACGATGGCAAGTTGCACCCGATCAACCGACACGTTCACCAGCACTCAATATACTGTTGACCTTGCTCCGTCTCGCATTCCAATACAATCCACGAGATCACTCAGCTCGATTCTGAGGTGGAACGGTGGCTGTAAAGTCTCTTCGTGAGAAGTTCCCTTGACAAGCATGTGAGGAACTCCCTGCACGTGAGACACTTCGATCACTTGTCCTTATAATCCTTGCAGGTGGACCATGATGATAAAGAGAACAGCAGTCTGCTGGCCTTCAATAAGCTGTGGGCAGATAAATTTGCACATGACTCTCTCCTGGTGTTCTCCACTGGTCGCTCGCATGCACTCTATGGAGAGCTCAGGGCAAGTCCACTCCTTGCCCCTCCATACATGCACTTTCCTGCATAGACAACGAGTGTTCCATGGCCACCTTTGAATCAGACTGCAAAACTTCGAGGCACAGAGGAAGAAACGATCTGCATGCCAGACAGATCTATGCAACAGCATCTGAAAGATCCTTGAGCACCATCGGAAGGGAGATCCAGAAATGCTCTTGCATGTGAAGTGGCTTGAACGTTGTGGGTGTCAGTGAGGAAAGAGATGCGCATCACGGGACATCTCCTTCCTGGATGTCCTGAAGGAGAGACGGAAGCCTCTGAGCACATGCGCGATCCACAATCCCCATTCACACATAAGACAATTCACCCTGACCATCCTTGAGGCAGCAAGAACCCAGATGTGCCCATTCAGCAATGCCAGTATTTCATGCTGAGGGTGGGTGCAGAAAGAGGTGCCCCTGGGTGATCCAGACATCCTGGTCTGCTCGGTAGGGACGGAGATATTTTTCGAGGCCGCGGCAGGCAGTGAGCCGGTTCCGGACCCCAGGTGGATCGAACTCTTGGACCAGGGGTGGGACAGGGCAGCCGTGGTCAAGTGTGCAGCGCAGCTTCCAGGTCTCAGCTTGCAGGTACGGTATCATCTGCTCCAAGCGGTGATTCCAGGTGACCATTGCATGGTCAGTGAAATGGGAGAGTCCCTTACAGGACACCATGAATGTTCCTAGTGTTGCAGCACAGGCAGTTGCTCACCTGGGAGTGAACGCCTCTGACAGGGTTGGTCATTTCGAGGAGGTCACACTGTACCCTGCTGGCTTGCTTGTGATGAGAACAATCTCTCTGAACTACCTTTTAAATGGCGAGGAGTATCTAGGAGTCGTGACCTCTTTGCCGGATGAAAAATGGATGAAAATTTCCTCCGATGGCACTCCGAATATTGAGGGCATTATCAACCTGTAGACATGGGTTGGGGTGAGGGGAATCCATAAGTCGCTCCTCCCACACGGCACATGCAGAAGGGGAGGTATATCTCGGCTCAGATTTGCCATCAAGCACGAAGTCTGATCTTTTCCTTCAACAGGGACTTATTCATGGTGCAAAATAGAGGCTCTTGCAATCCACAAGAATGCCCAGCACCAGAAATTGACGTGGGCATCCACCGAACACGCCTGGTAAGCAATTTAGGTGTTCAACCTCGATCATGGGCATGAAAAGTTCTGAACTTGACGGAACAAGCATTGTATTTCTGCTCAAGGTAATGCCAAAGAAATAGCAGCAGACCCTGGCAGGGACACACATGGGGCAATGAAAAGCTTTTGTGGGCAGGCAGAGAGCGAACAGCGGCCCCACAAGGTGAGCTACCACGTCAGCGTGAAAGGGAAGGAGGCTGAGGAGCAGATAAAGCGATTGCGCCACGAGCTGAGCCAGGCCGGCTTGACAGCAAAGGTGATTTTCAGTGCTTGAGAACTTGGCTGCAATATCCTTCATATGGCAAGGAACAAGTCGTTTCCTGGAAGCCCAATAGCTTGGTGGCTGACCTGTTGGGGAATCCCTTGATTTTACCTGGTGCTCTAGCATTGTCGGCAAGGGTACTTTCCAGGGCTTAAGAGTGCTTGGCGGCAATATGCTTCACATGGCAAGGAGCATGTCACTTCTGGAAGCCCAATAGCTTGGCGGCTGTCCACCGGGTTCTGTGCTGGGGGGGTTTTCCTTGCTTTGACATGGTGCTCTTGAATTTAGATGATTCTTACTGACCTTACCAGATTGTTCATACAGAAACAGTTGCAGAGGGCCCAAGAACCCCTGCCCTGATGATTCAGCGGCCTGGCCAACTTTCTTTTGCCCAGCTGGTCTGCATGGGACAGGAACTGAGCAGAGCAATACGTATTCGGCATCCGGGCGCGGAAGCTCTGGCTGGAGACAGGAAATGACTTGTTGGCCACACTTGTTTCTTGATGGCATCAGTTCGCAGGTGATCTACAGCGGCGGGGAGGACCTGGATGTCTTGCCCCAGCAAGCCAGCAAGGGCAAGGGTTTGGAGTTTCTGCTGAAAGAGGCAAACATCCCTCACATTCTCTCAAAGCCCTCTGCGCCGTTTTTCACATGAGGATCCGCAATTCACCTTACCTGATGTGGCTGGAAAATGTTATCGTTTCCTTCCTTCACCCCCTGGACAGACGCAACGGTACAGTGGAAGGTTCATCCTTTGGTACAATCGGAGATCAACAAGCATGCTATATTTGCTTTCTGGACTGATAGCTGGCAGCTCTTTCCAGTCTTGACGAAATCTTTCCGTGCAGATCAAGGAATTGGTGGGCTCCCCTCCGGACGGCGTTCTGGTGAATGGTGACTCTGGGAACGATATTGAGCTTTTCCAGGTGCCTGCATTCTGCATCTGCCAATGAGCAAGCAATAAATGCAAACAGAGACTTGCTATGAAGATTACATATGGAATGGAGTTCCTACCAACATGAAATTAGGCCAGCAGAAACAGAGTTTGAATTTGCCCTTCGGCAGCAATGAAGGCAGCCGTGGTGTAATGAAGCATTGTGCAAAATCCAAGCCAAAATCTGCTGCAGGTGCCAGGTGTGAGGGGCACGATGGTGGCCAACGCACATCCTGAGCTCAGACAATGGGTGGAAGCAAATCCCTCCCCCAACATCTTCAAGGTGGAGTCTTACTGCTCTAAATCTGTTGAAAGGCCCACAAAATCAAGCTGTACGTTTGCATCTCGGACATTCTGGATCACAGCAATTGACTTTGCATGTCAGTCTGGATTCATATACGGCACTGCAATATTGCACAAAGCATTGAAATTGGCCACTTTTCCAGACGCTTATCTGCCGGTAAAATTGGCTATGATTTCATGGGTAGACAATTTTGAAGAGGCAGTTTCTGCAACCCGTTGAAGTGCGAACTGATAATCCACCTTTCGCAGGCCTCGAAGCGTTGTGCTGGTGGAATCCTGGAAGCGATTGACCACTTCGGCCTGAGTAAAATCTAGCGATCCCACCATTTCCAATTTGAATGGACGAGTTACATAACTGCTCAGAAACAGATCCCCCCCCCTCACCGGGAGCTCGGGGGCATTTGCAATCATACGGAATTTCAGCTGCGTCGAGGACTGTGAATCGAGCAACAACGTGAAAATTGTAGAAGCGAGCTTCATTGCCGCGGTGGTCGGACTCTTGGAGCAGTGCGCAAGGTCTGGTGCAAGCATCGCCATCTGGATTGTGCCACGGGTTTGCCTCTCTGCCGAGTGGACAACACTAGCTGGCTTGTGTTCAGCAAGATTGCCCCTTCTAATTGGCATTGCATTATTGAGCATTGATCTGGTGCAAGCCCCTCCGACAGTTGAACCTCTCTTGTCGTATGTCCGCTAGGATTCATCGATGGGTCTCCTTAGATAGAGCTCCTCTCGTGGTATGCCACGGCTATGAAGAGGTCGTATTGCGAGATGACGTCTTCTCGTTCGCTGGCTTGTGGCATATTTGGCATGTGTTGGCCAACTGCTCAGTAAAACGGACAGAAGCTTCGTTCTTCATGCAAAAGCCTCTTAATGATATGGGGAATATTTGGATAGACTGTAATGGCTTTCCATGTCTCATTGCAGGATCATTAGACCAGCCCTCAGCCATGTCGAGCCGCAATCCCTCTGGTAACTCTTCCCACGAGTGCTCCTCATATGGAACCCTTGATGTCCAAATGCTTGACTTTTATGGAAAACAATGCTGTTGAATCATTATTCCCGTGAGCCTGGTCATATGATTATCAACCTTAAGGATGGTGTCTTGAGCTGTGACATTGCTCTGCATGAATGAACTCAAGTTTTCTGCAGGCACTTTCTCCAAGGCAGCGCCAGCCGGGCCTACTGTGGGAGCTGCTGTCACTAGGTCCACAGACAGGGCCCGCTTCTGTGGATGCTGCTGCCAGATCTCTCGCAGGGTATGTCTCACCACCTCTTTATTTCTTCCATGGCCTTCATTCCAGCTTACGCTGCATTGGCAAGAAAGAGTATAAAATTTATGTGAAGAGAACGATGAGTGCTTGCTGAACACCCAACGCCAAACTTGCCTTGACTTGCAGCTCAATCTTGAGTGTTGCAATTTTCGTAGATTGATTTAAGAATATGATCCTTGAAAGGAGACAACAGGGATCTTCAAATCTTGATTCCCACACGAGATGCTACGGACCTTCCCAGCATATGCATGCTTAAGTTTCAGCACAAGATGCATGTGACTGTGCCTCAGTGCTGAAACTTCCTGCATCCCTTTCCCAGGCGCTGCTTGTGATCCTGGCGTTCATGTACCTGGCCATCGTCCTGCTGTCGATGATATCCGTCGCCGGGGGCGTGACGGAGAACATGACAGTGTACCACGGCCAAGTCAGGATCAGCACCACAAATTACAAGGTCACCAGTGTTGGCGGCAAGCAGCTGAACCTCTGGTGTGCCCTCCCTCCTCTCATCTTTTACCCTTTCCCCAAACCCCCACCTCCCCAATCCCCCAACCCCCCTACCTCCTACCCGTCTGCCAAATTCCTACTCCGTTCCGATGTTTTCGGACGACGCTTTGCTGCCAATCTTGCCTCCCTCATCTTGTCTCTTTGCTCAACTACTGGTAAGCAAAATCCTGGCTGCAATCAAGCCTTGTCTGTCGTTGCAGGACCGGATGGCTGAAGTTCAACAACGGCAAGCCGGCCGACAGCCTGCAGGACCTGAGCAACCTGTCCCACGCATCTGGAGCCCTGGGATACATCACCGCGTTCCTGCTGCTGGTATCTGCGATAGTGGCCATCTGGAAGCTCAGCATGATCGCCATGTGCGGATGCTGCAAGGGGAGCAGCGTTAGGCGCAGGAGTCTGTGCCTGGGCATCACCATCAGGTCACTTGCCTTGCATCTTCCACCTTTTCCCAACCTCATCTTCCGGGAAATTTCGTTTCCTGCGCAGATGCCTCCGATCCTTTGATCGTTGACGCTGTGTTGCTGCTATTCACAGGGTAGTGTCCGCCAATACAAGTCGACAATTCAGACCGCGTCCTTTCAGCATTGCGTAATTGCTGAGCTGTCATTGATTCTCGCTGAAGGGTATCTTGTTATCTGACTGTCGGCTGCTGTGTGATCACTGCTGTTCAATTCATGTTGCCTTGAAACATGACTATTCTGTGTCCTGCAGCATTATCTTGATCCTCTTCCTGGCGAGTTTCTATGCCATCACCTCGCGTGATCTGGACAACCTGGCCCACAGCTCCCTTGGCCTGCCCGCAAACAACGACATCTCAATGGTGAACACCCCTTAACACCCTACTCCCCTTGCCTCCTCTATCATCCTTGTCTGACATCGAGCGAACAGATTGGCAACTGCTTATCCACTGACCTTCAACTCTGTCCCCTGCAGAAGCCTGGTTATGCCTGGTACTGCGGAGTCTTTGCCGCATGCTTGTGGACGCTGGTGTCCATTTTCTCCTGTGGTGAGTCTCAACTCCAGCCTTATCCTCAGGAAAATTCATGATAAGGGAGATCATGTGACTGGCATAGCAGAGGTGAAAAGCGTTGAATCTCTCTGTGCTGGCGTCAATGTCAGTGCTGGCATCCATATTGTTGCGCCTTCCACACACTTTTCTTCTTCCTGTCCTATAACTGTATACTCAAAACTCGAAGCAAAAGTAAGCAAGATGTGACCCTCCCACCTAAAGACGATGAATATTGGTGTCTTGATATCAGGCTTATGAAGAGGTGTATCATCAAATACTTGCTGTAACTCAGATTAATAAGCCTTCTTCATTGTGCAGGCATGCCACCACAGTTGAGCCAGGAGTATCACCAGTTCTGATGACAAATTGATGTGAGGCATCTGCCTGGGGGCCATGCATGCACAGGAGATGACCGTGATGTGCAAGTGCGTGCTGAAAATCTGCATTGTACCTTCCCCTTCCCCTCCAGTCTTCCTGGATGTGTTCAAATTTTGCACCCCTGTTTGCAATGAAGGGTAGCACTGGAGACTGTGAGCCGTACCGCTGTAGCAGCTGATGAAGGGACCCTTTTTGGAAGTGCAAATAAGCTTGTGAAATAGCAATGTTTTGTTTCTCTGTTTGTTTCTGCACGGGAATGACTCTTGGACACATTTGTTGATTGATTGATTTAAGCAAACCAGGGATTGCGGTTGTGCACATATCTTGGAATACTCCTTGGTCTCAGGAGGTTCAGGAATGGCAAGTCAAGAGACTTCTTTGCAGTCATAGAAAGAAGTTAGTTTCCTTCGTGTGTTCTGTTCTCTGCAGTTTCTAGGATGGGCGTGCTGATCATGTGGATGCTTATGGCTTCATTCTGGCAGATTGCCGCCTGGTTTTCAAATTTTGTAAAGTCCGCTATTTTACCCCCATGCTCCGGTTCAGCAACTTCTGACATTTGTACCTTTTCGTTCAGAAATTGGCTGAAAGGCCTCGCCACCGTTCTATGTCTGCACTGCGCCAGAGGAGAGCAATGGGGGACACTCTGAAACCAGCTTGACAATAGGGGATGGGGTGAAAGACAGCGGAAATTGCCAGGCTTGGTAGAGATTAATAATTACTTGCCCAGTATAGAAGATTGCATGGACACACTTTCCGGTCCACAATTATTCAGTCTCAAGTTCAAGCAATTGCCATTGTTGCTCAGCGGCAGTGCATGTCCCTGTCTTGCCTAAGTGCAGCAGTGAATTCTCTATGATTCAAGCATGAGGTGATCTCAACCTGGAAATTGCAAAAGGTCACAGATGCAAATGAGCAGGCAAACAGCTGAGTTGCAGCATAGAAAGCATTGTACTGCAGTAGACAGAGATAGCCTTGAAGAGTGGGGGCTTCAAACGAAACCAAATTCTGTGGTGTTAGGAAGGGCATCTCAGGTAGAGAGCTCTTCAGGCATCCAGATACATCTGAAGCGGCTGCGGCTTCATCTCAGCTATGAAAATTTGCCCATCCTTTCACAGATACTGGGCGCTGGCCGCCTGGGTCTGACCAAGCAGCTCCTTATTGCCCAAATCCTTGGCCTGTACCTGTGCAGAAGGGTGGAACTTCTCAGTAGATTCAATTCGGCTCAGGCCAGCATCAAGAGGACCGCACTCGTGTCCAAGAACTCTCAGTGAGGAACTATGGCAATTGAGATGTAGTCAACGCCTCTTTCAGCGTTTTCCCCAGAATAAAAAGTCCACCTAGACAAGCAAGCTGGATGAGTGAGGGTAGTTTGCACGACCATCGCACAGATATTGCTGTCATCTGCATTGAATAGAATGGGATGCCTTGGTGATCAGCAAGATCAGCTGGCAGTAAGTGGTTAATGCAGACTACCCAGGGAAAAGGTGCGGGAAGTGTCACCAGAAGTCCCTCCCCGCTCTTGTTAGCAATGTCTGCCGGCAAGGCAACATGGCGCTGCACCAGAGCCCTGCCCGTCCTGATCCTCTCCTCCGAGCGCTCATACCTGTCAAAACAAACCCACAGTTGACTTCATCTCAACTTTCTCCATTGCTGCTGTTCCTCCATTCCCTTTATCGCTGCTGTTTCTCACAGAGAGTTGTTGAAGTGGAGTTTCAATTCCAGGGCTACCAGCTTTCCATGATTTGGAGAGAACAAGGAGCAATGAAGTATTGGTAGGGGTAAGAAGTCATGATTACGCGAGGGAGGAGAGGATGGCTGGACATGGCAGCAGGAAAGAATACCTCCTCCAAAAAGGGGGAAAAGCTCTCAATACACATTGAAAAGCAGCTCATGAAAAGCAAACTCAGAAGAAGGAAGGGAGAAGGAAAGGGGGGGAGGGGCTCAAATAGTCAGATCTCTTGGCGGATGGGAAGAGGGATAGGCGGAGCATCTCGTATTGCCAAATACAGGTCAGTGATATCTGTGAGGCATAGGTGGTGGGAAGGGGGGGGGGGAAGCACCTGATGTTGCCGTAATTTTCCATGTTGAAGGTGAAGCCGAGGCGAGGGGATCGAGTGGTAAAATCGTAGATGGCGGAAAGACCGAAAGTCAGGCTGGGCTGCCACCAAGCCTTCAGGGCAAGGGAGAAAGCAGCAGCATCGCTGCCCAATCGAGTCTTCGCCAGCCAGTTCTTGTTCACCTGTGTGTTTAACTCAATCAGAACGGTGGAGGAGGTGCCAGAATTCCCCCAAGAGATGTTAGACAAATTCTCCCTGAATCTCAGAGATGGGTATAGCATGCCCAGCTGACAGCACATGGTGTCAGCATCTTTTCTGTGCATCTAGTGCATCGGCCGGACAGACTGCTACAACC
>QAXI01000427.1:199254-216349 GCA_004335615.1 Chloroidium sp. JM
GCAGGGTATGTCTCACCACCTCTTTATTTCTTCCATGGCCTTCATTCCACCTTCCCTCGTCCTTCCTTCCATTCAGCAACCCTGAAAAGCCTTGATTCAAAAATGAGCTCTCTCAAGATTTTCTGTCGCCGAAGCAGAATTCCTCAAGTATGTCCATGTCCCCTGCAGGCAAATGGGAGGGCCTCCAGCAGCGGTAATCAAAGCCAAAGCCAGGGACAGCCCCAAAAGCAAGGCGGGCAGTCAAATCAGGGCAACAAGAAGAAAAATAAGGGAAAGAAGAGGCGGTAGGTTGTGATGGAAAGTCCGAGCACGTTGGAGCATCTTTTGGCGCATCTTTATTCTGGGCTTTTTGCCACGTCGTGAGAGAAAATTCGTCTGTTTCAAATAATCAGTGAATGATCCCTTAGCTTCAGGAAATGGAGTGCATAGTCAGGACATTTTTGGGAGTCAAATGGACGCAATGTTTGAGATGTCTTGATTTTACAAGCATTGCAAGTCTTCCTGCATAATTGCTGAATAGGATGATGCATCACGAAGTCTCTGCACTCAATATGCATCACATTGGTACACAAGAAGGACAGAGAGAGCACAGCGTTCAATAAAGCTTGGAATAGAAATTGTGGGCAGGTATCTTGAAGGTTGCGACTCTGCTTTGCAATACATCCATGCTGCTCTAGGCACCTGTGAGTAGATACATGTCGGTATGAATGAGTGGGTACTGTACAACTGATCATAGAATAGAGTAATAAGAAAGTTGACGGGACCTCTCATAAGCTACAGGCTCAATCTTCATTGTAAGGGCTTTCCATGAATGAAGCTGGAAAACAACACAAATCCACGCTCGCCTTGGGTGTATGGTACCTGCACATTGCTGGGGAGTAAGCTCAGCATGATTTACTCTGGCTTCTTCATTGACCTCCTCAAACACTCTAACAGCCGCCTCAAGGATGATCAAACAGAAATTTGACAATTGTCAGCATCTTCAGGCTGTCCATAAAGGAAGCTCACCATATGCCCTGCATTCCTGACGGTGGCGAAGTGGAATTCTGCTTCTTTGATCTCAGGCTTATGGACCACGATTCTACCGCCCACTTGCCCTGCAATTTCCCACACTCGTAAACACGTTGCACAGCCTATGGCGGCAAGGTGCTACTTCTTAACCCTTTCCTAGGCTGTTCCTACATGCCTGTCTGTTGTATTGACCCTCTCCTCCCTCTTGCAAAGCCATTGCTATCCTGAATGGGAGACGCGCTCTCTCAATGACTTGGCCCCCATCCCTTGCTCGTGCAACACCTGCTTGAATGTGCAATCATGGTGATGCAGCTCCTGCCTACCCCGTCACCTATTTGGTCTCATCGTGGCCTCATTTGCACTGCATTTTGTTGTGTTCTCCCTTGCTTTTTGTCGCCAGTTCTACTCGCCACTCCATTCACAACAATCACCACTGCCATGATGGATGGTCCTGATCATCTCAGGTCCCACCAGCAGTAACTTTCCTGATGATGAATCCCTCACCTTCCTCTGCACTGGCATAGTATCTCCCCCCCACATACACACACACATGGAAACAGAAGCTCGTGCCCGTTGAGGTGATTCGCATCCTGCATCGTACACATCAAAGAAAAGTGGACAACCCCCTCTCTGGACTTCAACGTTTGGAGGGTGGCCCACCGGTGGTGCTGTGCCAGGCTGTCCATGGCTTCTCTATGTCCAGGCCAAGCTTCTTGATCCAACGTCTGCTGCCCGTCACCGGAACTATCCCATCCACATCACCCGAGAAGACGAGGATCTTCAGCTGCTTCTTGAGGAGCTCGGCATACTTGGGAAGCATTGATGAGAACAGGTCTTTCCTGCAGAATGGCAGCACCCTTGAAAGCTGTTTTACCTCTTGGAACCAATTGACCTTAGTCTCACTGCCTAATTTGTGTATTGCTGATGTATCCAACAAAATCCACTTTCGAAATTGATGACACAAATTTGCATCGTCGGTGTTTGCGATTGACCCTCTTGCTCAACCCCAACCCACTATCCAACCGCAGGAATACACTCCAACTACTTTGATTCTGAGTCCCCCTTATTGCTCTCGTGTACTTTCATCTTATACGCACTGGCCCCTCCTGCGGCCCCAGACAGAATGGGCTGATATCCCCCCCCCCTTCACGATCTGTTGTTTTGTAAATTGGCGCGCAGCATGGTGCAGGCCCATCCCGGACTATGAAAAGGTGACGGGACTTACTGGGAGTACTGGACGATGGGGGAGCAGCCCGTCCAAGGCCAGGGGAGGCTGGTGACATTGCCGTGAAGGGCCGCCTGGACATCTCCGCGGTTCATGTAGACCTCCACCTTGTTGTCCACGCAGGGATCGTACCTCGCCTGCGCCCTCAACTCTGCATCCACCCTTTGCGTTTCGGTGTCAATACCAAAGGTGATTCAATCATTCAGAGGAGGAGGAGGAGAAGGTGGAAGGAAGGGGGTGGGGACTCATGAGTATCAAGGAGGAGGCAGCTCACATGCCGCTGATGCAGAGCCAGAATTGGCGTGTTAATAGGAGGCAGATGAGGAGGGGGAAAAGGGAAGGGGCATGTCTATGATGACTCTTGCTGGGTTGACATAGCTGCGGCAAACTCAAGTGAAAATAATATTTCCTGAGAGCCCTTTCTGCAGGAAGGACACAAACCATGTGAGAAGTCCTGCATACTCCTGTCTCTTTAGGCAAGAGACCCTACTCATGACAAGAAGAGCAAGGTGGGACTTCTTCTCGCGGAACCTCATTTGGGCACTAAGTTTGCCACCCCAAACGGGGAAGGGGTGCTTGGGACCTGTCAAGTGCGCTCCCAGAACTGCAGGGTGACCGCTTGCCGCACGAGCCAGCTGCCTGATCTCCTGGTGCACTATTGGTAGGCATATGTCCTCATAGATATCATAAATATTGATGCTCTGCAGCACATATCAGAGTTTGCTTCTCTCTCTTTGGCAAGCGCGGTTTAAGAAGTCCCATGTTGGCCCGTATAGAAACCCACCTTGCGTATTGTTTTCTATACCCTATGACTCAGATACTGTGATGCTCATGGTCTCGCACACACCTGTGAGGAGGGCCAGCTATCAATATTGCTTCAAGGAGTCTTTTCGTGAGGCTGTCAGCGAGCTTTACACTCCAGCTCATGAATTTGTGTGCCCTTTGTCATGTCTGTGATTGCTTGGAGCAATTCTGGCTACTGAGGCAGCTGAGACAAACCAACTAGCGTTTCAGAAGTGTCAACGATGCATTATGAGGCCCAAGAACTAGATTGTCAGCATGGTACATCCTCAAGAATACTGCAGCAAAGGGCAGCTTCGCAAAGGGCAGCTTTGTGGAAGTACCTGTAGGTCTTTAGCAGATGACTCTAAGATTGCACGACACTCCTGCAGGTTCATCAAGCGTTCAGGGGTGTGATGTACAAAAGCTCTACAGCTGTGCAACGCGAGATGTAAGAGTTTTACTATAATGCATGTTTCTTCAACAACAGGACAGCAAATATTCAAAGCCCGGAGGACCGGTCTGTGCCAATGTTGCTGAGAGCCACAGATTAGCTCGCCAACCCCTTGCCCTCACAGGGAGCCAGCAGATCTCAGACGTAAACAATCGACTTGTCAACTCCTACGCACCCCATTTTGTCCCCATGTTGATTCTTGAAAGAATGGAGGCGGGGGGTGGGAAGTGTTCTCACAGCAGGATCGACACCATAGTCCAGCGGCCCTGCGTTGTCTTGAGCAGCCAACAGAGGTCCGACGTGGGAGAAGTTGCACGCCCTTTTGAAAGTATCCCTGGTGGACGTGGAAATGACGGCGTGGCTGTGCCAGAAATCCACGGCTCCTTCGTTGTCGATGTTTGGATCGGTCCATGCGTTGCCTGGAAGACAGAACACCTCTCATCAGGTGCCTTTGGCAATTAAATGGAGGAGATAAGTGGGAACATGCTCTGGGCTGGTACCAATAGGTCCACTGCTCTCAGCTTGTACTGACGCGTTAAGACTTCAAGGTTATCAATGTCATATTGTGATCAAATATGTCCTGCCTTCAAGTCTTGTGGAGGACTGTCTCTGAGGTCGACATCTGCAAAGAGTCCAACAAGTGGGCAGCCCCCCTTTCCCTTTCTCAAGGACAAAGGGTGGCGGTGGTGTGGAGGTCTATCTCTGCGTGAGCCTTGCATCCATTGCCATCTGAGTCATTTGATGAAGTTCGGAGAAGCCTTCTCTTCCACACAGACCTTAAGAGGCGACATGGCGTCTGGGCCATGTTGCTGAGAAGACGATGACCTAGACAACGGGATTGAGTAATCATGGGGGGAAAGTAAAGGCTGTCTCACCTACAAGGAAGCCTTGAAGGTTAATGTGCGTCTCGGCGTTGGCAGAGTCCTCATTGTGTCTGGTAACCTCCAAGGCGAGATTGGGCACGTAGTGCTGCACGAGAGGGAAGACTCGATGAGATGATGGTGCAAGATGTCTGTACGAGCAGAGACTCGCTTCTAGAGCTGGTGCGGTGTAAAAACTGTATATCAACGCAAAAGAGATTGTGAAGGCACACAAAAAGCTTGTTCCCACCTTTGAAGTCTGCGAAACCTAACCAACCAGCTCTGAAGAGTTCAGAGAATTGGATGACAGGCAACATGCAATAGCTAAGACCTTGGCATCCACACGTGTCAACTTGGATTCCTGCTATGGATATGGTGACTCCAGGTGCTCGTTTTTTCCTATGTGCACATGATCAAATCTCTTTGAATTTCTGTTGGTAGAGTTGTATTCAAGTAGTTGCCAATATTGGGCATTATCTGCCTGTCCAGACAACACCAATCTCAAATTGGCCAAGTCTGGAGGATTTATATATTATAGATATGCTTCAGCACCTTCAGCAACAGATAGAGGATGGCAGGGTAGGTTTCCAAATTAAGGTGCTTTCCATGCCAAGGCTTTCTTGATCCTATGTATACTGAATCGTGAAGGCTCTTGTCGAGGGGCAAGAAAGTCTGGAATCACAACAACACTTGATTTTTTGAGGCTGACTGTCAAGTCACAATCAGAGAAGTGCGAAGATTACGCATGGGGACACAGATGTGTGCAGATGAGATCTCTCTCTCACTAATCCGACCTCATGCAACAATTGTGGGGTGTAGGAAAATTTCACCATGATGTGCTAGATATTAATTCATGGAGTGATCCATGCTGACACTCGTTTGCAAGCGCCAGGAAGAAGCAAGGTTGGGTGTGAAGCTTTTCATGGAAAGAGGGGGGCCCGGAGGCTTTGAGGGGTCTCACTCCTCCGTAGGATTCCCCGGCTATCCAGAATGGCCGTTCCTTGAAGGCAGGGAACCTCTCGAAGAAGCCGACCAGGAAGCTGAGGGCGTCCTCTGCCGTGCGCTTGTCCCCCACCGTGCGGTCCTCCGTGCGGTTGCTGTAGCTCCAACCCACAAAGGCAGGACTCTCCAGGAAGATGATCGATGCCACCTGCACGACTGACGACTGAGTTACCTGCGTCTCATTGCAAACTGGAATGATTCACAACATGTGCAGGCTTTCCTAACAAATCTCTCCCTCTTTAATCTCTCTTTCTTTCTTTCCATTGACATGAGCTGAACCCTGCAAGTTGCTGTGCATGAGATATCTCTTGTGACAACCAGCACTTGAGGATCTGGTGATTCTGAAATTGATTCTAGCTTGCTACAGCTCTTTGACGCCTTGACTCCGATTGATGCAGGATCTGTACGAGCATTGCGTTCATGTATGAATGAAGTGGCGAATCATGCGTACCTGGGTCCAGGTGTGGGGGTTTCTTTCCAGCCCACCCCCCTTTGCGGTGGGGTAGTAGGGGCCCAGCTCGCTGAGGAATCCACCGGCAAGCGACGAGCATCCAGGACCCCTGAGATATGCAAAGGTGAGAAACTTGGGCAGCAACAGCCTGAGCAGCGAAGGCAACATTGTCCTCAAGCAAGTCAGCAGGCCAGAAATTGACATATTTGCTCTTTGAATTTGTTTGTATTGAGATGTGTGGCTCAGTGGGCTCTCCTGCAAGGTGCGATTTGGCAAGCTGTCATTTCTCACCAACGTATGCGGGGTCAACACAAGATAATGAAGCTACAGCTTGATGATTGATTCCCAGGTCAAATTGCAGGGAGGTATGAGGGTCTGAGGAAGGCCTCAAACTCATCTAGATTTGGAGTGCACACCAGGTCTGATGATTCCATTTTTCCCGCATTTCTTCAGCCTACTATGTGAAAATCTGCATCGCTCTCTCTATAAATGGGCAATGTGCCAGAAAGCAGTGGAGTAGGGAATCACCCATTCAGCCAAAGGACCACAGGATCTTCCTTCGGGTTTCCAGATGACTCCGCAAAAGCATAGAACAGAGCCCTTCCTGCCTCTTCGTCCACTGTTACATATCTGCAGGCCAGAATTTCGGATCAGCATCAAGAATGGAATGGACTTCGGCAGAGGGATGGAAGCATCTCGAAAAATATCGCGGCAGGTTGAGTGTACCATTCTAGAGCAAGCATAAGCAACTTGTAGCCACTGTTGAGCTGTAATCGTGCATGTGTTTCTGTGCTTGGATCATTTGCCTGCAACATCTTTCAACGGCAGAATAGATGATAGGTGTTTGTTGAGTTGAGAATGTCATCTTGTTAGTTGGGAGCATTATCCAAATTCTCAGCTACGACTAGAGTAGTCTATGCTACACGTGCGGAAAATAGAAGACACGGTCAATGTTACAATCTGCAAAGCTCGAGTCTCGATCAAGATGCATCTTATTCGTCAATGGAATTCCAATTAGATCCAAAGAGGAACAGTGGCATGCCCGGAGTAGAGGTCGGAGTCTATGTTGCCAGGCAGCCCAGGAAGGTGATCAACTTTGTCCCGTTCAGCCGCATCGGTGCTTTCACGTCGCTTTAAACTCTCGTCGGGTAAGCTAGCACGCGCTTCTTTGAGCGAGGGCGAAGGCAGAGCTTCGTTCTGCTTGCATCCCGCGAGAACGATTGACGCAATGATGATTCCTATTTGTAGGCAACCCATCTTCATTCTGCACTGTTTACGAGTTGAAGTGAGGTGAGGTCTGGCGTTCATCTTGGAGGGGTTGGGGTTTCGAAGATTTTTTCCATCGAGATTCACTGGAAGCCTTCTGTCGAGGCTAGAGTAATTCTGAAATGTGTCATGAATGTCAATGACACTCACGAGAGAGCAAGCATCACATGCCCTTCTTATTTTGTCAAGGAACACCTCATGCGACTATGTAAACCTCAGTGGCTCCACTAGAAGACACAATACGGTGCGATACTCACAAGCATATGTAGCCTGGCTGTCATCATCAGCAAGGAGGGGTGCCGCTCTGCCTGCTGTTCGCACACAGGATACATTACAAGCTGTGCTGCCGGAGCAGGATTCTGCTTCAGACAGCAAAGAGGTGAGATCTAAGTAGTCTGTGAATATGTCAGCCCGAATTCCACTGAGTGTCTAATATCGATACCATCGATATTTTGTAAGAATAAAGGAAACCAAGGGCGGTGTACGGCTCAATTTCAAATAGACCACGCTTGCCGACAAAACTGAGGCATGGGTGGCTCCTATCTTCAAGCAGCAATCAGCTCATATGCTTCTCAGATTCCTGACTACTCGATACACATTGGGATAACATGGCTCAATAACACTTGCAGAAGGAGCTGTGCAAGGCAGCATTGGCAAAGGCAAAAGCAGGGGACCCTGAGGGCGCTGTCACGGAATTGAAGCGCCTGTCAGACCTATATCCTCACAACAGTAGGTAGGCCACTGGCTCTGCAATTTTCCAGGCGCGCTGCAGACCATTCCTTTTCATGTTCCAAAGGGCAAATCCCATGCGCGTGTGCTATGATAGCATGAGGCTATTCACAGATATGAACAGAAAGTGTGCTGTCCTTAAGGAGGGTTTGCAAATAGTGCAGTGGAGCGGGGGGGGGGGGGGGGGGGGGGGAGGGCGAGCAACAGAGGTGAAGTGGACACTTGTAAGTTGTGCTGCACCTGAAGGACTGTCTGCCTCCCCTCGGGCGTGTCATGGCTTTACCGTGGAGAACATACTTCAGAGCGGCGGCGTATTCAGGGGAGTTTTAGGGATGAATGGGGAGCGAAGGATCTGCAATGTCATCACATTGGAGTTGATCTGGTCGTCATGGCGTCCAGATTTCTGGTCTCTGCGGCGCGCATTACCGGGCAGTTACACCGTCTTGAGGAAGCCAGGCAGCTCTTCCGACAGGCTGTACACCGCAACCCCTCAGACCATGTCCCCCTCAAAGTGAGTTGTCTGGGGGACCTATGGAAATCTTGCTGTCTTTGATAGGGAATATGGAGTCTCAGATAGCTGGAAACATATTGGGCGCAATGCTTGTTGAAGTGTGGAGAATTGAGCGAAAACCCATTCTGGGGGAATGGGTTCCTGGAGGGGGGGGGGTAGTAGACAGGGCAGTATTATGAGGCCATGATGCTGATGCTGTTTCCAGCCTCACCGTCATGTCACTCAACCTCATTATGCACAAAAATTGATGTATCGAGGGATAAATTATTGACAGGGCATGTGGAGATAGTCTCATAGAGGAACACCGCTCAAATGCAAAGTCAAGCTTCCAGCTGACAAATTCAGCTGGTCTGACTAAATCAAATTGCAGCATTGCATACTCCCCACAATCAGCAGCTGTACGCCTGTTCACCCAATTAGCAGCTGTTCAAAACGCCCACCCTGAAGGCTGACACTTCTGGCCAGGCATGGGGCCTGCTGGAGTCAAAAGCAGGGGACTCCGAGCATGCGCGGGAGCTCTTCGGGCGTGCGGCTAAATTGAGGGTGGGGATTGGCGACTTGGGGGATCTGCTGTGCCATTGGGCGGAGGAGGAGAGGCAGGCGGGGGATGTGGGGAGGGCTCGTGAGCTGCTGGTCCAGGCGCGTGGGCTTGCAGAGATGCACGGAGAAAAGCCCAACAAATCGTTGCATGTGAGCGCTCATTTGTCAGGAACAATGTGCAGCTTCTAGCCTATTGGATGAGGAAGTGGAGGTAGATCTACTGGAAGAAATCCACAATTAGTAATTCTGGAGCGATGAATTCCCTACTGGACCATGATCACATCCTCAAGACGTGGTCTTTCCTTCTTAATACGTGCATGAAAGACAGTCAAGGGACCTGCTTTCACAACTGCACTATTTCATTTCAATCATAATACTATCAACTGCTGTGTCTGGAAGATCATTGAAATGCTCTGAAAATCCAAGCATGCAGGCATTGGCGATGCTGGAAGCGAGCTTGGCCAACTACGATCAAGCACGACTTCTCTTCTCGAAGGTGAGCTCCTTGCTACAGCACCCACGGTACTGTGAACACAACACTTCGCAGATCCTTCTTGCCAGAGGCTGGAGTCATCGATCCACAGGCGTCGCTTCATGTCAGCCACAAAATTGTGCTGTAGCAAAAATCAGCAGATCTCCCGGGCTCCAATATTGCCCTATCCCCCCCCCCCCTCCCCTTTATGTCAACAACAGAATATCCTGACAACGTTTGCAGGGCGTAGAGACTGCAGCCAAGGAGGACCAGTCAGTATTCTTTGCTGCGTGGGCCCGTCTGGAATGGCAGTGCGGCAATGTGGCGACTGCCAAGGAGCTCTTCGAGCGGGGCTCGCAGTGCCCACCTGCTGTAGTCCTGCTGACCTCTTGGGCTGGCTTGGAGGTGGGTCCTTATCCAGGCTGTGGGATTTTCCAGGCCTGCAGACCTTCGTTCAATTCCTTTCCTGCATGAAAATGGGATCACCTGCAATGCACTACTTGCTTGATTGGCTACATTTGAGAATGTTTTGTGGGGAACAGGGGACCCCAGGAGTATTGTCCAAGGGTTGTCTGGGCTGTAGAAATGAATGGACGGGCACATAGAGGGTTCTGAAGGAGGAGGGGAGAGACACAACTGGGAGATGGTCATTTGAAATAAGCAGTATTCCAGGTCATTGGTTCATCACATGCTCTGCGCTGGGATCCAAGAGAATGGCTCATGATAAGCAACCAACGAAAAGTCTATGTTAATGAGTCATCGTCTTTTGGTCCATTTCTGGAGTCGGTAGCTAGGTTAGCATGGTGTTGACACCTGGCTTCCCTGTAATCAAGACGAGAGATTGTGATGGTGTGCAGGCCAAAGCGAAAAACATCAGTGTGGCTCGGAAGCTGTATGGCAGGGCTTTGGAGGAGGATCCCCAACACCAGCAAGCCCTGCTGGGCCTGGCAACTTTGGAAGGCCGGGGCAGAAACTTCGCAAAGGCATGCGCAGACAACCCCCCCCCCTTCCCCCCTCCCCTTTCTCACCTCAATCCTTTCATCCAATCTTACTTGATGACTGCACTCTTCTCCACTCCCATCTCCTGTCAGGGTTTAGGGTCTGCCTCCATGCCATGAGTCTCGATGCTGAGGTATTTGGAAAGCCAATGCATGTCATCCAGAGCCAGCATTGCTTCATGGGTAAACGCCAGAGAATTGACCGAGAAACTATGCTGAGCGACCTGGAAAAGCGACATGGGAGAAGGAAGACGGGTCTGGTGTGATTGCATTGAGGGAGGCACGAGGGAGTAGGGACCATCCACCAATCAGGAATCAGAAATTATGTCATGATGTGCTCCACCATGCCTTGCTGAGAACGAGCTGAAATGTCAACAAAGACACCCCTTTGTTTGCAGGCGGCTGAGCTGTATGAAAGGGGCATGCATGCACACCCGGGGAACACACATTTCATGCATGCGCGTGCCCAAATGCTCATCAAGCAAGGCCAGCAAAAGGTGGGAAAATCCCCCCCCCCCTTTCCTCACCCCACCCCACCTCCTTAACACACGGCCCCCAACTTTATTTTTGAAAATATTAGGGCGCTGGCTTCATTCTAAGTTTGTAGACCGCATGAATGACATGGCACTTTCAAGTGAAACGGGGGTTGCATACTGTACTCATGTCCCTTCTTGATTTTCCGACCATGATTATCAGATTTAAACAAAAGAAAGTCCACGCAGCCTCCTCCTATTGATTGACGCTATGCTGACGCCAAACGCTCTCTGCAGGAGGCGGAGGGTGTGCTGGAAGAGATGCTGCTGCGCAATCCAAGCCATCCCCATGCCCTGCACACACTTGGGGACCTCAAACTACTGGCAGGGGAGCATCGGCAGGCGTTCCAGTTGTTCCAGCGGGGATTGCAGGGCACAGGTATGCGAATTGTATATTTCCCTTCCATCCCCCCCTCCACCCCTCACTACCCCGATACTCTCACCTCCTTACCCCCGCTTTCAAAATCAGCAAATGGAGGGGGTGGCAGAAACCATACAAACTCCTAAACTGCTGTGGATAAGCTAATGTGGCCCCTTTTGACACAGTCGGCCTGCAATTTTCCACAAAGGGCTCGTTCTCTATTCCCCATTTGTTTGAAGCCAAAGTCGACGCATGCAGCTTCGAAAAATGAATGGGCGGCTTTCCCAGGTCCACAAAGGATATACAGTAGAAAGGGAGCAAGCAGAAAAGGTTGGTGCAGAATCTATGAGACAGTCAACCTTTCTTCTGTGGGGCGCAAGAGCGCATCAGTACAACAGCAATTCCTGAGACGGGAAAACATGTATGTCTTGGAGTCTGAGGACCGAAGAGGATTTCAGGTCTGACTGAAGCCTCTTCTGCATCTTTCTGTCCATATCTGCCAGAAGCAGCCTAGTCAAGATGTTTTGTAAGGTCAAGATGCAAAGCCAATTTATAGTTGCATGTGCAGGTGGGGACGTGGAGGGCCGTAGGCTGTGCTTTGTGGAGCTGGCAAAACTGCACGAATTCGACCTGCAGTTCGACGCAGCAAGGGTCAGGTTTCGAGAGGCGGCGGCTCTCCCCGCGGGAAAGAGCCACTCAAGGGTCCTCCGAGAATTTGCATCGTTTGAGAAGCGACAGGGTAGACTGGAGGTGAGCCGCCTGTCTCTGACAGAATGACGGCAATTATTCATGTCTTCCTGATGGCAGACCAGAGTGGGGCAGGAAATTTTAGCACAAGCTGCTCCCATGTCTCCTTGAGGTTCTTCCCATGTTTCATAGCCAGCCGTTGCAGCACATGAGGAGACCCTGTTTCCAGGAAGCTCAGGATACGTATACTGTGAAGCTTTCTGAGATCGGCAGAACACTTGCAGTATAATTTCATTCTTAACTAGTATGCTTGCCTAGGTCTGCAGCCGGCTCGATGCCATCTGTCAGCCTTCGACTTCTGAGCAGGCCTGAGATTGAAAGGCCAATTTTTTGGGCATTTCTCAGCGATCCTTTCCCTCAAGAATGATACTGCGTCACTATGAGCATCATATGGGAGAGCTCTGTCCATTGGATCAAATCAGACAAGCCTGCAGGGCATCATTGAAAGTTGGATGAATGCTTATAAATTTGTGCATTGTGCAAGTCCGTTATCCTAACCCAGCAAACCAATCAAGCTGAGCAGAAATAATTTGGTGGAGGGGTGATAAATTTGTTCTCGTCAGAAGCTTGCTAAGGAGCATGATCTGCAGGAAGCACAGCAACTGTTTGCTGCCTCCCACCGAGCCAACCCTGGCGACAATCGCACACTGCTACAGGTCAGTCAAACCTGACAAACACTCCTTCTGAACGCATTTATAGCAAAAGCGTCTCAGTCGATATCATCAGCTGTCTCCCATTACTCAATGGGTGGGTGTCTGGAGGCTTGGGACTTGGGCAAAAAAAGCTGGGAGTCGACAATATAAAGGAAAAGGAGATAAGTTTGCCATCATTCGCAATCCTCAGAAATTATTACAATGATCTGCTCATCTTCAAGAGTGTTTTCTGTGAAAGCTTTACCACATATGCAAGATGTGCATTGAGAAAGCTTTGCCTCTTTGGTCTAAATCACGATTATAGCTTGATGACGGTCCACTAATCTCTCTCTGTCCAGATTCATCACTTGTGCACTATTGCCTCAGCACTAAGACCAGTGCAGCAGGAGATGTCTGTGATCTCATCTAAATAAAATACTGGGTACAATTCTTGCGTCTCAATGCAGTGGGCACTGCTTGAAAAGCGGCGGCAGGACTGGGAGGCGGCCCGTTCACTATTCCGAAAGGGCGCAGATAATGTCCCTCGCGATGCCTTCATCTACCAGGTGGGTCTTCCTTTCCACACAAAGCAAAGGGCCTTAACCTCTGCAGATTCAGAACAGGGCATGCACTGCCCGTGATCTCTGCAAAAAACAATGCTAGTTGATAGAATTTGCAACATTTTTATGCTTGCTTGCTTGCGGTGTCCTTAACTCGTCAAGGTTTGTATTTTGAAGGCGGGCGTTTGATTTGATGGTTTTTGAGATGGCAACTGAGGGGAAGTGGGTGAATGAAGTCCTGATGTGGCCTTAAATGCTGTGTCGTTGTGTAAGAGTCTTGAAGTTGCCAGATTGGAAAGGATCCCAGGCTAGACAAGCACCAGCCTGTGAATTCCCCGTAGTGATTGCTAAAGCAGCGAATTCCATCACAAGCGTTCGAAACCCAAGGCTGGTGCTCAGAAGGCCTTGTCTGGATTATGAATGATTTGTCCTTGACTGCAGGCTTGGGCACTGATGGAGATAAGGGCTGAGAATTTTGAGGGGGCGCGCCAGGTCTTTGCTGCTGGATCTCGCAATTGTCGCAAGTAAGTTTTAATTCTCTATAGACCACCTTACAAGTCATTCATGCAGCGGCCCCTGCATGTCTGAATGCTTCAATATATCTGAGATCTTCTTAAAACATTCTGTCCTGGTGCAGCAACATGCCCCTCTTGCTGGAGAGAGCGTTGTTCGAGGCCGGCGAGGGCAATACTGGACTGGCCAGGAAGCTCTTCCAGTTTGGGTGAGCTCCTGTCTCCATCTCAATGAAGCATCTCGAATGCTGAAAGCGGCACTGCATGTGCATACAATACGGTAGGATATTTTGAGAAACCTGATGTGTCCACTTGCACTTTTCCACACTGTCCCCAGATTAATAGTAGAATTGGGGTCTCCATTTCGACGCTCCATCCTCATTCTATTCCCCTTTTTGCAAATAGCACAGACAAGGTTTGCAACAGTGAGTCGCCAGCTTGCACTGAACCCAGAGACATCCTCTGTAGCTCAGAACAGCATCTTCACTTCGACCAGCTGCAAGGACATGAGGCTGAAAGAACTGGAGTTGGAATAGTGTATTAATAGCTTTGGAAGCTTGCGCGCCAAGACATCGCTTCACAAGAAGCTCAGAGCTTGTGCCTGCAGGATGCGCAAGGAGCAGCCGCAGCACCCGCCACTGGTGCAGGCGTACGCGGAGTTTGAAGTCGCTGCCGGCAACTATGCCCTGGCAGACGAATTATTTTCAAAGTATGACACCATGTTGGAGGAGAGCAGGGTGCAGGATCCTAGAAATGCTCAGCAGCACTGATCAGGCTCTGTGGATGTGGTATGCTGTGATGCGACGGATGTACTACAGTAGGCGGAGGAAAGCGGACATAGCCTTGTAATTATATCTTGAATTACAAGGATATCCTTATCCCTCTGAAAATAGAACGTACACTTTTGCTTACCTGAAAGAATTTGATACTGCATGTGCACAATTCCCCCAGTGGGGGAAAGACAACCCCCACCCACCTACCATCAACCTGTGAGTAACAGACCTTGTTGCTGGGCGAGAGGCGAATGAAGACATGGGGGAATGGTGCAGACGAATGACTTTGCGTCGTGCTGCTTTCTTAGCTGCTGACCCAAGCGAAACCAGAGCAAGCTTAGCTTACGAAATTTCGCACATGTGAGCGACCGCAAGAAGTTTCTACAGAGAGTAGTGAACGTGACCATTGAGAAACACCACAGACAAATGGAGAGCTCCTACCGAGTCAATCAAGGCAGCGTTGAGGCCGGTAGGATTTACCTAAGTGCACCAACAGTGCAGTGACAGAGATTGACGAACGCCAATTGCTATCATGATGCGCTTAGACAAACTTGCTGTCCAAAGGAGCAGGCAGCTGGATTCTTGCAGCAAGACTGCACGCCCTGAAGCTGCCATATAACACAAAACCCCTCAAGAGGTATCTATGCAGAGGGGGAGGCAGAGAATATACATAGCAGGAATGACAGGCCTGTGACGCTAATCACATCCGTGGAGCTCAGCCCTGGGCTCAGCAGACAGATAGAAGTGCGGGAAGGCGACAGCCCAGAGGTGCTGCTTCGCTGTGGCATCCTTGACCCTTTCCGCCTGCCCACCCTGTCGCACGATTCAGCGAATCCTCCAGCTGATCTAGGAGAATATGGAAAAGAGAGAGCGCCTGCGTCAGCGCCTGTCAGTGTGCAACCTTGCTGTGATCATGAGTATTGAGAAGGTGAAGATAATGACAGGGAGTGCTGCAGGATGTGGCGAGGGCGTTCTGCCTGGACAATGACCTGCACGAGTCTGTCCTGCAATCCCTGGCAGACCATCTGCGAGCACACCTCTCTAGTCTGCCTCAGAAAAGCAAGGTAGATAGAGACGTTTGCGGCTTGTATCAGCGTCAAATCTACAGTCCTGTCACTGGAGGTTATTATCGACGGGCTCCGAGCAGCCTGCCTGAATATTCATTTAACATGAGAGTTTGCAGTAGTAGCTTCCAAAGGTTGCAACATGCATGGCTTCTTGGTTTCCGTGTGCATCAGCTTATGGTGCAACTTGCTCATTGCATGCAGGGAAATGCGATCAAAAGCGTTGCTCCTTGCAGTGTCTCGATTGTGGACCTCACTGGTAGGTCACACTTCAGCAGCAATAGAGCCGACCATCGCTACTTTCCTTGACATCAGTCATTGCATGCTTGTCAGGGCGCCTGAGCTTTTGAGCTCAGGAGGATTTGTTGTGAACAAAGGGAAAGCAGTCCTTGAGTTCCCTGCATTTCTCTAGAGCTTGAGAAGATCTTGGGCTTGTATAATTGATTTCGAATCTGGCGGGTAAGCTGCCAAACCATGAATATTTGCAGGGAGGAAGGCCTGCCAGCCTCGGCCCCACTCTGCTGCCAGCAAGAAGAGTGCGCCGTCCAGGGCGGATTCTGAGGGGCTGGTGTTCGAGCGGCTGTATGAGAGGGCCAAATTTATCAAGGACAAGCAGGACGAGATGCGCCGGAAACGGTTCCTCTTTTCCATGGCTTACAATAACAATTATCTTTATCTCAATAAAAAGGAGATTAGTTATTTTCCCCTCTTATTTTGCAAGGAAATTGTAGTTATTCTTGCAAATTTCACTTGTTGAAAGGAGAACGGTTCCTTTTCCTTTTCTATAATCTCTGCTGTATGCGCATGTGAGGCCCGGGCGCTTCGTGATGTAATGGAGCATGTGCTGCAAGTGCCTACAGTCCGGCAATCTGTTCGAGGGCTATGACATTTGATTGCCCTCTTCAAGGAAGCAACCTGCACTTGTCAAGAAATGCAACCCTGAAATGAACACATGAACATAGTCGAGTGTGTGATGTCATGTGTTCGAGGCAAGGTCAAAATTTCTCAAGAGGTGCAGATTGCTTAAAGTAGCCAAGAGAACCGTCAAGTGTCAAAGCTCTCAAATAAATTGCCCAATCCCCCTTCTGCAGCCCATGATATACGTTGCTTTTGAAGGGATGCGGAGGTGGACAGCGATGTGCACATGTCTGAGCACGCCATCTCCTGGATCAGCGCACAGCTCATGAAGGACCGCGGCGCCGGTCAGTATGCCAACTACGGCCAGAGGTTGCACGCAGAGGCGGTCCACGAGCTGGAGAGGAAGCGTGCACAGGTGAGGAAGCTTTTGCATTTTCTTTACTAAACCCCCTATCCCTTTCCTGCTCAGACTCAATATCGATACCTCGTTCCATACATGTGTCAATCAAAGTCCAGGAGCTGCACAAAGAGGCTCTCCAGGTGCTGCACGAAGCGGCTCTCAAGAAGCTGGGCAGGACAAGAGCGTGTTTGAGAGAGCCCTTCCTAACATCTACTTAATCATCATCCTCCTCCTTATTCCCCGCAAGCCCCCTCTGCAGACCGCATGCTGAGGCCGTCCACAAGCTGGAAAGGAAGCGAGCACTGGTGAGGAAGCCTTGCCTCTTCCCCCTCCCACCCACCCCCTTGAAGAGGGGC
>QAXI01000427.1:244280-255324 GCA_004335615.1 Chloroidium sp. JM
GCTGAAAAGCAATGAATTAGAGGGAGGCGCGGGGGGTGGGGTGGGGAGGGGGGGAAGGGTGGCTCATGTGTCCCAGCCCTCAGAAGATGGGACATATAGGTAAGGAAGGAAGTTGGCCCTTCCTTCACACTGAAGCCCAATGGTTCGTTTGGAATTTGGTCTTATCGATTGTCTGACTTTGCTGGCGTCAAGGATTGACCGTGCACCTTGAAGTGAACGTGCGGCTTGGAAGTACATCTAGAAAAAAGTTTCATCTCTTGAAGTGGATCAAACTTCCTTCATCATGATTTATTTTCGGAAGCTTGACAGAGTGTATGATCCCGAACCTATTACCTGGCAGCGAACCCACCACATCTTTTCGTTCTCACCGAACTCACAACCAAAGAAGCTGTTAAATCCTTCATGCTGGGGCAATCCCTGGATTGTTTCTCTTTCTGCCCTCCGTTTTCACCTTGCCCTGTCTATCACCATATCTTCCACAATACTTGGCATGGCTGAATAGCAGGAGCAGAAAGTATTTACCTGTTGGGGGCTTCGAGCTGTTCTCAATCCTCCCCATACCGACTCAATCCTCGTTTGCGCTATCCCAATCGCTTAGGTAACACATCCATTATTTGAAGCTCCTGTATTGGGAGACGAGCAAGTATAAAGGAAGGCCGGCAAAAGACAACTGTGCCGCGGCCATTCAGAGGTCGCTCTGCAACAGGTCTCTTGAATTATGGCTGAGTGCCTCAATTGCTCTCTATCAATAAGTTTCAAAGCTAAAGTCGAGTCTCATGCAAATTTGGGTCGTCTAGTGAACGAGCCGCTCTTCCATATTCAGCCAGTGCATCAAGTCTTCATGGGATCCTCCGTGTATGCACCAGAAAGCGAGAAAGATTTCCTCGACAGCTGGTTTACGAATTTCGTCTTGCCAAGTTGTCACGAGATGCACTTTGCCTTCGAGTGTTCTCAAATATGGTCGAAGTGGTCTCATCTGCTCAGAAAGCCTCTACATTGCCATCGACCCATGCCGAGTTCATGATCTTGTGGTACTCTTCAGATCGACAGAGCATCAAACAAGTTTTGCATTAAATAAGATAGTCCGTCGCGCTTGACGTGCATCAATAACAGTAGATTGAAATATTTCGAGCAGCCATGAGCTCAGAAAGAATGAGAGAACTGCAAGAGATGGAAAAGCAGATGGGGGACTTAGAACTAGGAGAGATTCAGCCAGACCGCGGGGGAGGTCATGAGGTCACTTTGGGTGCCGGAAGTTTTATTGCAACGGACAGCAACGAAGGCAAGGAGGAGGAGAGGAAAGCTCTCCTGAAACGGTTAGCAGCGGCCAAGGTCAGCCAAGCTCTCTGTCTTGTCGCTATTTGCCTCATGACAATAGCACTCACTGTATGTCTCATATATCTAGGTATCCTCCGCACTGAATGGCAACGGGACCCACTCTTCGGCTGCTTTAATTCCTCCAGAGACAGCAAAGTGTAGCCTTCCAATGTGTCCCGCTGCTTTTGGGCTTTGTCTAGGCACCCACAACCGACTAATCTCTGGCAAAGGTGTTTGACGTCATATGTTGTAGCTCCATTCGAGCAGCTATATGGAGTCTAGGACCCTAAAACAGCACCATGTTGCTTTTCGCTGCCCAAGTACTTGTAGCTGCTAATAAAAATATACTGTCATTACCTTTCGCAAAATTCCGCGAGATGGGTGTCGAAGGAAGTTTTAATCAGGTTTCAAAGCACTCAGACACAAGATGCGCACAATCAATGATTTTCTTCTCCAGCAGGGACGGCATGGTCCCCAGTTTGCCTCATGGAAGCTCGCTGCAGTTGTGGGACTGACGGTGGTGAGCTGTTCAGCCCTCCTTTGGGCTCTCTTCTCCGGGGCGACGCCTGACAAGGTGTGACCTATGGCCTTGGCAGCTGACAGCCCCTGGATTGCATTGATCTCTCTGATGTTTAAGGGCAAAACAAATGAGCAGCCATCCCAATCCATGGTGACCCTTTAACTGCCCGAGAACGATCTCAAGTAACTTTGACTACTTGTCATCTTGGCTGGACTGTGCTACATTCTGTCAATCTCTATATTGGACATGAGATGCATGGCTGTTATGCTACACCAAAGGAGCTGGCCATTCCCAGGCTAAATGGAGTACATCGACATTGTTTTGGCGGCTGAGGATTTGTGACTTGCAGTTTGATGCACCCTTCTCTTCATACACGAAATGCGTGCCTGGAAGGTCAGCCCCCTTTACCTCTCTAACGCTGTCCATTTGCTCAGTTCATTTATGATGATTGCACGCGGTCTGCTTGTGCTTGCCATGGAGAAATGTTGTACAGCTCACAAGGGAAGGGATGGCTGCGTTGAGCAGCTGTCTCCGCCATTCTATGAACATCTGTTGACAATGCAGTGAATTGGAAGCTCAGTACAAGGCCTTCAAAAGGGACGACAACTGTCCAGATCCGGCGTGGCTGGTGAGCAAAGATTGCTTATCCCTCTTCAACTCTAACGCATATGCATCACAGCTCCCCATGCATGTAACCCCTCTACAGAGGCCAGGGGGCCTCGAAACTCCCACTGCATCTCAAATAGCATTGTGCACTGCTCTGCGACCAAGAGACTCCTGCTCATGCTTCTGAGGCCTCACCATGATTGCAGCCAACGGAGTGCAAGGACGAGACCAGGAAAAAGAGCATGACGTACATGGACAACTGCGCCAGATTGTTTGAGGATTGTGGATACTCGTTGGAGCTTCTTAGAAAGTGTGGCCTTATATCCTGATTACTAGCTAGAGAGTTGGGCTTGTGGCACTTGGCGGGTAGAAGGTCTGCCGTGTGCTTTGTTTTGCGGATCAATGATAGTGCCAGAGATGACGCCATGGAGCCAAAATCTGCGCTGCTAGGGTATTCTTGCAGTGGCAAATCCAAGGAGAAATGGAAGTACTGACTTGGTTGTATTGTTTGATTGCGAGCTGTACAGGTTTTACTCGCCTCTAAAGAGAAATTGTGTGGTGTTGACTGATTGAAACCTACAGCTGAATTCTCAGCTTCCAGTGAGGGGTGGATATTTGACAGCTGCAGTATCAGTTTGAATTTGAACTCCCTTTACCCTGTTTTCCCCTGTTTTCCCGGACAGGGTGTCTCCCACTGTCCGCTCATGAAGATCTCAACGCACACACAAACACATGGTGAAGAAGCATGACCGAGCATGAAGACAAATCGCTGAAAGAAGCTGCAGCAGGTTTGTCGTCGCCACTGTGCTGTCCTTTCGGTGTTCGTGCAAGGGGAAATTTCAAATCCTCAGTCTTGATCGGACCATACCATAGATTGTGAGGTTTGTGACCTTTGCATATCCGTCCTAATCTTCAACGGCCTTATGTCAAAATCAGGACTCCTGGTGCAGGAGAAGCAGGGGTGTCCTTGGGCAAGGGTGCTTGGGATTGTGATGCCAATTGCGAGATACCTCCAGAAAAGGAGGTCAGCCCAGTCGCTCAGGATGCCCAGGAAGAAATTTAACAGAAGATGAGGAGAGAGAGTATGCCCAGACCTTTGCTGTGCTGCAGGCTCAGGAATTTGAGGAGATTGCGACAATGGACTTCCCCTTCGAGGGCATCCCCACTGTTCCTCCAAGGAAGGACATGGATAGGATGGTGGGATACTGCTTCAAATACCAATGGCTCAATCGCTTGCCCATGTCCTGCCCAACCAGGCCCCTCTCATATCTTATGGCTGGCAAGTATGGCAGATTGTGCAATCTGACGCCGCCCTGGGCTGTCGCAATAAGCCTACAGCCCTTTCGACCGCCCACCAGCAGCAAGTTCACACCCTGTACATGGGTAGGCAGCTCAAGGAATTGCTGATTTGGCTACAGCCCGAATAGTGCTAAGCACCCTGCATGGTGCTGCCTTGCTTTCCCTGCAGGCCTTCTTCTGCAGCGGGTGCCGGTACAGGGTGACTGCATATCCTGACTGGTCAGTGGAGAAGGTGACGATGAATGCCCCCAACTTTCCCTGTGGAACTTTGTTGAAATTGCGGGTGTCTATTATCATGAATCATGCCACCTCCTCTCACTTTACCAATGCTCAGGTCCGGTGTATGATTCAAGCAATTTGGTGAATCAAGAGCAGGATGATTTGGACTTGGTGGCTAAATGGATTTATATTTATATGTATTTATCTTCACTCTGCAGGTAAAGAAAGCTCTTTGGAAGGGGGGCATCAAGAGGTCGAACAAGGCTGAGGGGAAGAGGAACACGCCTGGACTGCACAATTGGCAAGACCTGGTAAGATCCTGCTAGAATTCATCAATATTCTTGCCTCTGCAGGGCCAGATTGCATAGTCTGACGCGTTGGGTATCATTGGTCTCCGTCTCAAAGCTCTCCTCATGTGTCCGGCATATGAAAGGCGGAAATGGCACTCGGAAAAGACTCAGCTGGTCTATAGATGAGCATGACAGTAGAAGGGAAGGCCCGCTCCAAATCCATGCTTAGGCCTATCGAAATGGGTATGTATGCCTTCTCAGGATGGTAGTCTCCATCCATGCTTGCCATGCCGTCCATTGCCTGGCCTTATCATTGATGCTGCAGACTCTGCTGTATGCCGGCAGCATCATGAAGGATGAGGACACGCTGCAAGACTACCAGGTCCCAGCGGTAGGCCAATCCCCCCCCCCCTTCTCCTTCTCTTGATTAGCTTCTCGGATGCGCTTAGCAAAGAATACACCCCCTGAGCACATGGCTTTCGATCTTGCTCCCATATCACAGGTAGGTGCTTCATTGTTCGCCATCATCTCAAAGCAATTTGCAGCTTCAACGATTGCAAAAAGAGAAGGATTATGGTGGCTCAGTGCAAGGAATCTCTGAGCAGTTACTTGGAGCTCAACTTACAACAGGTTCACCAGCAAATGTCATGTCCAGCTTCTGAGGTTGGAATTTGCAGGGATGCAAGTGTCTGATAGCAATTGAGACAGCCAAGCTCCACACTGTGCCTGAGCCGGACTCTGCATACTGGAATTGAGTTGGCAATGGCCAGATGCTTGCGGGTTTAGGTTTCAATTGCTGGTCTCAATTTGTGCCTGACAAGATCACTGTGGAATGATGCATGCGTGGTGTGTAGCGTGAATGTGTCTTAGGGAAAGAGAGCAGCCATTTCTGTTCCAGATTGTCTATATATATCCTCAACTCAGAGTAAAGTGATGCCCCATGCCCAAGAAAGATAGCACCTTGGGCAAGGAATTGTGGATCGAATTTGTGGCGCGCTGGAAGCAGAGACTCTGGAAGTTCCTAAATTGGATTCTCGAGGTCAGTTGCGCATGCAACTCGCCATCTCTGATGTGTACAGGGATTTATTTCCTTCCTATAGTTTCAAATACATTCGGCAATGCTTTTGCTCTCATCGTGCAGATCACAGTCAAAGCAGTGTTACTTGAGCGAACAGGATGTCTGTTGAATCAGTATCACAAACACTGCATGTTGATACCTTGTGAATAGAGAAGGGTCAATTGTGATCTATTCAGCTGAAGCACAAAGAGTACTACTGAGAAAGTGAGCATGAGCAGGACTTCTCTCCTTGGCTCAAATGGCTTGTTTTTGACGCTCTCCTGACAGCGCTGATCGGGATTCTGGCCACCCGATTCAAGGGTCTCCACCCACTCTTCAGAGCCCTTGGGCGGCTCTAGAACAGGTGGCTCTCACCTCACAGGCAACAACAAACAATCACGTCCCCAGCGTCCATCCAATTTCCCTTTCAGAAACGGAAGGAAAAGCAGGGAGGGAGGCGTATTGAAACATTTTCAGCAGCATGGAATCGAAATGTCATGCAGCCATTCTTCTTCACGCCCATTGTTCCTTGCATCCTTGAGACAATGGGAGCAAACATGCATGATGCTGTGTAGGAAGAGACATGCACTTGCTACAAAGATGCTGACAGCGGACGCCTTTGCAAATGGCGCCATAAAATTTGCGGAGCTGTGGAACGCCAGTGGCCATCACTTGGGCCCCTGGCAATGGACTGCTTCTACTGAGCCCTTTGCGAAGAACATGGTGCGCTTGCAACGCTCCCCTTGTCATATCCTCTCATCTACCCTTTCTTTCCCAGGACAAATAACAGGTTGCACAAATTCCTCCAACATGCCACTTCCTGTCATTCATAATTCCTATCATTCATTCTCGAGGCCAATACAAGAACTGAGTGATGATTTCTTCAAGCTCTGAGGCTTGGGGACATCTGTCTTGCGCCCTGATTGAGGCTTGGGAAACATTATGAAATGCCTTCCGAATCTCCGCCTGATTCTGACCTGTCCACAGGGTGGAGGCTACCTAGCCCTCGAGGGTGTGCCTTGGCGGTCGACGCACTGTCAGGCTGTTCAAACACCAGAGTATGAGGTCGAGGGTCATGAGGAAGCGGATGCAGGCGCCGTAGCTGCGCTGCCGCCATCAGCAAGGGTTGATGTTTTCGACTACCATGTGCTGTACCACCCCTCCTACCAGCAGCCAGCGCTCTGCTTCAGGGGACGCACTCCAGGCATGTTCCAATTTGCTGGGATGCATAGTGGGCTGGGGTTCTGCATGTTGATCAGGCTCACTTTGGCCGCTGCCCACCAAAATTGGAAGATGAATGCAGCAACCAATGTGATTGTGAAAGGGATGATATGAATGGAGTCGAGGGAGGCCCAGTGGACTTGAGGGACCCTACGAGAGGCTCAGACATGTCTTTTGCTGATCTTCTTGCCAATTTTCAGAGGGTCCAGGATACCAGAGCCCCCACTGTGTACTGTTGACATGGTGCAGAAGGGCTACCACTGAGCCTAAGTGAGATGGAGGCCCTCTTCGAGGGCTTGCACAGCGGTCAGGAGCCTGCTTCTCAGTGCAGCTGGAAAAGCATCGGAGTTGAGGTGAAACATTCCCCTCTGAATTGTTACGTCTTTCGACCATTCAGGCAGTTTACCCCATGGATTCGATTACTCCCAAAACATGCAGCATAGCGGGAAATGTGAGGCTTTCGTCCTGGACATGGGCTGGAAGTCATACGCATGTACTTATTTTGTGTCTTTTCTGTGGGAAAGACACATGGCTTGGAAGAGCTGGATGAATTGGGCGCTGTGAGTCTTTACTTAAGTCCACATGTTGCTGCAGGAGCATCTGATCCTGAAGCAGCCGTTTTACATGCTGCATCCCTGCCAGACGACTGAGGTCATGGCCATACTCACTCCTTCTGTGCCCACCTTGCTTCCCTGGCAGGCATCAGCGCAAGACAGGACAGGCGAAGCAGACAATTTGAACAGAGATGACTTTGAAGGAGGTGAATTGAAACAAGCTGTGCACTTTCTGAAAGCTTGGTTCAGCGTGTATGGCTGTGCTGTGGGATTGAAACTGCCCAGGGAACTGTGGCCCTGAGTTTGTAAATCCTGTCACCCTTCCTGGCCTCCTGGCCCTTGGCAAGTCATGAGCTCGACGAGTTTTAATTTGGGCTCACGAGGGCTTGCCCCTCCAACCCCTTGACCCCTGTCAGCTGCTCTCGTTGAGTAGCTGAGCTCGAGCTCGTCCCGAGTACTCGTGTCTCGTGCTTAGGAGTTTTGTTGGTCCCTTGGTGCTCCATGCGGCAGATTTGTATTGGCGGCGGTCGAGCTTCCCGATCTTCCGGTCACCTTGTTCATTTTCGCAATGACTCTCCGCTGGTCGTGGTGTCCTAGATCGTATTTGTCTATCGTGAGCAAAACTTCGACTCTGATCATGAAGGACTTGGGAGAATAAACCCATGAAAAGCAGCGGAAAGCTAGAAACTAAGACATGGAGTCGAGAGTTTCTGGCGACACTGTTCCTGCTCCTAGTGTGCTGCTATGCCATATTCACTGTGTCTCTCCGCAGCACAGAGAGGACGGCTTCGGAGCAAAGGTGACATCCTGACCACTGCAAATTCAGCACTCCTCAGACATCAGCATTGCAAGTCACAAATCATGCAGGTGTTTTGCTGTACATGTGGTAGCCATAATCTCAATAAGCTACAAATTGACCATTCCATCTCAGTGCAGAGCTTCTTTGAGGGTGGCAGAGAAGTCGCACTATGAGGGCCAACAGCAGGGGATTGAGAGAGACACAATCACACCAACCAGACTGCTCATTGCAACCAGACGTAAACCCCTCTTGGCTGCACTGAGGTTGGCAAGGAGGACTCCCTAAACTCCTACTTTCCCATTGTATATTTAGCATGATGGCAATCAGGCTCCACTATTCAGCTGTGCTCACAGTTATGTTTGGGAATGTGCAGTGCACATGAGATATGATAAATTGTCCACTCCAGGGTCGATCACAAAAGACATCGTCCTTGATTTGATTGCAAATGAGACTAAGCTTCAAACAAGGGACGTGCATAGGATGCAAAGGGGGATATGGAGGGTGAGGAGCCCCCAATACGGTGTTGACAATTTCACCTCCTGAAGCTGTGGAATGCTGCCTGTGAAATGATGCCCCATGGCAGGCGAGCAACAGAAGCTGAAGGTCAGGAGGCACAATGTGGGGACTCTGCAGCCAGGCAAGAACTGGGTGCCAAAGCCAGGATTGAGGACAGAGGACTTCCTGATTGCCATTCCTGGCCACAGGGACCAGGAGCTGGTGTTTGCAGCGGGCAGGCAAGCAAGACAGGTGATGTATTGCCCCACCTTCCAATTTGCAACATGCAAGAGTCACCTGCCAGCTTGTCTCAATTAAAGAATTGCTTCATGCATAGATAGTAGGGCTGTTGAAGTAAGAATGTTCAGGTCAGACAAAAAGGTTGGAGAGTACTTGCTTAGGCTTTGTGTGAGACGGAATATTTGACTTGCTGCAAAAGCCTTCACACGAGCAGAAGACTTCTTCATACCAATCGAGATAGCTTTCAATTGGTTTCACCTTGAGAGCATCTCCTGTCTGGTCTCTCCCTCCCTTGCCAACTCTCAAGCAATGTGAGTGATGTCTGCAGGGTCTGCAGACATACCTGGCCACCTCCTACCAGCCCTCCGCAAGGGACCTCTACCCCTCCTCAGCGAACGAGACCTGGGGCTTCTACCCAGATGACAATCCCAAGCGCAGCTGGTCCGTGTCATACCCAACTTTGCATATCAAACTTTGCATAGCCGATCCTTTCAAAACCACTAGGAATCGGTCATGCTGGTAGTGTTTGCCGCCTCATATTGCTCATGCACTCGGTACCTCTTCATGAGTTGAATCGAAACATCACCTGGGAGTGATCAGGCACCCCCCCCCTTCCCTACGCACACAGAGACCGCGCTTCCGACGGGGGGGCCCAGGGGAAGGGGTGAATGAGGGTCCCAGGAAGGAAGTGTGGGCTTACGCGCACATGCGCCATTGCAAGTGCCCTTGAAACCAGCTGATTTTGGCTCAGTCAGACTTCACAAAAACCCCTTTAAAATGTGAGAACCGTTTCAGGTATCCTGGTGATTCGCGGGCGGCCCTCACGCCCTTCTTGGCCTACAATGCGCTGCGCCACACCAATTTCTCCTGGCTGATGTACGGGGACGACGACACAGTGTTCTTCCTGGACGCAGCCAAGGAGGTGGTCAAGGATTTGGACCCCCAGCAGCCCTACTTCCTCACCGGTGTGACCCCGTCCACCCATGAGCCCTCTGCATTTTTGGGGGCAAAACAGGGTGGAGATAGTGTGTGTCAGGCAGCCCCGCTTCCTCACTGGACGGTTTGACCCCCTGTCTACCCATCAGCTCTCGAATTTTTTTGGCCAATCGGAGGTGGAGATCGTGTTCGTCGAACATTCTTTCCAGCTGTTCCTTGTTGTTTCCTTCAACCCCTCTTTCTGCGGCCCCCTCTCCTACTTGCAAGACTACAGCACTGTTAAGAGCAGCCATACCTGGAGGATGAATCTGGGAACCTGCTGGACATTGTTCTTCACTAATACTACCTTTGCTTCCCCAAGCCTTTTCACTCATCAAGCTAAAACATGCAACTGTTCGTGGTAAAGAAGATCGTGGATACCAAATCAACCAGTACGTTAGCATAAGTACCGCTGATCTTGTCGTGTACATCTGGTCACATCCTTTGGAATTCTTCTCTTTCCAAAATGCAAACCTTGATAAACATGTCTGGATTGAGCCAGTATGTGAAGTCAGTCTTTGGCGAATGTACAGACAATATCTGGTGGGGTGACGCTCCCTTCAACGGGTACCACCCCCACCCTAACGCCCCGCACTGCGACACCACCTGCCCCGCCCCTCTCAACCAGACAAACCCCCTGGATGCCAGCCCTACATGCCCGTGTACCCCCGAGGCGATGTGCCGCAGCCTGGGGTACCGCAAGTGGGACGTCAAGGGATGCGATCCGTGAGTCATCTTCTTGGAGAAATCATATTTGAGGGCCAACCTGGCGCAATGTCAGGAAATCTTGAGCATGAAAATTAGTTACGGCCTGCTGTGTTCTGATGGATTCGCAAGCCGACTGGTCACTTGCTTTTTCCTTATGTGGCAGAAAAGTTGCCATTTCAGTTCTTGCTTTCCAATCAACTGCATCCCCTCTCCTCCTCCATTTGATTCTGAAGCAGTGCATGCCATCCTGCGCAGGCCGGACAGTTTTGCCATGCACGGTGGGGCAGGGGGACTGTTCTCCGTGGGGTTGCTGCGCAGCATCGACCCGGTGAAGATGGAGGCATGTGTGCTCAGGCAGCAGGACTCGGGCGGGGACTCCTTCCTCACCAGCTGCCTGTGGGAGGTGCCTTCAGCTTTTCTCACCCTGGATTCCCTTATGATTAAATAATGTCCCCCGCACTCTGGTGTGGTAGAAAAAGAAGGGGAAGAGGGGCGGGGCTTTTTCCTTAGAGCTCAGGCATTGGTCAAGCTGACCCAAAAGGAAACATGCAGCAAAATGTGGCGCCCACATGGCCAGACTCTGGTGGCCATCCCTGGGGCCTTCCCACACTGGACCCCTCCCCCGGCCCCCTGCACCCTGACGACTTTATTATGGATAAGGCAGCCTACGCGCTCGCCAACCTCCTGCTGGATGCTGCTGGAGCATGTGCGGGACTATGCAAGGTTCAGCCTCCCGCACCCCCC
>QAXI01000427.1:312106-329951 GCA_004335615.1 Chloroidium sp. JM
GGGGGGGGGGGGCATCCACAGGACTCCAGCGGGAACTTAGCAGGAGAACTTTGCAGGCTGGAATGTGCAGAACTACTTCTGGGGACTTCATGTAAAACGCTGACACACAAAAAAGATTCCACTGACCAGTGAGGGTTGAACCGAATATTTGAATGTATATTATGCTATGCATGTTTTATTGACAGCAATTGTCAAAGCTGATCTCAACTCTTCCCAGCCATCTTAGCATCATCACGACCAATCATGAGTGAGCATGTTCTGGCTTCCTAAATGTACAAGTATCTGATTCAAGGGTATATCAATGTCTCACTGCCTCACTAATGCCGAAGCTTCCCTATGCAATATGTGTCCCAGATCAGTTTGCCTGCAATTCTGCCGCAAACGCTTGGCAGGAGAACTTCGATTAACAGAGATCCAGGCATGTAGAGCAAGTCCTTCCCTGTGCAGGTCGACAACCTCCTTCTTGGTCCCCTTCTGTCTTCCTCTTTCCCCTGCTTTGTGGCTAATACCTTGAGCATTGTGCTGCAGAGGGACGTGAAAGTGGCCGGGTTCTCGGAGGAGGACCAGGCCAACCTGTGGCAGAACGTGACGGACGCACAGAGCAAGGCGAAGCGTGGGGTGGGGCAGGGGTCGGCTCTTGGAGCGGTGGCGGGGGCCCGTTGGGCCGGTCGCAAGACCAGGATAGGGGAGTCCGACGAGGAGGAGGGCCCGCAGGAGGGGGAGGGTTTGCCAGAGGTGAGATTTTTTCCGTGTTTCTGCTTCACAAAGAGCAGGGTTTTACCCTTCAAGAGCCCGTCTCAAGTAACCGGAGTGGGAGACGACGGAGTGGGGAGATGTCGGGGCATTGATATGGAAGTGGCCTTTGATCCAATCGATCCAGCCATGGATATGCATAGAGAAAGGTTCTGCACATCCTCAAATGCACATCCTCGACCATAAAACCAAGTGCTCCAGGCTGATTTTACTCCTCCGTTGGTCCAGATAATTGTCATGGCCGTGGCTTAAAATTGCATCTCACCATCTGTTGAGTTGAGGCAATCAGCATGTCCGCCTCTGGCATCCTACCGTAGTGATGATGCTGGCTGGATGAAAGCTGTCGGCCCTTGCAGGAGGTTGCCACTGAGGCAGAGGTGGCATCAGAGGAGGCCCTCATTGTGCCCTCCAAGCGCAAGCAAGCAGAACTACAGGCTGCTGCAGGTGAGATTCGATCTCAACAAAAGCATGTGGGGACACATGTACCTGGTAGTCTGCCACAATCGGCAAGCTTCGATGTGAGGAACTGGCTGAAGGGCTGTTGATATCATCCCTTCACCAAGTATCTGTCATCCTGAGAGGTCTTGTTGGCAAAACTTTTGGCTGTAGCTTGCTCATTCTTCAATTAAGTTTCTTAGCACCCTTTTGGTGCAGGTGGTGGTGACATTGCAGAGGCTGTGGGAAAACAGCAGAATGCCCCTTCCTTGAAATGGAAGAAAATTGCCCATACCATTCTCAATGCATCGGAGGGCTCAGAGCTCACCATCAAGGCATTCAAAGCAAAGGCTTGGGAGATCGCAGAGAAGAAGGGCTGCAGCAACAAGAAAGCTGCTCTGCGGGAAATGATGGTGTGCCTCGCTGCCAGCAAGCAATTTGTTGTTGGGAAGAAGACCATTGCATGTAGACGATAGTCTTGGCTTGCTGAGTGCATGATTCCCAACCAAAGGCATTGCTTGCTCTGAGATTGATGCTGTAGAGCCTCGGAGATCACTGTGACAAACCCTGGTGGCAAGCTTGGCACGGCAATAATAGAGTTGCAATGTTAAATTACTGATATACAGTGTGTCATATATTGTACTGCCGGATTCTGATATGAGCTGCGTATTGTAAGCTACAGTACTACAGCGACGGGATGCTGTAGTAAGCCCCTGAAAAGATAATGTCCCTATCACAGGTCAATTATGTGAAGCTTGGCGGTAAGTGCATCTCGCAGAGAGGGACTGATCTGAGGGGCTGATTTGAAATGCCAACCTTGCCCTGCAAGTTGCTCCAAAGGAAAATTGAACACCTGATCTTCTGATTTTGAAAGCAGAGGGATGCATCTGTACCCGTGCTGCTGTAGATGATCGACACAGCATTCGAATGGCTCATGGAAAAGCACACTCGGGTGCCATCCCTCTCGCGCACCTTTCTCCTGAAGCAGATGGAGAGTTGCGGCTGTCAGGTGCTCCTGCAGCAACGCATTTGGATTGCGTATTTTCTTTGTATTCCGAATGGACACTCATTGCAGTGTGCATGCCCACTCTCCACGTCAAAATCCTCCACTGGGATGATCGGTTTTATGGTATCTTATCTGTTACTCATATATTGTCTGCAAAACAAGCTTCTGACAGGGCAATGGCGACTCTTGTGCTGCAGAGGGGTGGAGTATGGTCGAATCGCCTGGGGCCCAAGAGGAAGTCAGTACCACAGCCGCTATGGGAACCCCCCCTGTCTCAAGAGCTCGGTCAACTATGAAGCCAAGTGCGCTCCCTGAATCCAAAGCCCCGCACCTAAACTTCCGTCCCCCATCCACACCCACCTACCGAAGAAGGGACTCCATCACCCTGAGCCCTAGCTGTGATTGGTGGTTCCTTGAAGCAATCACAGATAACTTTGCCGCCAAGTAGGGCTGCTGGCATTGACTCAGACAGGCTGCTGGAAATGCAAAAGCAGCGGCCCTGAAGTCAGAGAACAGAGTATATTTCAGGGGCAAATTGCTGGTTGGGAACAGATGACATTGTGCGCCACGCTACAGGAGAGATGCCGTTGTGGCCTACATCTCGGAAGGCTGGAAAGACAAAAGAGGAGGGAGCAGCGAGGAGGGGCAGTCTGCAGCCTCTGGCGCACCTCACGGCCGAGGACCCGCCGAGTGGCACTGGCACCCCCAAGACCGCGAGCAAGGGGGCCATGTGGCGCAGGAAGCTGCCCATGCACATGAGCCCCATGGCTAGTCCTGAACCAGGCACATTGTCTCACATATTGCACGGAAGGGGAGGTTGAGTTGGGAGGGGGGGGGAGTAAGATTTGACATAGGCGGAGTGGAGAAATAAGTAGGGTTGTGCCTTTGTGGGTAGCAGGGTTGCTATCTGCCACAGCAAGTTGACATCCTGCTGAGCGATACTGGCAGTGAAGCTCCAACTGCTTACAGCAGAAGCTTGCAATTTCTGAGCAGGCAAATACACCTCCAACCTTGCTCATTAGGGGTTTGTGTGTATTGTTTCTTGGCTCACATAGTCTGCAATGGATGCAGACAGGGATTTGAGAGCCGATTGGGAGGTACCAAAGTACAAAAGGGAGGAGTTCTGGCTTCTGACGCCCAGAGCTACAAGGAATGGGGGCTGGGGGGAACGCCCAGCTGCAAACCTTCACATGCCTTCACTGGGCCATGCAAATGATCCAAAAGGTGGGTCCTGTACCTGGCATTGTCCACTTTTACCATGCCGATGGATGCCTGACCTTTCCTAAGCTGGCCCTGCCGAGAGTGTGCACTTTTATTTGACATGAACGCGCTTCAGAAAATTGAGATTTTCTCCTGAGAGGGAAGAGAGCCTGCTCATGGCCTTTTTGCGTGAAAGGCCAACCACAAAAGCTCATATTCCTATCGATTATTGCCCACTAATATACTCAGCCTGTATGCAGATGCAGCCCACCCCCTTCCCAGCCACCTCTCCCCACAAAACTGGACAGGCGATCAAGAACGCTTCAGGGTTGCTGAGCGGTCTCAATACCCATTTCCTCAGCCCACAAGTCCAATGGGCAGCCTGGCGTCACAGCCTGAATCCTTGGCAGACTCAGGTGAGAATGCATCTTTCTCAGTGTTAGGCGCATATAATTCTGCTGAATTGCATGCGATTGAAAGACACGAATTGACAGACTCTTTTGATTCCATGGATCCTCTCCACTTGGGGCTTCCCATCCTCATGGCTGCTTGATACCCCTCTCCCCTCACTACTCTCGGACCAGGCGCACTTTGCAATCTGAGACAGAACCAGTTTCTCTGTGCAAACCATGTGCACGTTTGGAATTAACGTAGATCAGGCAGAAAGCAGGAGGCTCATGATCCTCAGTTCAGCTTTGGACGACTTCTCACGCGTTTGGATGGGCCACTTGACCAAGTTTGGCCACCTGCAAATAGCAGCAGTACTTGCGCAAACACCCAGAGCCGAGGACTGGAGGTGCTGATCACTCCGACTTTGCATCCGACAGCCACATGCAATCCTGTAGGCTCTTTCCTGCCATTCCAACCCCTGCGCGGTCTGCGCTTCCCATGTCCAGTCCCTCTCCCAATATGATGTGCTCTTCGGCAGGCAGTGGGCTGCCTCCGATGGTCACTTCCAGCCCGAACCCCATCCCCTCTGCCCGGGACGCCAACGCAGCGATCTCCGGTGAAGACGCAGCATCTCCGCACCTCAGGGAAGCGCATGGGATGGAAGCAGGTGCAGTGCGGGCAGACAGCGAGGCGCAGCAGAGCAGCAACAACGCCAGCAGAGATGGGGAGGACGAACTTGGGGAGAGCTCTGGTCAGACCAATCCGAGCGGTGCCGGCAGGGCATCGGAAGAAGATGCAGCGGGAGTGGCAGGGACAGGGGCGGCCAGTGCTGGGAAGACGCCAGATGCAAGGCTGCAGGTGGGAGACGCTGATCAGGTGAGAACCCCAGTTTTACGGGCCCTTCCAATCCTCCCTCGGGTACTCCCTCAGGCTTGCCATCTGGCAGGGCCATGGCTGGGATATTGGCTGATGGTGGGAACATATGATATTGTGGCTAGGTTGTCGCAAAACCAACTCACAATACTTGGCATTTCCCCAATAAGCAGCAGCAACTCTGCACGTGCCTATCCTGGGTTTGAAGCAGGTAAGTGCACACAGCACCTACCAGAATTGCCTTGGCACGCAGCAATGTCATAATGAGCACATAATCACCTCGTGACCAAATCATTTTTTCAGCAGTATCTTATAGCACGTCATGACGTTAAAGTCCATGTTCACAGGAAAATGAAAAGGCGATATGTCACTGCAGCGTGGTTCACCACACGCTGATGTGAGCAGTACAAGTCCGATCGTCGGCGGCAACAATCGTCAGAGCAGCAGCAGACCTCCAGTGTGGTTTGGGCAGTCTCCTTCAGTCCACCCCTCCTCCCTTAAAAAAGCAGCCACCCCAGGCTGGAAGGTCCCCACTGTCGTCTCACAACCCAGGACCTCCTCCAAGCAGACAGGTAATCCATTCTCCCATTTACATTGCCCAACTTTGCATGACCCCTCTCTTCCTCCCAATGTACAATACGGTCAGAGGTAAGCGCTGTCTGCAGCACTGCTGAACAATGAAATGCTGGAGTGATGGCCGTGCTCAGTGACTGGCGATGCATTCAATGTGCTGCCTTATCAGCACTGTGTGTTTCTCGAGAAATGTTTCCCATGGTGAAAAAATGCTTCACAGCCATCCTGGTCCCGGGCACTAGGTATGGAGTAAGCAAGGCTGACCAGTGTTGGAGTCATGCAGGTCGGAAGCGGCCGCTCCCTCAGATCACATCTACCAGTGCCACCCGCCACAACTGGGGTCCCACCCTGGATGCTCAAGAACCCCTCTGGGAAGATGTCAAGCAGACAGAATTGGATGTAGAAGGCAGAGCAGCAGATGAAGATGCGGGCAGAAAATCTGATGTAGCCGAGCTGGGCATTGCCTTGAAGCGTATGGGAATCCCAAGCACGTACAGCATCCCAGAGATCCCTGCTAAGTCGGCCAGCATCTCCAGGCATTCCCCACTCCCGGCCCCTCCACTGTCAATCTAGATCTTGCAATCATTGAAGGCACTCTCTTTCTGTCACATCAACGTCACCTGTTGGGTTTCCATTGAGCTTTGAAGACCTCTTCTATAGACTGGTTCTCTTGCTTGTACTAGAGCTTCTCATTTTGCAGCTCTGCATTGCATTGGTGTGAAATTAGAGCTTTTGCCCCAGCAGCGTGGCAAAAAATGATGGCAGTTGTCCAAAATCCGTACTTCTGCCCCTGCCAGGCGGGGAAGGCTGGAGGTGGAAGCCGCTCTGCAGCGCATGCAGCGCTTGCAGAAGGAGGCGAACAGCATGCTGAAAGGCTTGACCTTGGTATGGCCCCACATACTATTGATCACTAATAGGGATCCTTAATCCAGTGATCTCTGCTGTCGGGCTTTAGCGATGCAGGAGGGCACAATCTTGCTGAAGTAGCAACGATTTGACTTGCACTGCCTGATGCACAATGTCGTGCTTGCCTCCAATCTGGCCAGCTCTCATGCATCAAGTCTCCATGCCAGAGACTCGTGCAAATGCAGGGTGGTAGCGATGTTCTGGAGAGTGACAAGGACCTCCAGTTGCTCAAGCAAGGTCCACTCGAGGAGCGGCGACACCAGCGGGGAGACCTCACCTCCAGGAGGTTTCAGCTCGCTTACGCCTCCCCTCGCGCCCTGCACTTGAAACCCCGAGCGGGAAAGCCAGACAACCTGGCAAAGCTGCGGCAGCTCATGGCCCTGCAGGAGCAGGGGCACCGCTTTGCCGCCCTGGGAGAGATGTCTGTTCGGACTTGACGAGCATTTTTGTTTGCGTTGGCTGTCTTTGATGCAGCAAACGTGACTGTGAGATAAAGAATGAGCCTATGTCATGGGAAGGGAGAATGCTGTGCAAGGGATGGCAAGGGCTGTGCTGGCTATATTCTGAGAGGTCCTCGAATCTTTTGAACTTCCATTACATTCCATACCTGGAGGAAACATGTCATAACAAACAGTGACATGCTGCAGTGCACAAACAGCTCCACAGCAATTCCTCACTGGTGAATAAAGTGCTGGACAACCCAATTAATCTTTGCAGCCTTCAACCAATATCTTTCAAGTATCAACAGTACAGCCAAGGTCGAGCCCCAAAAAGCCAGTTCTTTCATCGATCGTTCATGGACAATGCAAGGGATGATGCTCAGACCACCAGAGCATGGCCAAAAAAATGCCTCTTGAAGCAGCATACATTGATGATAGCACAGGAACTTAGCAACACACTTCTAGCAGCTTGGACTGGTCGCATATAAAGTGAAATATCAGTCTCACGTCCTGCTGGACGGAATGGTACAGCAGCAGGGGCATACAGGGCTGCAGGTGACCACACTGCAGAAACAAAACAGATTGAATGGTGTCATGTGCAGGGCTTGCTGCGGCTCAAACCATGATTGACTTTCCTGCCAAGCCCTGCAATATTCTCAGCTGCAGGACAATTCAAGCTAGCAGGTCCATCCGTCAAGCAGCCTTGTTATTGATGCGTAGAACCCGCTGAAGTACGCCCATAGAGAGGGTCCTTCTCACCAGTCTGTGCAGCAGCAATTGAGGCAGCATATCTTGCAGCATCGACACTTGACCCTCTTTCTCGTATTTGTGTCCAGCACAGGAGCTATGAGGTCGTCCATGGCCTGTAACAGCTCCGATGAGGAACAGCAGGGGTAGCTTCAAAGGAACTTGTGACCTGCCTCTAAAGAAAAACGGCACAAGAAGGTAAGGCAAAGCAAATACCTGAGGCTCTGGGACTGTGTATTGACCGTCCATTGGGCGAGGGTTGAATGCTCCTGTCGTAATTGGGATTCCAGGCACTGGCGATTCCTTTGTGCCTGCGAGGGTATGGCCAAAATTATGTCGCTGGGCCTGAAATTGTACATCAATTCTTGGAACAAAGGGTGAGCTGTGTGGCATGCAGAAGCCAATTGTGTGACTGCGCAGAATGTCGTGGAAATACCCATATTTGCATACGAGTCGTCGTTCATCATGTGGCTAATATTCTTATGCTAGCTCGGGAATCTGAGCTTTCGACGGATTTTGAGGAAGTGAGGGGAGCTTCCCACTACTAGGCTTTGCATTCAGTGCTGGACACTACAGAACTTTCAGCGCACACAGATATCACATCTTGGTACAGTAAAGGTAGACTCACACAAAGACGCAAAGCTTGAAATTATCAATGAATGGTGTCTGTCCTGGTCTAACAACAACAGCCCTCAATATACAGCAAAATCATAGCAAATAGTAAGTTGCCTGCTCCAGGTCCAGCTCTGTAATCAGATGCAGCAGCAACAGCAGCAGAGCGCCGCCAAACTGCAAGGAAAAACAATTTGGCAATCTTATTTTGAACACGAAAGACAAGCTCTGCCGTTGCATACCACGTTACAATTGGGTGCCTTGCTTCAATCTGGCAGCACTGCCCTCTTGCTGCTGATTTAAAAGTCAAGCAGGAGACAGACACTGTCGGTATAGTCACAAATTGTCAAAAGGAGAAAGATCATGAACACTGCTGTTTCAAATGGATTTGGAGCGCACCAGCCCCAGAAGCCCAGACAGCACCCCGCTGCCGCTGCGTTGTCATTTACCGGCTGTTGCTGAACGTACACGACCTGCGGCTGAGGTGGATATACGTACTGTTGTTGCTTCTGCATCAGTTAACACACCAGTCAGTTGCCTTTGCCACATGTACATCCACAAGGTCTCAATTATACTGGTCTGGCATGCGTCCAGGAAAAGTAAGGTATGGCTAGCACTACCAAGGGAATTGCTAGCCATGAGCCAAGAGCCATGTCCCACCTGTGGTGCAGGGCGGATGTATTCTTCATGGTAGGCCTGCGGGTGTGGCTGATAGCTGGGCTTTGTCGCCTCTGCTTGTGGATATCCACTGCCATAGCTCTGTCCATGGGTGGTTGGCAAACCTATCACTGGTGCTGTTGGCTGCGTGCCTGTCCCTGCAGAAGCTGACTTTCAGGTTCACAGCCAATTTCTCTTCGCAGACTACTTGTTGATGCAGGTTCATTGTGTGATTGTGCTGCGCCTTCTGCTCGTCAAAACACATTTTTTTGTGAATGAAGCGCTTGCGCCGTGAAGTTCACCTAGCTTCGCAGTCTGGGCATCGTATTCCCCGACACCCATTCTCACTCACAAAGTTTGTCACTGTTACGATTCTTTCTTTGCTTCTTTCTTTTGGCAGTATATCGAAGTCTTTGCCAATCGAGAAGTTCATTTGAGAACTATTTTCTCATGGAACCTAAACCCTCATAAAAGCAATCGAATACACATAAGGCAGGATTCTTATCCGTCATTTTCTTCACTTCGTGCCCCTGCCTTCACTCAAACTCACCCCAAACAAGCCCAATACCAAGGGATACTATAAAAGTATGTCGTTCGCCGTTCAAATGAAGTCTGCTTACGTCGCCAGGCCAGCCTTCCAGGTGTCTCCCAGGACGTCAATCAGGCCTGCTGCCAGGAGGACTGTTGCCGTTCGCGCCGGGGTGAGTATCTACATGCCTTTTGGGCGGGCCCCATGCACATTCCATGGCAGGGACTTATGTGGAAACTGCAGTCTTGTACCACTATCGGCAATGCAAAATGTCCTAGTGCCCCTCATATCATTGATTCTCTTCCATACAATACAGGAGGCCGAGCGCAAGGTGGACCAGGCTGGGGACAAGGCCAAGTCAGCTGCCCAGGACACCAAGGGTACTTTCCTTTTCTGTCGTTTCAAGGGACTCTCCTAGGGATCTCCGGTCTAGGAGTTCCTGGTCTAGGAAGGATAGTCATACATGTATCTTGAAGTGCTGCCAAAACTCATTTTTTCCACCATTGATGGACGGGCGCGGGAGGATCTTATTTTGTACTTTTTCTACAAAAGGTATTCTCACCCCCTCTACCTTCATGCCCTGACTCAAAAGGGATGTGTAGCAGTTCAGCACAATCTGACCGCTTTCATTGATGCAGGGGAGGCCAAAAAGGCTGGCTCGAAAGTCGAGGACGCCACTAAGGATGCACAAGGTATGTTGTCTGGCAGCGCCACCCAGAGGATTGGGTTCCTCAGCTTTGTTGTCACACTGACTGTCGGCATTTGTGGCTGACCTGAATTCTGCATGCAGGCAAGACCAAGGAAGTTGCTTCTGATGCCAAGGCCAAAGCTGAGAAGGCCGGTGACAAGATCCAGGACAAAGCTGGTGAGTGGCGCTGGTCCACCCTTTCATTTGCGATTACGAGGCATTGACATTGGGACAGATGGTCCACAGACCTGGCTTTTTGCGCTTCTACCATGTTGGCAGCCCCAAGACATTGGCAATCTCACATGTGGTCTTCAACATTGGCATTGAACGCTTGCGCTGCTGCAGGGGATGCGAAAGAGGAAGCCGAGGGACTGGGCAGCAAGATCAAGGATAAGGCTGGAGACCTGGGCGAGACTGTGAAGGAGAAGGCCAAGGATGTGAAGAAGGCCGTCACTGATTGAACTCACCGATTGATTTACTGGAACTCTGTCCTGATATCCAGATGATGAAGAACTCCCTGCAGAGAAGGGAAGGGAGGGTGTAAAAAGTTTATCTATCTTTGGCGCTCCCCTCCCCCCTTCCCAAATTGCTTGCTCCCTTTTGAGCTGATTCGCTGCACGTGCAAACTCTGAATGCCCAATCTGCCCTCAGTGCCACAGCTTTTCCCGCTGCATTGGTGGCCAGCAACCCTACTCGGAAAACGAGATGTGAACAAAGTTGAATGGCAAATGATCAGAGGCAGGTATCCGTGAAAATTTGTGGCGTTGGGAAAATGTGTGTGGAGCTGAACTGCTTCTTATTCTTCCCTGATGCAACAGAGAGCATGGCATGACCCTGCTGCAGATCAACGGGCTATTGCTACTTCTCAAACTTCCACACAAAGCAAGAATTGATGAAGTGCATCTGCCGAGTCCGCGGTATCTCTTCACTTGGTCAGACTCTTTGTAGAAGGACAAGCTCAATGACCTGGGTCTACAGGCCAGACCTCGAGTGAATGGGTGTAGATGTTCTCAATCCTCGAGCTGTCCACCCAAAATTATGGTGCTGGATCCTAGGTCTTTTCCGGCAATCGATAGACAAATCAGATGTGCAGATAAACATGATTAAGATGCACAGTGGCCAGTGCCAGCCAGCCACCAAGCAAGACCGTCCATTCAGGAAGCATCAATGCAAGCGAACTGAAACCCTAAAGCCTAGGCTTTAAATCAGCTAACATGAGGCATGAGTATTTAGATCCTTGTGCCTCCTTGATCACTAAGATCACGATTGATGCTTGAGCGTGCTGATACCCATGCTGACATAAGTCAAAGTCACGAGGGAAAGATTGACTGCACAGTGCTACAATGTCAATGCCGCAGCCACATCAGCATCAGAGATCCTGAAAATTGATCAACATCTCGCACCGCTTGCTCAATTGCTGACCGGTATAGCCAAAAGGTGCAGAAAAACAAACTCGCGCGTCAAGCTGATCAGGGTACATAATCGTGCTTGAAGCACTTGCAGTGAGCAGTTCGAAAAACATCAGTAGCCATAATTACCAGTCCATGATCGCCAGGTCGCCCAGGAATGCCGGTGCTGTGCCCTCTGCCGCATCCAGGGGTCTTCCAAGACGGTCCTTGCCTGCACCACAAATTACAAATCAGTGGCCTCCAAACAGGCCGTCACCACTCCAACCTCGTACTTTCAATTGTTTCCCCCCACAAATATCATTCCTTTCCACCTTGATATGTCAACCTCAAAGGGTGCCGCTGATAAGCCCTGATGAGTCCGTATTGCGCCTATGACGCCTCTCTCCACGGGGTGGGTGGGTCTGAGACCAGAATGAGCAGGCTCATCACGCGCAGGAGCCACTATACGGGTCTCATTCTTCCACCACTCTTTCACCACACCCAAAGGGAGCATATCCCTTGAACAGCCCTGATTAGCCCATGTTGCACCTCATGACACATCACACCACTGTTTGCGATCACCGAAAGCAAACTCACCATGAGGGCCATCTTGTCGTAAGCTTTGCCGACCGCAAAAACGTTGGACTGGTAGCGGATGCCGTCGTCTATGCTGCGGTTGACCAGCAGGGGATGGGCCACCCCGTCCCCTCCCAGTATCAGCTTCAGGTAGTTGTCCATCCTCCCGCGGAAGGCAGCTCGCCAGGCCAGCCTGACACACCCATGGCTGCTCACAATTTGCATGCCAGGGGAGAATGACTCTGGCTCATTTGCACATTCTTGATAGAGGAGTCGGCAGTGCCATGTGCTCACAAATTTTGACCTCTCGACCCCAGTTGCCTTTGGAAAGGGAGCCTGAGCCAAGCCTGCACCTCGTTAGCCTTGTTGCACTCAATACACTCAATGCCAGACAGACGACATTCAGGATCTAGCTCTGTGAGCTCATGACAGTATTGCCAAATAGAAGAAAACATCCAACCTGGCATCAATCAAGGCCTGGATGCGCTCCTCCAGCTTCCCGAGGTCCTCTCTATCGGGGAACTCCCCCATCACCCTCGCAGTCGCGACACACATCTCCATGCAGCGGTCGGAGGTTGCTTTCGTCAACTCCACCAGCGGTGCATGCAGGTATTGCCAAGGAGCCCCTGCAGGCCAATAAAAAAAGCGATTTTTGTTTCCATTTGCACCACTCTCTACTGACTGGGATTGTGTTTTATTCTTGAGAACGCAGCAAGCCATGGAAGCTGGAATCCCTTGATCCCTCGTCCCTCCTTTCTCGAATGCTGACCTGCTTACAAGGCCAAGCATTCCTGGTAAAATTCTCAGCACATTTGCTGTTACCATCGAGGCAAAAGACATTTGAGCGGGTTCAAAGTAGAGCCTTGCCTGTGAATCTCCCGCTGATGATGGGCTTTTGAGAGATCATCAACTCCATTGCTGCTAACCTGTCCAGCACTTCCTGCACGATCATCAATAAGTGCCTGTCAGTCTTGAGGGATGTCCACCTCTATGCAATGAGCCAATAGCCTTCAGGCAATTCATTACCAGATTCAACTAATTGACCAGCATTTCTTCTACAGACAGGTGCCTCAAACACTTCTCCAGCCACTCCAGCCCATTCTTCTCCGAATCCCACATACACGAACGATTTCATACGCTTGCTGTCAGCTCATGCAGGGGACTCCGATAGAATTTCTGTCTGGGTCAGCCTTCAACCAGGATGGTATATAAATTTACACGAAAACTGTTTTGAGAAGTGACCCCAAAGACCCGAAAATGACGAACTTCAAAACAAACGACAGCCTGTCATGTGGGTTGTGGAGGATCAGGCGCTACCTGCTGCAGCTGTATGGACTGCTGGACGATGAGGGGCATGGCCAGAACCCCACGCTTCCACAACACCCCCTCCCTTTCTAGGGAGCCTTGCACCGCCCCTGCACAGCGACTCTTTTATAATGACTCCAACACATCACCTTGCCAATCTCAGATTCTGCTCTTCACCAAAGCCCCAAGTGATTTTGGCCCATATGCATCGACTGACATGTAGTTCTTCAGCTCATGTCTGCGACAACAATATTCCCACTCAAGCTTTCCAAGGTGTTGTCATACATTAGGTGCCTCTGCTACGATCTCTCGTTCCCGCAAGAATTATGTTTCAGGAATTCGCAGCAGAGCAAGGAATGCCGCAGAATCACCTCCTCCCTGTTATGGATTGTCTCGACACATGAATCTGCTGGCAAAACCCCTTCTCCAGGAAAAACACTTCTGGGTGTCTTTATTATCATGAAAGCTCCAGGCATGAGACAGAGAAAAGGGGCACAGGTAGCAGCCTGACCTAGTGGCCCAGCTATTCGTTTCTGCAGAATGCCCTGCTCCAGCCTGAGCAGTCCCGTCTCCCTGTCCTTCTGCGACTTTTCCAGGAGCTCGCCCCTCAGGTGTCCCATCTCCAACTCCTCGGTCCACACAGTCATGAAGTGCTGCAGGATCTCGCCGGATGCCTTGAAGGTTCCTCCCAGCTGCTCCATGGCAGAACTGGCCGCGTACCTGTGAGAAGAAAGAACCCCAACATCCGTGAGAAGGCAGGCTGGCTCACCAATCTGCACCTGCAAGAGTATGTTGAAGCAGGCAAGCTTGGTACCCTGATACGTCCCCTGCGGATCCTTGGCTGCCTCTGATCTTTCTAGGTATGAACCTTGCGATACGTAAGTTTGCCGCATATCTATTCACAAGTATTGCACTTGGGGCATTGGCCTGTTGTTTTGCAGAGAGTCAGCTTAGCCCTTCATCAGTACAACATCAAACGCCAAGCTTGCGCATCAGGACGCTTCATGCCGTTCTGTGTGTTGCTTGGCTATTGATGCTGTATCAATAAACAGTTTTGGCTTTGCGCACTCTCAGTGATAATGTGGCATCAAATCCCGCGCCTCACATGTTGACTGTGGCTTGCACTTTTCCGGTTCTGACCCAGCTCCTCCATTGGCAAGCCAGTCCTGGTGATCATGCACCCAATTGCACTCAAGTCGGCAATGGTCAGTGGGCTTTCTGGTATACCAGTAGCATGAGGGGGAGAGGTATACCAGGGGAAGGCCAGGTCAAAGGCCAGGCACAGCAGGACTCCCCACACTGTCACCACGTCCCGCGTGTAGAAGGTTTTCACCGAGCCATGCCTCCTGCCGTCATACTGGCACAGAACAATGCCATCGAACCTGCACACATTAGCAACGCTGATTGGGTCTACGGGGGGGATATTAACTTTGCTGTGTCACCCCCCTCCTGATATCACATTGATACCGTGCATTGTGTGAGACTCTGCTATGGGGCAGGGGGACTGTAATCTTTTCTCAGACAAGATTGCTGATATTTGTGCTAGATCTAAAGACAGGGCGATGACTCCGCTTTTCCAGAGCAAACAGGAGAGAACAGATAATGTTCCTGCCAACGAGATTTCATTCCGTTTTTCATGTGGGTGAGACGCTCCTCCAGTGTCATATTGAATGCAAATCTTTTGCTTATGCTCAATATGATTTGCTGGGCTTTCCATATCTATCACTCGCTAGACTCCAGATGACCGGTGTGTTGAGCAGCTCTGGAGTAGAAAAATAAAAGAATCGTGCAAATCAGCAGCACGAAACCTCTCAGAGGAGCGCACCAATGCGCATGACAATGACGTGAAAGAATTGACCGCATTTCAACACAAGTGCCAAAATCAGCACACCATCCGCATGCAATGGGTGGGAAGAGAAGGTGGATGAAGAGTGCCGCACGTGATGAGCAGCAGGAAGATGGCGTATTTCAGGCCGGACAGGGCCAGCAGTCCGCACAGGAAGGTGAGGGCACAGCTGATGGCCATGAGGCCGTACGGGTTGGTGGCCACGTCGGTGTCCAGCATCACCAGGAAGCCCAACACGCCGCCCAGGATGGTGGTTAGTATGCGCAGAACCCCCTTGCTCAGGGTGGTGTCGACCTGGCCGGGGGAAATTCTCAGAAGATTTAACACTATGAGCAGCTGTTGAGATGCCAGGGGAAGCAGATAGCATCATCTCAATCTTAATCCAAATATCAGATGAATGCATTTCCAGCTGGGACAGCTTGTCTCAACAGACGGGTAGACGGATTTAGATTGAAGATTTTCGTGGGCCCTGGAATCAGCCAATTTTGAAAGGGAAGGAAGAAGAGCAGTGATTGAGCAGTCTCAAAGATGCCTTGCCCTCATATCAGACATATCAATGTGTGGCTACACTCCAGCATGGAAGCATGAGGTTGAGCAATGTTCCCAGGGTCTTGGCTCTCCGGACTCCGGTCTCACCTTTTCAGACAGGACTACCACCACCGTGATGTTGATGTACAGGCCATTCCAGGAGCGTGTGGCAGGGTAGTGGGACTGAATCGCCAGCAGGAGACCCAGGACAATGATGCTGGCTGCATAGTACCTGCATCGATTCCCTGACGTGAAAGTGCCGCGGCTCTGCTAGCTGAAGATATTGGTTTCGCAGCTTGATTTGTATTGAGAGATGATGTACAAGTTAATGTTGTGCTCACATGACCCAAAGCTTTGATGAAGCAATTAAATGCAAGTCCTCAAGTATTTATGTATGAATATTTTCCTCCCTTTCTTTTGCTTAATGTCCGTCCATAAAGTCATGAAAGCAGTACATATCTGAGCCCCTCATGCAGATTGATGGCTTGGAGGAGAAGAGGAAGCAAGGGAAGGGGCTCACTTGAGGCCAAACTGGAACCAGCGGTCCTTGAACACAGTCTTCTTGATTGCCGCCCTGCTGCTGAGGGCTCGAGGGATGTCTTTGGTGAACAGGTCACGGAAGCAGGTCACAACGTCCCAGGCAACGGCAGCTTTCAGGAGGGGGACCAGCCAGAGCAGATTGCGTTGCAGCACCTTCTTGGCCATGCCTTGACTGGGAGGCCCTGTAAGAGGAACTTCAGGTGTAAGGATGAGCAAGTAACCTCATGACGGCGTCCATCAACACAGAGAAACAGTACCCATGCTTCCGTGGTCCCCAGGCAAGATCGGTTGCATCCTGGCCGCGCCAGCATTGTGTATCAGAATTCTTCGCACGTGCTATTTCATAATTGGATCTGCTGATTGGAAGAATGGAGTGCAAAGGTGCTGTTCTTTTATCACACAAACCCATGCAGCGTCAAGACTTTACTGAACGAGCCTCCAGTGGCTTGCTGTGGCCATGCGAGCATTTGCTGCAGACCAAGTGACAGCCCCCCTTCGAAAGAAAAAAAGGCAGAGAGATGCACCTGGTTTTGCTGCAGGCGCCTCATCAGCTGACTTCTCCTCCCGTTCCTCAATTGCTTTCTTCATGTCTACGCTCTGCAGAGGTCGCATGGTCATTGACCTGCAAAGGACGCCAGGATTGTGGCAGGTATGTGTTGCACAACATGGAAAAATCCCGACTTCGATCGCAATCCAGCCACACCTGATCCTCGCACAATCCTTGACCTGCAATTTAGGAGCCGCATAGTAGAACTATGATTGTAGACAATGCTTGGGGATCAGCTTGGAATTGTGACGAATCTGCTGCTTCCTCCCCCTTTTTTGCAGACATGCCCTTTCAAATTCAGGTGCATTACCAATGAAATTTTGATATTAGTAAGTAGTCAAGAGTGTGTACAAGGACCGGCTTGAAAAGTGACAGGCAAAGCAGCCTAAACTCGATCCTTTTCATAGGCTTTCTGCATCGATAGAAACAGCCGATCAAGATTATCGGTCAAAGCCTTGTCACAAGATAATCCTTGCAATGGGGTGGAGGGGCAACCTGTTGAAGCTTGAGAGGGGGATGTATTTCTTTTTGGGTGTGCCGCTTCCCTTGGAATACTCTTCCTCCTCGTCCATCTCCTGTAGAAGCAAAGAACATCAGTGGAGGCATAAGAAAGTCCTGAAGTGTTCAAGCACTGGCCAATCAGAAATGCATGATGCCGTCTCACCGAGCATAAATACTCTCCCTACCTCAATTTTCTCCCATCAGCATGAGGAATCAGGAGAGAGGCTGTGTCAGAACTTTGGACCCCCACTGTTTTCCCCTGCCTCCACAAACCCTCATCATTCTCACGAACATGGCACACTTTTTAGTGAGATATAGTGTCAGCTGGCAATCTAATCAGGAAACGAAAACCTGTTGGCTGGCGCACTTCTCCTGCTCAATATCTTCCTGTACTGCTGAAGAGGCAGATCTTGGACTTGATCCATTTATCATGATGCTGACAGGTGTGGGCTCCTCAGGAGGTGCGCGGATGACATTCACCGCTCCACTGCCTGCAACATCCATAAAATCTCAGCAACATGGATTCCACCAATCACTGACTAGACTTTCTCGCTTAAGCCTTTTACCCATCCTCAAATTTTCAAGCATGCCAGGCAAAGGATGCAGGATCATCCTTTTTCCTGAAGTCTCTGCTCCACATGCGAGCTCAAACATCCCTCTGACCTGCCAGACCCTACCGATAACGCCCTCTGCAACTCACATGCCTCATCTTGGACATCGAGTGTTCAGCAACGGCAGGCATAGAAATAGTAGGCTGAGACCACCCCACACCCTCCACCTGTGGAGGGGGAAGGGAAGGGGGGGG
>QAXI01000427.1:334517-354213 GCA_004335615.1 Chloroidium sp. JM
GGGGGGGGGGGGGGGGGGGGGGTACTCACCATGACAAAAATCTCTCGGCAGCGGGCCATGCGGGGACGTAGCAGGGCCACGGACGGAACCCCCTTGGCCTGTGTCCATGTGGGCCGCATCTGCGTACCGGGTTTGGAGGAGAACTCCAGGTTCAGCGCATCCGATCCCTCCTGCACAGGCGGAGGATGGCTTTGACTGTTTGAGAACCATGCTGATTCTCGAGGTATGTCAGAACTGTGGCCAAAAGTCGGACCTCTCCTTTGTGCAGAGGAATTGCCTGCAGCGTCAGAAGCCTGGGAAAACAATGCATCTCAAACTGTGGATCCCAGTGCTTTGTGAAAGTTTTAAAGCATTGTGAAAGTCATAACAGGTAACAAAGACTAACAAAGATTTTAAAACTGTAACAAATACTAACAAAGATTTTAAAGAGTAAGTAAGAAAGGAAAAAACAGCTACTCTCCACCTGCAGATTGCTGGGTGATCACACCTAATGTGGACTTTGCTGAGGTGAGGGTCAGAGTTGCACGGGCCGAAGGCTATCATCCATCTTCTTGAAGAACGGAGCTCTTTGTTTTACGGCGAGACCAAAATATGATAGGACTCACATTCCTCCTCACTTTGGAAAAGTTGTTCTAAGGCACTGGTGAGGGTAGGATGGGTATTACCTCCAGAACGTGCAGGTTGAGGCGACGGGCGGTCATCCCCATTTCCTGACGCTGCTCAGGCGTCAGCTCCTTCAGCGCGCCGCTCTCGTCTTTCCCCCTCAGCAGCAGGTGCCCTGCGTTTTCTGACACCACCTTCCCCAGGTCCTGCACAGCATGTATAAATGTCACCTTTCCTGGGCGAGTGTATTTTGTTCTGATTCCTCTAGCTGTTTTGGCACTGATCACATGCTGTCTCAAGGCATCTGCGGTATACTTTTGGAAGCTTTGTGAGCTGAAGAGTATTTTGAAGTGCAAATTCAACAGAAAGCACCCATATCCATAGAAAAGCTGTACTGTCAATACACACCTGTTTTCTCCAATATCTGGCTCGACCGTACTGTTGCAGAAGTGATGGTGTGATCCAGTATCACCACCAAAAAGCCTCTATTCATATCAAGCCTCTGATGCCAACTCAACATGCAATTGTATGTCAAGACAGTGGCAACCAGGATGCTACCCTGAACCTTTATTTGTGCTCAAGATATGGTCACGAAGCAAAGGCGCAGTCAATTGAGGCAGACGTCAAATAGATCGACCACAGGAATGTCTGGTATTATGCTGGAAAACATCACCTTCAGTATCTCAGCCAGCTTGAGTCGCAGGTCGTCTCCTGCAAGACTGGGCAAGATGAACAACCCTACGACAAAAACGCCCAGGGAAGCCACCACAGCAATCCTCAGAAGCCTGGTAAAGACCTGCAATTTTGGCAAATTGGTAAGATATCAAAAACGATATCAGGTATTCGTCCTGGGATTGAGAGCCCCGAATGATCCTTGACGCACCGCTCTGTGCCGTATGTCAAGTCATGAGGGTCGGCCTAGACCTCCCTGCGATGCACAATGCCTTCCAAAATGGGGTGCATGATAGCTTAAGGGGGATCTTGAGAGTCACTTGGGCTAGTAATCTAGACAATCAATATAATTGAGCTTGTCAGGGGGATTATGTGGAGAGAGGGTGGGACAGTGATCAGCATTCTGAATTCTCTGAACGTTACACCATAGAGACACAATGGAGCATGCCTTCATTGTTTGTCAGAATGTATCAAAACATGTGTTAAAATGGGAAAGGAAGGAGCTTACAATCCCCCAGAGCGTTTCGCCAGGCCACTGAAACTGTCCTTGAATCAGCATGATTCCAAAGCCAAGATTGCTGATCACCCCAACTCCTGCCAATTGGTTCAACAATCAGTAAAACACCACCAAGCTCATCGCTTCACTTGCATACAATCTTGCATTGGTTGTCATTCTGATGATATGCACACTGGTTGGCGTGCACAATTTTCTGGCCCTTCCAAACTGAGGGGCAGCACTGAAACACAGTGGTGAAGTGGGCTGGACTTACAACAGGCTACGTCATGATCATGCTTAAAATTCAATCTAGTCGTGATTTTCCGTAATTATCCAGGTACTTGGAAATACTGACTCATTTGCAAAATAGGCTCACCCAGGTTGGCTTTCACTCGCAGGGTGGTGGTGCCCAAGAGTGCAATGGCCGTGAAGACAATCAGAAACGTTGTGTATGCGGTTCCAGGAGCCCTGCCGAGTGAGACCTGCATGCATTTACTTTGGTCAATTCCCACATGTTACATGAGTGATATGCCGATGGGATACCTATGGCAGCAGAATGCAGAGAATTGCAGCTGAAGATTGTTCATGGGTGATGAAGGATGAGCGAAGACGTCCTCTGATGTGATGGCAGAGGCTGACTGTCCAATGTCATGTGTCACAAGACAAATTTATAATCAAGGATGAGAGGGGTTTAGATCAGTGACAGCTCAAATTCTTTGACCTTACAGCAGTCTCAAGGTGTGTTTGTATACAACGGCATAGCACTTGCACTGCGGCAACCTTCTGGATTGAGAAAAGCAAATGCACCGGTGTAAAGGAAGGGGAGAGCAAAGCAAAGTGTTACCACCGCTGGCAGTGTGCCTCAGATCTCAATTCACACTTAACTCAGAGGGGGAAATGGATAAAAAAGTGGAAGCGGGAGGTAGATACCGCGCATGCAGCAAGGAGCGATCCAAACCACATCGACCCCAAAATGACCGCAGAGCCTGCGAGTCTGCTGCCAACGTGCGAGTCCTTTGCAACCAACAGCATTGCAGCCACAAAGAAAATCGTGCTGAGGCAGGACTGCGTGAATCGGATGGCCCATATGAACGTGAACAGCGCCACAATGAATGTACCTGCAGGAAGCTGTCCAATGTGCATTTGCCCCTGGGTTTTAGCGCTTCTCTTCCCACTCAACGCACATTGGATCCCTGGAAGTCCTCTTGAGATTCGGTAGCCTTTCCAAAGAGAGTAGATTCATCTTTCTGCCGCCAGGACGAGCCTTACAGTCTTTCAAACCAGCAAATTACATCAATAATAAGTCAGCGTGACACGAGCCAATGATTGTGTCCTTGTGGTGTGATGTTCTCCTATCTAGTACTATTGGGTGCGGGCTGCTTGTGGTACACCATGTGTAGAGCCTGGCACAACTATTTGACATTCTCAGCTGCCCAAATTTTTGACCACAAATTGAGCTGGACTTCCTACAGTGATTCTTTGTACAGGGCAAGACGATATCTTGCTACCTTTTCATATCCCTCCCGTTATGAGATGCTGACTCACCACAGCACAGCTGAAGGGCAGCCTGGAAGTCAGGTGAGATAAGGAAGCGTCTGCATCGGTCACCAAACCTGCCTTTCCTTGGGAATTTGGCAGGGGAAGATCCATGGGGAATGCCTGCGATTGCAGTTCCCAGATCCAGAGGAAGAGTAGAGGACGATATTGAATTGCAAAGGAGCATGTCTTTGCATGACTGGAAATGATTGACAGTCCCCTAAAAGTACGCAACAAGCAAAACCATGTCTTGTTTTGACCAGTTGTTTTGCTTATTTTTCTTCCAGACAATTGTGGAGGTAATAACGTCCAAGAAGCTGAGCTTCATATGCCAATTTGAGGGTTGTTTTTGCTCTTACTGAGAAAGCTGAGAGGATTTAGGGCACGCAATATTTTCGAAGCGTATTGTGAGCTTCAAACTATACCTGGATGTGCACCATTGATGTTCAGGGTAATATGTGAGGCTTTTGGAGTCTCCTGTGGCAGACCATCGGCAGTTTTTGTTGCACGCTGCGTCAGGTAATCGTCATCACCCTTCATGAAAATGACCAATCCGCGCCGATCTATAGCATCATCTCTTCCTACGTCTCATCGTTTTTGTTTTTTTTTTGAGTGGAGAAGAAGATTGCATTGAATTGAACAATCCGATACTCGATGCCTAAAAAATGTTACTAACAAATAACTTCGTTGCTTCCTCTCTCTTTGCTGCGCTGAAAAGTGCATCATCATCATGGCACTGAGGTCGAGTAAATTCATCCATTTCAGCCGATACTTCGCAAAGGCAGGCTCCATCTCTACACGACAAGACATGCATTTCTGCACTGACATGCTCGAAGTCTGGTCACGGCAGCTTCCCTTGCCTCATGATCTTCTAGGATCTCCGAAAAGAGCAAACATTCCTCCTAGATCAATTGTCGTCAGTACCTTTCTTTCATACTCACCAGCACTACACTTAAAACCTTTCAAATCAAGACTTGGCCTCAATACAGGGATGCTATGCAGGTCCACAACTGCAGAGCTGCTCAACCGAGCAGAATGATTTGTCTGCAACGAAATGTCAGGAGGGCGGACAAGGTCTTGACTCGCACTCACAGTGTGGCTGCGACAGCAGCGGCAGAGCCTGCCCTCAATGACTACCGCTACACAGCAAGTTTTGACTTGTGAGTATCTTGACCTTTATTAGGGAATGGAGGGTATAATAGACCATGGAAAGTTTTTATGCCAGAGAGCATTCCTTGGGCACACAGGACATGTGTTCAGGAATGTTGGCAATCCATGAAAAGTACGTAGAAATTCAGCTCATATGTAGGACGTCATGATGCAGGTACAAGAGTCAAGGCGCCATGCAGCTGAAGGTGAGAGCAGACCCTACTCTTCCCTCAAAAAGCCCCAAGCAGCTTGAATTGTTCATCTCAGAAATGGTTTTGTACGCTTGTCCGTCATAGGATTGCACCTCTACTGGTCATGGCTTTGTGCAATCTTGAATGGAATTTTCAACCAGCTTATTAACGATGTTAAGGGAGCACAGCTGGGTAAAAATGGCGTGCTCTGTGGTCTGGTATGATGAATTGTTTTCATGCTGTCAAGGGTGATGAAAGGGAATGGGATGTTATGTACATCTTCCTCACCTCTTTCAACCAGATCAGATTAATGAAGGGCAGATAAACGTAGGGCTGTCTTCTGAAACAAGCTGTCCTCTGGAACAGGGGGGCTGACGTACCATCAAAAGGACTCAGCCCAACTTGATCAATAGTTTCCGCACATTACGAGATTTTCTCTTTTATGGTCATTCAGATAGTGAATGCTGTGCACTTAAGAGCATGACCGTCATTGTGCTCGTTTTGCAGGTGATCAGTCCTACTTGGAAGACCTCTGGTCCTTCCAACACCATCTGCAGCCTGGACAAGAGCGGCGTGGTGAGTTTGCCAAGCCTGATCTGAAGACCTTCTACACTTCTGCCTTGTCTTTCATATCCACTCAGCCCTGTCAATTGCTGTGCACAGGCCCTTCTTGAATTCGCCACACCTGTCGCGGGCACTGGGTCGAATCCAGGAGATAGGAGATACAACTGGCAGGAGAAGGAGGTAATCCTGAATAGTCACCTTTTGTTTGTCTCATGAAGCGTTGCGCCTACCTACAATTCTATTGCCTTGCGCTTTTGGTTTGGTCGATCTCAGTTCTCCGCGTATGGTGTGTATGAATATTTTTCCTGCCGGTCCAGAATTGAGGAAGAGATGGAAGAGAAAGTGCTCTGAGACATCTTGAAACAACAAGTGAGTTCTAGGTCTGCTGATATAGCTCGAGCTTGTTTCATTACTCTCATTTCCGACTACTCTGTGACATCTGCTTTAGCTTGACAGCAATGATTGTTACTGTTCCAGAATTGTGTGAAGCATTCTGGCCATGCGGGCATTCAAATTTCCCCCCTACAAGAGTACCTCTTGACACAAATTGAGAAAGCTTTGTCTTTGCTGCAGAATTTTGCACTGTCAGCATTCGAATTGGGCATACTGGCTGACCCAGATTCATCTCCAAACGCAAAGCAGACAATGTTCCATGACCCCAATAAAGGAAACAGGTGACGGGTTTGCTGCAGATCCTTTCTATGCCCATGAATTCGCTCTCCTGTCTCTCCCGTGTGCTTGCCAATTGTTAAGAGCTATGGACATGGAATACTGAGTCAAACGTCAGCTGAAAATGCGGCATCATGTATCCAACCTTCCATTTCAGTTCATTTTTAATCATTTGCCGCTTTAAATGTGCTTTAATTTGCAATGCAGCCTGACATAGGATTTGTCAGCGCAGCAAATCTGGAGGCATGATGAAGACATTGAATATAGCAGCAGGAAGCAACAACTCCTGGTTCATCAGCCTTCAGGTGAAGAAGGGTGATGCCACCAAGAAGATCAATGTCAGCCTCAACCGTTCAGAGTTTGCAACCCTGCAAGTCATAGCCAAGGTGAGCTTCCCCTTCACTTTAACCTCAAAACACGCACAGAATGTTTTCTGTATTATTGGCTTGTGTCTGCAGAAAAGCCTCCAATATTGCCTGAATCTACTCTGATCAGTGTGTGCAATCTTCCAATGACTGCCATTAGGGGCATGAAGTGCAGGCTGAGTATCCAAGATGAGGTGAGATATGTTGCTGCAATGCTGATCTGCTTGGGTGCCTTTCAGTGCCGGAGGGAACCCCAGCATTCCTGCGCACCTCAACACTGTACTCAAAAACATCCTGACACAGAGACTGCCTGCAGTATCTCATACCCCATGTCCTGGGGTTCGACGTTGCAGTCCAGGGCATCACCTTCTCAAGGACTGGTTGACAGGAGCGACCGGGGCATGATGTAAAATGCATGTCACCGAATTGCAAGGACCAGAGAGGATGTGTGCCACTTCCCTCCACAAGTTTTGAGTGGTTGTTGGCTTTTGAAGATACAAACATGTTGACGTTGTCAGATCCCTTGGATTTGCAGATTGCCAAGAGATGCACTGTTGGTGACATACCATTAATTTGCATTGAGTAAATGACAGTGTCAGATGACAGTGTCATATGATGGTGGAGATCTTGGTAGGTATGGAAAGGTGGTATACATTCTTCCATCAAGGGGGATGAACAAAGATAAAAATGATCTACATGTGCGTCAGAATCCAAGCTTCATAGGTGCCTGCTGCAGAATGCCATGGTAGCACAATGCATGTGCATCTGATCACACATGCTGCAAGTCCCTCTTGAAATGCTGCAAAAGAGCAAAATGTTCGATGTTGATTGTGCTTGCCCATTCTTACATCTTAGAGAAATTCCTCACATAGAAGTGCCACAATCTGTTCAGTTGAATATCACATCATACATAAAAACGCAACCAAATCTCAGCTTCTGCTCTGCTCAAGAAAAAATATTGATATACATGTACATCACGCTGCACACAAGCGCTACATTGTTTGGACATTGCAAAGAAAGCAGGAATATCTCTCATCAAGTAAAAGGTCCTGCAAAGCCCGTCTACCATGTTCAAAAGCCTGAATGACATCTTGAATGCCCCTCCAGCATTCCTCGTCCGCCAGACCAACAGAGAAGCCCACACCAGATGCCCTGCAACCCACAAAGCAGCTTTGACTGACAGGTAAAATCAGCAGCGGGTTGCAAGTATTCTGCACAATAAGCAGCCAAAAAGGAAGCATCCTGTGAGAACGGCAAGACTCTCCCGCAAAATCCCTGCATCACTTTAGTAGTGCACCGATCCGTGGGCCAGGAAGGTCCATTACCTCAGATGCAGAGTGACCAGGAACCTCCAAATTATGAGATTGCCTCGCCAGTGCTCTGGGGGGGACAGCCTTGTAGGACTTATTTGTCGCTTGCACAGACTTGAATGTGGATTTCACAAGGCAGAGGTAGACGGCTTAGGAATCACAATTTCAGACTCCAAAAGTTTTGGCTCTGTGTAAGGGAAGCTGACGGATGGACTCACCGGATGCGGTCCACATGCTGAGCCAGATCCAGGGATGCCTGCAGCGGGACCGAAAGCCGCTGTCTCACCTCAGCTGCCTCTGGCGTCAAGAGACATGCTCTGTGGCAGGCAGCCAGGTAGCTGGCGTGTTCATGTTGGAGCTCTGCAAAGCTCCAGCTCCCCTGTGTATCACAGGCTTGTTTGTACTTCGCTGCTTGAACCCAAAGGGCGGACATTTGAGAGCTTGATAAACAATCTGGCATTGCCATTACCATGTTGAAGTTAACGGTCAGTGACGAAGCCAAGAAAGCAAAGCCACCCTGATCTTGAAAAGGTTGAAAATTTTAAACGCGAGCGAATGTGGCAACATGGGGGGGCGGGGGAGGGGGGGGGGGTACCATGGCAGCCTCGTCGACGCAGGCTTGCCAGTCTAGGCGATTGATAAAACCCTGGCTCTCAGCACACCAGGTGAGCCCCTCCACCAGTGCGGCGCCGAAGCGCCCCGCCGAAAAGAAGAAGCAGGCCTGCAGGTACTCCAGAAGGCCCTCCAAGTCTGTGGCCTGTCGGAACAGCCTGGCAGAAGGAGGGTGTCAGTATACCTGACTTTATGAGGGTTTTTGCACCGCAATTGTGGTATATCCAATCAATGTATGCTTCGAAGCAGCCTACAGGTAAAAGGGCATTGAATCAGAACTAAGATCCAGGCAAGCGCCTCCCTGAAAGGCACCAAGTTTCTGTGTCCGCGGACTGTGTAAGAGGATAGCTAGAGGGGTTGGGGTCATTGTAACCATGGAGCAGTGCCGGAGGAGCCATGTTGTCAGCTAAGGATTTGAAAGAGATTGAGGTACAGGTACTGTACAGCACTTTTGGTGTTTGAGAATCCTGTGTCAAGAATATTCCATCCTTCATGCTGATACAAAGCCCTGCTGTTATCAATTTGGAAATGATTTTAATGGCATCTAGCAAAATGCAGAACGATTGCAAATTTTTGAAGTACCACTGACAACAATTGAACACAAGCAGGATAACAGTCAAGAGTTGCACCTATGGGTTCAATTCAATTCCTGACCTGTATCGAACAACAGTGGCTTTTTTCCCCTCACTGCAGCCCTCTAACACTCAAATCCTGTCAATAAAAAATATCCCCACATGGAACACAGCAGGGTAGGTGAGCGTCATAGACGCCCGATTTACATGCACAGTAATTGGGCCATGAGAGCAATTTGCACGGCTAGTGACGGGCAAGGGGGATGACTACAGCCCTCAGAGCCTTCTGGATTTGTCTCCCTTTTCTCAGAGTCTGATCAGGATAGGCTCACCCAGCAAAGGCCCTGCTGACGCTGCGGTGGTGCATCCTGATGGGCTGCAGCAAGCAGCTCTCCACCACCAGCTCCACCGCCACATCATGCCCACCACCGCTGCTGCTGATCGGAAGTGCTGCATTGACAACATATTGGCTGGTACAGAGGAATTATTTCAGCTTCATATAAGCTTTGCAATGCTTGCTGAGTCTCCGGGCCATTGCGAGAACATCAGCGGTCAAAGGAATTCTACTCAACAGAACCAGTCGTAATGTTCAATATAGATCCGCAGATGACCATGTCATGTGCATACTCAAATGCCTTTTTGTCTCCCAACTTTATAAGAAGTGAGCTTCTTTGCCGCTAAAGAAATGAATAAAAATCAAATGCCAAAACATGGCCTCTGCAGAGTACTGAACCATTCATTCCAGCATCCCGTGGAAACGTACCGGCATCTCTTCCACACACGTCCTCAGTATGGTGCAGTGCGCTTGCGATGGCATCGCATTGCTGTGCATGCAGGTCCAAGTTGTGTTGTGACACCTGTGTTCATAACATCCAACGTTTTTTGGTGGTGCAGCTGATGCCAGGCATTATACTGCATCATTTTGATCTGATGTGGCTAGAAGTTGATGAAATGTTTCTTTGCTGGCAGATGTGTACATGCTTGAATCCATCATGATTCAATGAGGTGTGTCAGAGCTCCGGTCACGTCAGGCTGAGAGGTTAGAAAAATACATGTGTGACAACAGTATGGTGTCAACAGGGTCGAACACTCAGCTACCTACAAGCACCTTTTTTGGGTGTGCAATGTGGCCTTTCTGCACTCTTTTTCAATGCACTATTGTTCAGGCATGTTGATGGCTAAACAAACATTCCTTGCTGGCCAGGACTGAAGTGACACAGGAGACAGTCGTACCCTGTGAGCAGTGCCTCTCAGGCACTGCCTCATTATATTATAGCAATTTATTCTGGAGGCTGGAGAGGAAATACCTGCAGAACATCAGCACGATCGAATGTGATGCAGAAGGGCGTGTCCTCCACACCCAGGGCCCCTGAAGAAACAAGAACGGCTTACTTCTGCTGCCCAAACCATCAGGATCACATGCGGCAAATCTGAGTTCCAGGCTACCTGGGCTGCACTACAATGCACTATCATATGTACAAAAGCAGGAATGTACCCGCTTCCTAGAGTGCCAGATAATTGGAACAGAGAAATTGAGGAACCAGCCAAGAGGCATTCTGACCTGCCTGAGGTGAGTGCACAAGACCACGGGTGAGAGCTGCCATCATGGGCGCATGCCGTCGTTCCATGAGGCGACTCAGCAAACGCAGCTGCTGACCAGCTTCCTCACACATGTCCCTCACAGCCCATAGGAACTCAGGCCACTCTGAGTCACTCCACACCTGAGGTTCACGAGCAGAGTACTATGATGCTGTCAAACTTCCGCACCGAACGCGCAAGCTGTGTCTCACTCCAAAAGTCATGATTGGTGTTTGTATCAAACAGGATTTCCCTCATTGTCTTTGCCTTCAAGAACAAGCAATAGTCCGTTCTGCGCTGGCCAGGTGGATGTAAAGCCAAATAAGATCTACAATTCTAGGCAACATGTCTTTCAATACAGATGCCAAGTGTGAAGTCTCTGAGTAGGGAAAAATCCCCGCCGCCTTCTCCAGAACATGACCTTCTCTGCCGCCTCGCCTGATCACACCAAATGCACTACCGTGCAGAAGGAGTGGATTGGTGGGAGGTGGTGAGGGGTCTTGTTGGTCTTCAAAAGCTGACATACTTTCGATCTGGACCTCTCCCTACTAGAAAGCTTCTGAAAAGGTCGCCTCCACATGAGTTGCCAACATTTACAGACAATATCTCCTTCCATCCCCCCAAATCACCGAGGACTTGATCTATCTAGATATGATTTTGAGAAGTGACAGTTGTACCACATGGTGGGTCCCTGAGTACAGTTGCCTCCGGAGCTTGGCAGCAAAGGGCTCAAAAGTGGCTGAGAAAAGCCGTTGGAAGAGGTAGACAGTGCTGCCATGGGCCTGCTGTAGGCAGGCATACAGTTTGTCCAGAAGCTCCCCACCCAAAACGCCCAGGATGCTCGGCTCCTGCAAACCTGCACCGACATAGCCTCTGCTGGGATCTCTCAGAGGTGGGATTGGGGAAAGGAGGAGTTCTTTGATCTAATTCCTGTATTCTGATGTTCTTCTAAATTTCTCAGACCCTTCTGTTAAGTTTTAGTCATAGTCCCAGTGCCATATTTCCCAAAATCTCAAGCCAAGTTCAAGAGTGCAACAGCTTCTTTCCCTTTCACACACCTTCTGACTCGAGCCTTTGAACACACTCGCAGATCTTATCCAATGCTTCATGATTGCAGCTCTGCCATTAGTGGGAAATGCTATGCCGAATCCCTGGGAAAGCCGGCAGAAGCCTACCTGAATGAGGTAGGCTTGATGGCTCCTCACCTTCAAAGCAAAACACCACAAGGCACTCCAATTCATCCTGCAACAGCGCAGGTCAGCCTTGTGGCGAGTGCATTTCCAGCAGGCTGAAGGGCAGAGATTGAGTAGCGTGGCAGGGAGAGGGTATTTTGCAGGAGAGAAGGGGGGGGGGGGGTAAGGAGCCTTGCCCGAATTGCAGATGTGTGGCTGAGGATCTCAAGCAGGCTCAGCTGATCATGTGTGTGATCTCTTGCATCCTTGACAGGTGTGGCGCTCCCCTCCTCACACCGCCGCTTCGACACTGCCTGCTGGATGTTCTGCAGTGCCAGGGTTTGGCCAGCCAAGATGCGTCCCACTTCTACTGTGAAAGCCTGCAAGATAGCTTCCTGCTCTAGAAATTGATTTATCGACCAGAACGTGACATCTGGTGCAAGGAGGCTTGAGATGTGATTGGAGGAGAAGGAGAGAGGTGCCGAAAAAGCGCTTCATAGCTCAATGCAATGATTAATGATGAATTGCAGCGCTTTGGAGGAGATAGAATACTGTGGCTTTACCCAAATTCTGCATGCCCATGCCTGGGCAGATTCTTGAAGAATACTCAGCATGTTGCCCATGCTGGCCCCTGGCAGCAGTCTGTACAAAGCACCTCATGTGCATCAGCATTATCTCAACACCAGAAAAGTTTGGATTTTCAGAGGTAGAGAAGGCAGCTGTGATAGTGGTTAAGACAGTCTCTGTATTGCTGCATGTGGCATGGAGGCAGCGCCATCCGGACAGCTCGTATTTATCATCATATCCGTGCAGACGTCTTGGGGGAAGTGCCACCTGGCAGACGGGAGCCCTGTCGGCAGTAGGGGAGGGGTGGGATGCCGCCAGCATGGCGTCCAGCCTGCAGCGATGGTGGGCGGCGGAGATGATGGGGCGAACCATCTGCATGCTGCTCGCCAGGGACCCGGGTCTCGACACCAGGTTTTGCAGGCGCCTCTGGGCGGCTTGCAACCCCTACATGATTGGGATCATTGGTGGCTTGTAGTGCAGAGGATGTGGGGAGGCATTTGCTCCCTCTGAACCCCTATCGGAGAGGATAGAGAGGGGGGTGGGGGGTGCATCTGGGCAGGGCGCCTGTATGGCTACCTGGTACTTGCCAAGTCAAATAGAAATCAAGAGCCGCACATGGCAATCCCCGTAGTGCTTGAATCTATTGGTGGCTCTCGGCGCAATGGCTTTTGTGGAGGAGTCCGCTCCATCTCTTACAAGATTGGAGAGAAAAGAGATCAGGAAGAGGGAAGATGGAAAAAGGAAGGGGGGGGGGGGGTTTGGGCAGGCGAATGGGTGGCCGGCTGAGAAGCGGCCGAGAGTGAATAGCGGTTTCGGACACTGTACCTCGACCCCCCATGGCAAGGCTCGAGCATGATTGTCACAGATGTGAGGCATCTTTCTGTCCCGGCCCCCAACTCCCTTTCTTTGAGTCAACTGAAAAAACACACCAACAGCAATGTGTTGGTCCCGCGCCCATCTCATCTTTCCTCGTTAGACTTGAGGAAAGATGGCCAACAGTGATCCTGCATCTCAGACATGCTGACCTGCAGGGCAAGAAGGGCCTCCACGCCGATAGCAGCCTCCACATCAGTGGGAGAGACGACGTCATCTGACTGCAGATCTGCATCCCCAGCCCCTGAGGGCGCCCCATTGAGGGATTCCTGGGGCTGCTCGTTCAATGCACCATGGCTTTGATCGTCCACACTGCAGAAAAAGACACAGGCGTCTTACAAGGCCATGTCTATCCGATGGAAGGCGAAGCTACTGTGATGTATGGTCTACTTTCTGAGTATGGTGCCTCTCGGACTCAGGAGTTGGTGTTTGGATTCACCTCTCCACAGACTTGCAAGCAAAATGGGGTGATTCTTGCAGGATGTGTGAAGGAGGCAAGCGCAGGGGCATTTGTCGTTTCAGAGATGCCAAAAAACCGTTGGCATCCCACTTGCACTGTATAGTATATGAGGTCCAGGGCGCAATGCTCTGAGGATTTGTCGATCTTTCCTTCCACTGCAATTCTTCGATTTGTATGCAGACCTCTTCTACTGGCAGAAGAGAGTGGCCAGGGTATTACCCATACTCCATACAATGGAAGGTAGAAATGTCCAATGGTTCCGCTTGCAGCTTCACCTTTCCTAATCATGGTAATTGTGGCGGGGTGGAAAGCTCACCGGGAGGTTGCAAGGGTAGGGAAGGAGCCGTTCCCGACCCCCGCCCCCATCGCTGCAGTCACAAGCCCCATCCCCATGTCATCTGCTGTACTTGCCGGCTCTGCATATTTTCATCGTCCGTTTTTCTTTTGCCTCAAAGTGGCAATAGAATCTGGTATACGTCGCCTGAAACGCAAAAAATACTGGACAAGACAGTGAAAGGTCTTTCATCTGGTGAATAGAACCCAACCCGTAATGCTAGAAAGAGATTCATATTTGCGTCTTATGTTTACTCAGACCACTTTCATGGTGCCTTGATTACATCAATGAGCATTATCAAGCTGTCTCTGGGCCTGACTCTGGCAATTTCACCCAGGTAGCGCAATTGTGATGTATCGGGGGGACAGCTGACATGAGCAAGTTCTCTGAGCAATCATAAGATGTTCTTCATATGGGGAAACAGGACTGATGTGTCATAGGAAAGGGCAACGGAGAGGCATACCGGAATCCCAGGAGGGGGGCTGGGCCATCTTCGCGATGCGCTCTGCATGGCGGTCAGGGGTAGGGGGATCCATCACACAATCAAATATTGGGCTGCCGATATCGCTGGCCTTCACTACATCCTTCCCAACCTGTAAGGACAGTCAACTCTTTCAAAATAGGTCATGCATGCATATATCTTGGAATATGCGTTACATCCTAATCCAAGGAGCATTTTCGGCAGGGAATTGATGCTACACGTCTGCTGATCCTCCTAGCTGCTTGACTCCCATGCAAAGATTGGCTATCAAGGTGTGGCCAAGAGACCTTCCTGTGAAGCGAGTTGCAGCCAGCAAATCTAAACCCTTGAGTTGGCAATGCTCCCTCTATTATATTTGGTGAAGTGTATGACTACCTGCAGATATGCGCGGTCTGAAGGGCAGGCAGGAGTGCAGCTGTCCTGTGCTGTGGGCTTCTGCAAATTTCCAAATAGATTAGAAAGTAGAGACAGATGAGTGATGGACAGTGTGTCAACGATGGTCCACAATGTGCATACCTCCATAAGTGGTAAAATAGAGCCGAATGCCAACCTCCGAATGTGCTTGTTGGTGGCTCTTGTGCTGATGCACAACCTCTCAGATCACTTGATCTGGACTGAACAAAGATACGCGTCCCGAATATAAGTATTTCCAAAGCAAAATATGTAGCGAAATGTGGGACAATTGAGGAATAAAGCATGGGCTTGGTGCTTCCCCTCCAACTCACTACACCCCTTCATTGTACCTTTCTAAAACCTAGAAAATGTGCAACCGGTTCATTTGTATGAATTCAGCCAGCCATGCAATGATATTTGGAACTGCAGAGAAGAGGAGGAGGGGGAATGGCAAGGAGATACCGCCAATGCCAGGAGCAAGGACACCAGGGCTTGCTGCTGGTGAAAGGGCTTGACGCTGAGACTTTCCACTGCTCCTATGCCATTGCTGACGGTCTCCGGGAAGCTCTTGCACCTGCTGTGCAACTAATTTTGTCAATGTGCAAAATGCAGAAGCTGTCAAGAATTCCTTTGTTGTCTCTGGGACTCAATCTATTCCACCTGTGGGAATTTTGAAATCTACAAAACATGAATTCATTGACCTGACACATACTGGAGGTTGTGTATTTCTGGGAAGGGGATGCCCATTTTTTCGTGACGAAGGGAAAAGCAGCCCGAGTTCAATTTCCCTCACCTTGTGAAATCTTCGATGGCCTCTCGCAGTGCACCACTGTTGCTCAATTCCCCTCGTTGGACCAATCCCATGCTCAACTACAAAATGCCAGGATATCACAATCAGATTCCTGCATACTTGACATTTGGAACAAGGGCCCCAACATGTGCAGGTTTCCGCCAGCAATTGCGATGAGTGACGTTGTGAAGGCCAGAACCAGAGGGATGGGCTGTTCAAGGGCTGGCTTTTGGGGTGTTCTCCATCAGATTGGGAATGATGTCCGGCCCTCGGGTCATAACAATGTTTTGTTTAATTTCATAAATCAGTGATATGCGTGAAAGGATTGTTGTGAGGTTATGACCGAAGTAGAGGCCAAAGATGGACAAACTTGATCATAATTGACCATGTCATCTATCTAGCAAGTGTCGTTCAAAATGTGTGGTTTTGTCATGCATGACACACGCACAATAAGCTGCATATGTCCTACATGCGACACCATGCCATCCTTCATCCGCTAATTGCGTCAGCTCTGAATGTCGAATGGTTGTGTCTACAGAGGTGCACATTGAGTCATGTTTGATCAAGGGAAGGGGCAGCAGCGGGGTACCTCTGTGATGGAAAGCCAATTGTGGAACTCCCGCCCGCTTGCACTGACCTTTCCGTGTGCGTCCTATTCAGGAAAAGGTTCCCTTTTTTGGTGCCAAGGTCATACTTGGAGGTAGGACTTTCTAGAATGAGGTGTGGCAAAAACACAATATCAACAATGTTGGCTGAGTTCTTTTGCAAATCATGATTTAATCTCCATAACGTTCGGACATGGTGTGCGAGCAGCTGAGTTCAACAGCAGGAGATTAACATTGCAATACCGCATCTTTGAATTTGATCCTCAGTCATTGTATACTTGGCCAGGGGCCAGTATTCAGGAGGAATCGAGGCCATTACCCAATTCATGTTTGCACAGAGAGCTGCATACCTCAGGGACATCCAGCAGCAGCTCCCAGACTTGCTTTACTATCTTTGCGCGCGTTTTGGCGCTCAGGCTGCCTCCTTTCTTGCTGATGGAATCGACGAGTTGTTCAATCAGGTCACTGATACACCTTGATGTGACGAACTCATCCTGAGTTGGCGACATCTTTGCTTTTGGGATGTTGTTCTCAGCAAGGCATGGTCATGGCAACATCAATTCGGGCATTTCGCACTGCTTCCCATTCAGAAATTCGAGATCTGCGGCCAGGGTGGCAACAGTGGACCGGAAGTCTTCTGTGAGTTCCAGCCTGAACTTCCAGGCTTCCCAAATCTGGACTCACAACTATCAGAGACTTTAGCGAGGTATACAGTGCAGTCAACAGCTTGGCTGGAATCGACTTTGTTCTCTTGCAGAAGCCTCGACACGCCTTCTACCAGTACTTTCCTCTGGCGAATCTGATGCGCTTGATCAGGACTCAATAGCATACATTAAGAGCCAGGATGGTGTTGAACGAGCTAGGTCAGAAGATCTCGGCAGCTTTGGCCAAGGTGCAGAATGCAGAAGTTGTGGACGACGCTCTGCTGGACCTATGCCTGAAGGACATCTCCACTGCGCTCTTGCAGGCAGATGTGAACGTTAAACAGGTTTCTAATCCCTTCTTCAACTCTTCAGGACATGGCCTCAGCTTGCAGGCATAGCTATTGCAAGTTGCAACCTCCTGAGAGGCAAGACGATAGATCCCAACGCCCACCTGTCCTCTCGAGCCAAGCAATGCTATGCCAGTGGAGACTGTATTGGAGTAGCATGGCAGCAAAGAGGACAGGAGGCTCTCGGATTTGAGCGCCTTGAAAGTTGAGAATAGCCCACTTATTGACGCCAACACAGACAAGTGTCATGCATTATTTGCAGGAAGGTAGAGCAACTCAGTTCTCCCTCTCAAATGCCCTTCACCATTTCTCAGAAGTCCTTTGCAATCAAGAAAGAATCCCCACTGCAGGTGCTGAACCTTCGGAACAATGTGAAGACGCGTGCCAACAGCGCAGACAAAGGTGCGGGCCTGAACAAGCGCAAGATAATCGAAAAGGCAGTGGTGGACGAGCTGGGGTCTATGCTGGACAGCGGTGTGGACGAGAAGAAACTGGAGCTGAAGAAGGGGCAGCCCAACGTGGTGATGTTTGTGGGGCTGCAGGTGCGCTTTTTCGTTTCCTTCTATCCATCAGAGAGCCTTCAGCTTACGTGAATGGGAGATTCAGGAGGGGTGGCAGGGCACATGGGAAGCGTGGAAGTCTGGTTTAAGTTGGGGGGGAGGGAGAAAAAAACTTCTGGCAAGATGTTTACTGAGGACTGTTGTGCTACATTTGCAATCTCCCTTTTTAAATCAGAAATCCCTCTATTTGCCAATCGATATGGGCAGCCAGTAATGACGAATTATTTTAGGCTGATCAAGGACTGTGTTCTGCAAGTGTGGGAGCCTTGACAATGGAAATTATACCTTTCAGGCTTGAGAAAAGCGTCATGATTTCAATACAGACTGACAACTTTTATGAAAAAAACTCTGCCTTTGCAATCTATTGTGACGAGGTTACCTAGGCTTTGATGGCCAGATGCAATTGGTCAGCAGGCAGTGTTCTCCAGCATGACAAAAGTCCAGCTCGAAACCAACCTGTCTGCCTTGCAGGGGTGCGGTAAGACCACCACATGTTCAAAATACGGAGCATATTACAAGAAGAAGCAGTTCAAGGCTGCCCTTGTGTGTGCGGACACGTTCAGAGCTGGTATGCAGCCTACCTTCCTCCCAGCTCACCACCTTGCAAGAGCTTGAACCAGAGTCAACCCCTTCTCTTTTGATGTGCCCCTTTGCAAAGGACTGGCTCCAGCTATTTTTTGCCAAGAGAAAGAATGAGGTATCATATTTCCGCCCTGCTCTACCTCCTCCTATTGTAACTGCTTCTAGTGGTCTATTCAGCAAGCCTCGCTCGATGACTTGCAGGTGTCTCTGATCACAACAATTTCCCCTTTCCTCTGGAAGTCATACTGTGGCATATCAACCTCCCTCCCCTTCGCCCAAAATCATTTTGCAACACAGGCAAGGAAAGGATTTTTGCTTGCAGGTGCGTTCGACCAGCTGAAGCAGAATGCCACCAAGACGCAGATCCCCTTTTACGGCAGCTACAGCGAGACAGACCCCGCCACCATCGCGCAGCAGGGCGTCGACAAGTTCCGCGCCGAGAAGCGGGACCTCATCATCGTGGACACCAGTGGCCGCCACAAGCAGCAGGCCGAGCTGTTTGAGGAAATGCGCCAGGTGCAGCTTCCAAGCACCTTCCCCACATCATCCAAAGCCAATGCAATCCTATCCCCTCAAAGATTTTTTTGGCATTAAAGGCATCCCTACACGGGAAGGTTCCAAATGTCCAGTCTTTTGCTCGTATTTGTTGTCCATTCCCCATGACGATAACCCGAAACATAATTTTCATAGGGAATGCAGTGCCAGATCTAGCAGGCCAGGGTTTGAATTCGCAACAGGGTACAGAAGGAGGTCAGTCACAAGCATTTCTGACTGCGAAAACAGGCATTGCATTCCTTGCAAGCTTTTGAAAATGACGCAGGTAGCGGATGCAGTGAAGCCCACGCTGGTGGTATTTGTGATGGACGGCAGCATCGGGCAGGCTGCGTTCGATCAAGCCAAGGCCTTCAAAGATAGTGTGGAGGTGACCCCACATCCTTCTTCAAGCCTCCCCTAAACTCCAAGATGGTCTGCACTAACTTCTGTCGTTTGGCAAATGAACCCTTCCGCACTCTGAACACTCTGAACCCCATCCCGCTCGTCTCGAACCATGCAGACTGATCTAATGAGAGTCTCTGAATCCAAGGCTGTGATTAGGGGTTAGACAAGCGAAAGAGGGATTGCAGGCGGCGAGAAAATCGCCAGGAGTCAGCTGATATTTCAGACACATCTTGGATTCATCGATGAGCTCAGTAGCAAGTACTACTCAGTGTGAACCTGTACCAGAGAGTTCAGGGTAGCACGTGAGCACACTCACAGCTCGCTTTTCTTGACCCTTACACAAACCCTCCCAACCCTCAATCCCTACCATCATATTTCTTGCCCTGTTAAATCACGGAGCATGCAGGTCGGAGCGGTGATCATGACGAAAATGGACGGCCACGCCAAAGGTGGCGGGGCCCTGGGAGCGGTGGCGGCCACCAAGAGCCCCATCATCTTCATCGGAACGGGAGAGCACATGCACGAATTCGAGCAGTTCAACCCCAAGTCGTTCGTGTCGAGAATCCTGGGCAAGGGCGACTGGGGGACCTTCGTCAACAAGATCCAGGTCCGCGAACCCACCCCCCCCCCCA
>QAXI01000428.1:95743-120498 GCA_004335615.1 Chloroidium sp. JM
TGCTGCAGGCTCTATTTCCATCACTGCACCCCTTTCTTGGTGGGTCGACACCTCGAGCACAGAGCTGCCCAGCTCTTATATGCCAGGCTGTGGAATTATGTCAGCAGCCAAAAAGACGGCACTGGTACGCCATGCTGGTTTTGAAGGTGTAGAATCTGGCAAAGGCTATGCACATTCCGTCGGCCTTCCAGATTTGTGTCCGTAACAGAAGGATTGCGAGGCAGGCTTTATGGGCTTGTAAGCCGGTGGTTCAAACACCTCCCATATTCATCCACCATCGCTGTTGACTGCGCATCATCGCAGCTCTCCAGAAGCGGAAGTCCCTGACCGAGTGTTACCTGTCCAGGAGAGGAGGCATTCCTCCTAGAATGATTTGGCGGGGGTACAGTGTAAGGCTTCAATTCAGAACGCTGGTTGTAAAGGAGAAGCGAGCCGTTTGCACCCTCCCAGTCATGCCCACTATCATCATGGCAAGATTGGCCTTCCAAGTGTAATCTGTTCAGGAGGAGCAAGCCATTCCCACACCCCTGGTCATGCACACCACCACCATCATCACGGAGAGGAGCATGAGGAGGACCATGTGCATGAGGAGCGAACCACTGTGGAAGCCAACGCAGTGGAAAAGGAGGGGGATGCGCCAGACCGCTCGGCCTTCTTCCAGGCACTGCTTAAGGTCTTCCCTCCCCCGTCCATTTACCCAAGCCACTCAATTCTACCCCTCCAACCCCGATTCCTCCTGCCCTTCATAAAGTACTGAGCATTCAACCTTTCAGTTCAGGAGGCTAGGCTTCTGAATTCAATGTGGAGTAGTGATTTCCCCCAAGCTTCTTCCATGCGCTGCTCAATGGCATATGCACTCCCCGGCCTTTACCCCCCCAACCCCCTCCTTCCCCTGCCTCCCCGACTCTCAACTCGTTTGAAATTTGGGGATTGAGCTGATTCGATTTTGCCTGGCTTTGGAAAGGACAGTGAACATACTCAGCTGGGACATATCTCTCCTCCAAAGGAATGAATCAGAAAAGAAGTGAGCTCATGAGATGTGGACTTGATCCGACCTGGCCCATATTGCCCTTGGTTGAGGCCTTTCTCACCTGTGACACTCCCCACAGTCCCTTTCTGCCTGCCAGAAACAGAAAACATCACACCCGTACATGCTCAATCACCAGCTCTAGCACACAGGCATGCCCATCATGGCTGGGCCATTCCCTGGAAAGAGACTGAGGCATTTTATCTGAATTCTAGATCTGAGCCCATATCCTCTGCTCAGGTATGCCTGGATGGACTCACAACTGCACACCGCAAATCATGTCAGCAAATTTGAGTCGTAAGTTCTCATCTTTGCAGGTCTTCCTGGCAAAGGGGCTCGTCACAGCTGCAGAGCTTAGGAAACGTGTTGAGGACTTGGAAAGCTATGGTACTGATCCCATTGGTGAGCGACACTTGTGATTCTGCTTTTCCCGTTCACTGCCTCAAGCTCAGATGGCGGCAAAAATGATGTTCTTAGCTGCTCTGACCCCCTGCAAGTACAAAACCCATCCCTTCCTTTCATGGGCCTTAAGCACACCATGTAGGAAACTGATGGCCATTTCTCAAGGAGAGGGTTCCCATGCGCTTTTGCAAGGTCAATAACCGAGAATCAGCCATTAGGGACTTTTTTGCATATCCTATGCTCTTTGCTTTGTGATTTGTCTCAGGGCTGGATAAGGGATCCAAGAATGGATCCTTACAGGCCCTTGAAGGCTGCAGGTCTCAAGCCCACTGCCATGACAAAATTGTACCTGTGATCCACGTAAAGATTGTCCCTCCTGCTCCACCCCCCCCCCCTTTCTTGGTGGGTCGACACCTCGAGCACAGAGCTGCCCAGCTCTTATATGCCAGTGTGTATATTGCAAGCTGCACCTGACTCATTTTGAGCAGCTCATGTACCTTTCCAAGCTTCTCTTTTTAAGTACAAGCTTCTTTTCTTTTGCCTTACCAACGAGTTGATGTTCCACACTAATAATTTCATATGGCCTGCCCCTGTCTTTGTCGCCGATTTCACGCTGGATTGCAAGTCACAAGCTACGGCATGCCCCAGTCTTCATCACCAGTTCAATTTAGGATTCAAGGTCACAAGCTGGACAACCTTGTATAGAGGCAGCGGATTGACGAACACTGTTCTTCCCCTTAAGAACTTCGTCAAGCCAACGCAGATATTCTGTGACTAACAGGCTTTCGCTCGCTCTGCAGGAATTCTACCGATCGCCGGCAATCAATTAAAGGTCAAGTAGGCAGTCTATGATGCTCCTCTTTACAACGTACACCAACAAGCCACTCGCTTCGCAGCATCTCAAGGACTGCTCAGGAAGATTTTGCAAAGCCTTCTCTTGTAGCCATCAAATAGTCTACAACCATAGAATACCAGCACAGTCAAATTGGAGGCTTAGCGCACCCAAATCAAGCAGCAAGAGACCTCTGCAGGTGAGCCCAAGAATAAGTCAGTGGAAATGGTAAGTGAAATGCTATACAGGGCGTTCCGTGATGTATCACAACAACTTTCCTGCTTCAGGCCCTGGCCATGTTGGGCGCAGACGGAGAAAAGAAGACTGGAGTGCTCTTTGTGTGCCTGGGTATGCCTGTCACCCATCGTTCCAGAGCTCTGCTGTGCTATTTGAGATTATGTCTCATATGCACTCGAGATGCCTGACAAACAGCAGGCGCTCAACTAAGGCAGGCTTCACATACAATGGCTGCAGGCAACATCTGCAGGAGCCCCACCGCTGAGGCCGTCTTCAAGGCTGTGGTAGACAGGAAGGGCATCTCGCACCTGTTCGACGTAGACAGCTGCGGCACTGGAGGGGGCGTGCGGAACTGGTAAACCCATCCCTGCCTCACCTGACCTGTCCAAAACAGGCTGCCCAATCAGCAAATTACAACCTAATCATGCCCTGAGACCCTGAGGTTGGCAAGGATGTTGTGCGCAATTACATAATGACGACGGGAGCGGTGCATTTCACTGGAAATCTTTAGAGTGTACTTGCCAAGTACCAATCCTCCATTCAACATCTCTTCTTACTTTTGTCGAAAATCTTCTGGCAATGCTTTGCAAATTTATTCTTGCTCCACTTACTGTGGCACTAAGCAGTTTCTGCCTGAGGAGGAAAGTTGTCTAGGTCTAGAACTGAAATAGCGCCCTGTAGCCCAGCCCAATCCTGCACCAGGTACAAGAAAGGGGCTGCTCGTACGACGAAGGTGGGCCCGCCCGAGAGCGCATGACGGCATCTGATGTTATCCCTGTTGTGAATCTTCATGCAGCATTCTGCACTGTTCATCTCGCCCAAATTTCAGTTCCTGCCCATCCAAAGACTGTCCCTCATGCTAGCATTTGGGGTAAAGCACCCTATAGCCCAGGATGTACAGTTCTAATCCTGCCCCAGGTACAAGAAGGGGGGCTACTCCTACCATGAAGGTGGGCCCGCGGACGAGCGCATGACGGCCGCTGCCGCCAAGCGGGGGGTCGACCTGACCTCCCGCTCCCGGCCCCTGCACCCCGAAGACCTGCAGCGCTTTGATTACATCCTGGCCATGGATTTCTCCAACAGGGCCGCCATCGAAGAGGCCACCAATTACTGGGCTGGCCAGGGCAAGGAGGACTACAAGGAGTACCTGGACCGAGTACGCCTTTTCACCCATTGCAGGAGAAGTAGAAGGAGTGCCTGCTTTTTTGCCACTTGCTGGGAAAGCATTGAGAGTGCCTGGACTGGGTACACTTTTTTTGCCCCTTGCCGTGAATGTGTGAAGTGCTGGAGGATTCAGGGGATCTCATCAATGGCCGTAACAGCCAGAGCCAGAAAAGTACATTCATTATTGCACTGAAATCTATCGCGCATCTCCTTCCCTCTCTTCCTATTCCCTTTCTTCCTCTCATGTCTGCAAGGTTTCAGTGCATCTGAGATCAGGGTGGCCATCACGGAGGCACTCGAAGGGCAAATTAGTCAGGTATACAGGGACTAGGTTATCCCACCTTGTCCCATGACCCCCTTCCCCCCTAAAATAAAGCATGCAGACCCGTCTTCTGCCCTGCAAATTGTGCTTTCAGTATCTCTCTGGTGACCTGAATCAGGTAAATCGCCTCTCTGCTTCCTCCATCCACCCTGCTAGGTGTCTGCGACTCTACTTTCCCCAACATCTTATGATTTATTCCAATGGTGTGGGATAGAGGAATAAGTAAGGGATCATGCTCTCCAACTTTATAAGCCTGGTGCTCATGCTGACGGTTGGGTCCGACAGCTTGCTCCCCAGCGCCCAAAAAACAGGATATGCCAGGAGGGGGATATGAAAGTGGCGGCTGCAGGTGTCGCTGATGTGCTCCTACCAGAGGGAGGAGCGCTTCAAGAAGTTCAAGGAGGTGCCGGACCCTTACTGGTCGGATGATGAGAGGGGTTTCAATCAGGTAAATCTCTCCTCTCCTCTGTGCCTCATTTTTGAACAATGGTTTTTGCAGTTATAGTGCTTTGCTTGGAGGTGCAAATAGCCGCACATGGCAGCTAGATCGAAGGTCCTATGACGATCATAGGCTCCTTGAAAAATTGCTCCAAACAGCTTCATGTGCTCCACTCCACTTCCATGATTGAAAGGGAAGGGCTGCACTTCGCTCTCACACCTATCGGCCTGAAGCTTTCACCCCACATATCCCAGCTCATGCTGCACATCTTTCCTGCAGATCAGGTGTGTACCTGTTGCAGGTGCTCGACCTATTGGAAGACAGCTGTGAAGGCCTGCTGGAAAGAATCCAGGCCAACCAAAAGGCTAAGTAAATCCAGAGTGGAGAGTGAATTAGCCAGGGTCTTGGCTCACAATTGCTGGCACTCAATCCTGCAAATTCAAAACAGCATGCCTACCTTGTTGCAAAATTGGAAAACAACATCCACCACCCATATGTCAATCCTAGTCTACCCATTGAGAGATGTCGAGGTTGATGCGGGTCTGAGAGCTTGTATGAGGGTCAACAATTGCGTTTGAGGTTATGTGCTACAGAGCGTGACATGTAGTTTTGCAAATGAGTGGACAATGCCAGATTCACAATCATTGAGCTTACAGGCAGCTGTCCGTACGCACTCCAGTGAAAACGGCTGAACCAGACAGATTGCTCATCCAAGCCGCAGCTGTTCTGATAGAGCCACGAGAGTCTGCCAGCCCTTGTCAGTGCTCAGTACAATTTTAAAGACAAACAAGTTGGAACACTTCTACACAGGCCGCTGACGCTTGCACTGTGCTGGCACGACAACACCTGCAGGGTTGTTCACGGACCCTATCGTCCAGCCGTCGCTCCAATGGGGGTGGCGGTGAGTCCACTCCCCGCAGGCACGGTCGCCTCCGAGGCAGGGACCACATTGGAGGGGGTAGGGGCGCCCAAGTATGCAGTGATGCTGCCAGCGTTGACGGGGACGGGAGCCGCTTTCGCGCTGGGAGGGGGGATTAATACGGTGTCGATCACGTTGATGAAGCTCTGCATGGCAAGCGCCGATGTGGTGAGATTGGTGAGGTTTCCCACTTCTGAAATCTGATCCTTCATAGGTACATTAAGCATTGTTGTGGTTGTCTCCTCTTCGTCAACAAATCACAGCAGGAGCAACACAGACAGTCAGGCTTCATTCCTGCTTTTGGGAGTACCCGACAAACACGGCAATCCAGCAGTGAAGTGACGAATCCTGGGACTGAGGACTGGCCGGTGAAAGCGGGCAAACATTTTCAAGGTATGTGGCTCATGCGATGTAATGCCAACAATTGCCAACATTATGTACATCCTCCCAGCAAGTCTTATCAAGCACAACACTTCCGGGCTTGATGTACATGCTGCTCACAAGTAGCCTCGGAGGGGCAATGCATTACAAAGGGGCTTGTCACCTTGCAGGCAACAACATCTGGGGTGACGATGGTGGCAGAGTTGGAGTCCCCTTTCACTGTGATGGTGCCTCTGCAAGCACATCCAATGCACTTTGGCAACAAGAGGGCGGAGAAGGCAGCAACTGCAGGTACGTCTTACATCACAAACATGGACAGAATCACGATGCACAATGACATGGCTTCAAATGTCTCAGCTTCTGCAAATTTTTAAACCAGGCCACAATAGAATTTGCTCATTGAGATTCCAACAATCACCCCATACTTTTCTCCTGCGAAAAAAACTCACCCGGCATTTTCCACCACTCCTTGGAACATCCAATCCTCTCCCTACCTGCCTCCATATTTATGTTTCCCTCCCCCTTTTCAACCTTGTCAGTTGGCAGAAACAAGGGAGGAGAGTCGCGGAAGAGGAATATGATCAGCTCCCAAGAATGAGCTTCCCCAGAGGAGGAGAAGGCGATAGGGAGGAGAGACGGTAGGAAAGAAATGTGATCAGCTCCTAAAGATGGGCTTACTCAGAGGAGGAGAAGGTGAGGGGTGCGCCAGGCAGGGCAGTGTCGATCTCCGCGCCGTCGGAAGCCGCGAAGAAGGGGGTGGTCCACACGGCGTCGATTGACTTGTGGGGTGGGATGATGTGGTAATCCAGGATCGCTTCCAGAGTGGCTGGTGGGGCCGAGGCCAGATCCACAACATCTGTGCAAAAATGGACTTGTTTGGAGAGGGTATACAATGGAGATCATCACACTTTGAAACAGCCTGAAAGGTTGGGAAAAGGGAGAGGCAGATGCTGAGGATTCCGCCAAGGGAATCGTGTCCTTAACGCTTCAGCAGAAAGGTATTGGCATGATGTCGTCATGATGTCGTAACTCACGGTTTTGGAAAATGGAAATTGGAACTAGTCGTGTCTTAGACTCATCACCAGGGGGGGGGATTGGGCATGTGGGGCCATTAAAGGGGGGGGGGGGATGATGAGAATTATCAAATGCAGGGTCCCAGCCTCATTCATTTTTGACACATGGGGGCAAAAAATGTCCAGATCTGGAAGCTAAGAGGACTCTTGAGTTTCACGACAACCTCTGCCAACAACGTGCTCAGTCTCCCATGCATTTTGAGTATTACAAGCATGTCAGGCAGGCTCCCTGAGTGGCATAGCGAGAGCTCTGTCAAGGGAGGGGAGAATGTGGTACAAGGTCGACAATTGCAGGGATGTTTAGCCGGAAGTGACAGTCTCAGGGTTCTGCGAATTCTAAACAATGCTCACTCAGTTTCGCAAGCGCGGCTGCGAATGCGGCATCGGTCGGAGCCAGCAGCGTGAACATGGAGGCAGGGGAAGCCAGCTGCTTGTCCAGACCAGCAACCTGGGCAGCCTGGATGAGGGAGTTGGCGTTGTTGCTCTGCAGCACGTCCGCCACGCTCTTGCAGCAGGCGCACCTCCCGCAGGTGATCTGGCAGTAGCCTGCAACAAGAAATGAGAATGTCTTCAAGCGAAAAGCAATGCACCGTATGTTGTATGCTCTCTTATTGGGGACTGCTGAGATAAAGGCAGTAGGAAGGGGACAAGAGGCGCCCAATCTTTGGGAAGTGGGGCATCCCCTTTAGGATAGATGCAAAAACACAGCAAGGTAAGGAAGGCAAAAGGGCTTGGGGTGCGAAGGGGGGGGGAGGGTGCGGGCGGGCGGGCTATGGTGCTCCAATATCGCCAAAGGGCTTAAACTCAACCTTGCCATGACCTGCGGCGCACACAGGGGCGCCTCTACAGGAAGAGTATGGCGTTACCTTCAGAAAGCTCCTTGACTGATGCCCTTATAAAAGCTTCGCCACAACTGCCAAAGCTCAGCTGCTGCAAGCACGTGTAGGTGACGTTGTAGTACACCCCATCTCTTGGATTTGCATCTGCACAGAGCCCTCTTCAAAGACCACTCTGTAGTGCTCTCTTCTGAGCTGGTAGTATCAGACTGTGCAGAGAATTTGTGCAGTCCACTACATCAGCATCTTCCTGTTCATACGAAGGCGGAATTTAGAAATCCATCACAGAGCTCACCTGAGCATTCACAGGAGTTTGGATTCGGTTCTATAATCTGTTGTGGTTGCGTCGTGGCTGAACCGGCCCACTGAGCAGTACAAAGGCTGCAGCCAAGAAACAGAGCCACCGCTAGAAGGAAAGCCTTTCCGGTGGTCATTCTGCTGCTTTAGGACCTGTTGACTGTGATGGAGGGCGATGATCGAGGGCTGACTCTTTCGGCGGATCAGCAGAGCCAGAAAGTAGGCACGTCCAAGAGAATCCCTCGACCGGCCTTCTCTCAGCTCCGCAGAAGTCACAGAAGAATTGTTCTCCGAATCTGTGCGTCTAAGAGATCGTTAACAACGTTGTCGAGCACAGGCGAGGAACATGAATCCCTTCAAGGGATGTGCCTTTACTGCTCTTGCCACAGCAAAAATCTTGCTCGCACTGGCGGCATGTGCTTCAGCCTTCACACTGCCCTCCGAGAGTATGTCCTACTTCACAGCCTCCGGCAAAACAAAGCTTCTCCCGCTTGACACCTTACAGCCACATTTTTAGAGGAGTTTTATTGCACCTTCTCTCTGGTGCTGTGCGCATGCATGCATTCATGACCACAAAGGTTGTTAGTCCTGAAATTTGATCTTCATTCATGCTTCTGCTGCTGCAGTTGACAAGCTTCTGGCTTTCAAGGCTCTCATGGACCCGAGAGGCCCAGGCTGGAGAGGTGAGAGCTATGAGGGCTACCTCCATTTGTTCTCTCATCACATACCCTCTTCTGCGCACATCGTCTTGTAAATATCCCATCCCATATGTGCATCTCACAAACGCTGCCAGACACTTTAAACCTGCGGGCAGAAAGAGAGTGCAAAGCATTGAATAGCGTTTGTGTGCAATTGCAAGGCAACCTGGCAAATTGGACCTGCCCCACGCCGCCTGAGACCTCGAACGGCTCCTGCGACCCCTGCGGCGCCAGGCAGTGGTGGGGAAATTGGCCCTACATCGGCTGCCGGGGGTTTACCATCCGGGGTTTGGACCAGCTGGGGGGAAACGGGTGAGGCACCACCTTGCCATACTCTGTCTACCTTTGCAGATGGATGATGGTGCAGTCTGCATGGATTCAGGTGTGAGTCAAATTGAACATGCTTGGATGACTGTCCATCATGCAAACTCTTGGCACAGGACTGCTGTACCAATGCAAAGCTGTTGCCAGAGTACTTAGGATCATGCATCCTCGAAGCACATGAAATCAGACGGCCCCTGTCACATTCCTTGTACTTCCTTCAGGCGCTTCAGCTGCTTGCAAGCTCCTGTATGGATATGAATGGGTCGGGGAAGGGAAGGGGTTGTGGATGGGTAAGTGGCATGGGGGTTGCTTTTGGGTCTTGAATGGGATGAGAAGAGGAGGAAGGGAGGGAGAAAGGAAGTCGAAACTTAAGCAGGCAATGCACTGATGTGTCGAAAGGAACCAAGAAGGATGGCGTCGGCTGAGCTTGAATACTGTGCAGGTACATCACCGACATCCACTTCACCAACGCGGTTTTGGAGGGCCCTGACCTGCCCATCCAACAGATCTGTGACGTGGGTCTCACCAAGCTCAAGGAGCTTGACATCAAGTAACGTCCCCTTGCAACCCTTCCTACCCCTGAATCTCCTGATGGTTCCACACTCTTTGAAAATCACCAGCAATGTGGTACCTGCATCAATATTTCTTGTATTTATGTTGAAGATGTATTCTTGCCCTTGCGAACAGCAAAATCTACTCACTATTGCAAGGGTTGAATGCTGCTTCTGATTGCAGTGGCAACTGGAATGCAACTCCACCTATGGGCGGCACTGTGAGCCCCCCCCCCCCACCACCCCTGTATTACTCCTCGGGGGCCCTCACACAACCCTTACCCCTGGGCCCCCTCGTCGGAAGTGCGGTCTCTTCTCCAGTGGGGTTCTGACCACAAATTGTGAAGATAGGAATCTGACCACACGCTGTGAAGATGAGATGAGGTGTACAGTATCTGCATTATTTGGGTGTCATGCCGTATCAGGATGGCAGACACAGTGCATGAAATTGCTGGGGCTGCCATATACAATGAGCATAAACAATGGGGTGTTCGCAGATTCCTGAGGTTTACGGCAGGTGTTTCCCACTGCTGAGCACCTCCAAGCTGTCCTTCAACAAGCTGACAGGGACCATACCCACTTTCATAGCCAACAACACTAGACAGCAGCAGCTGAAAATCCGAAGCAACCTGGTGACAACCCCTTCCCACCCTATGAAGTATCCAAAGCCCCCTGCATCCCGTCAGCCATGCGCCTTTTTCCTTTGCACTCGCCTCTTGTGCTCAAGGGAGAGAGCCCCGTGTTCGTCCCCTTGCATAGTTGCACTCCCAATGCCCCTTTCAGCTGTCCTGATTCATCTGTGCTTCAATGTCCTATTTCACCTGAGCTTCAGTTACGGTCCACCTGAAATGCATGCACGACTTTGACTGCCATGGGAGTCGCTTCAATGCAGCAGAACATTTGGATAGGTGTCAATCAAGATGCTAATTGATCACACATGCTTTCCATTTATGCTTATTATTTTGAATTCTGGCTTGCAGCTGACTGGCACCATTCCGGAGGAGATAGCAGCCATGCCAATCCTGTACTACCTGGATCTCTCTCTGAACAATCTCTCTGGGACAATTCCTGAAGCTTTCAGGTAGCGTCATTCTGAATCGTCTTGCATGAATGTGCCGCTTGCACTGGCATGGTTCCTGTCGCCTCAGTCATCTCTTTGTCTTGTGGAGGCACCGTGGTATTAGCACTTCTGCAGATCACTCCACGAGTGCTGTTGAGATAAGGGTGCAACAGGGACGTCTGTACCCACATTTACAATACGCCACTTCTCTCGCAGGAAGTCGAACACAATGAGCGAGCTCACTCTTGCCAACAACGACTTTGAAGGCAACCTCTACAATATGCCCCAGAACTTGTTCTTTGTGGAGACCGCCAACAACCCCAAGCTATGTGGAATGGTAAGCATGCCGAACCCCCCCCCCCCTCCTTCCCGCGCCCTCTGCCCGAAATGTGCAGTCTGTTCCATTCCAAATGAATCCACTATTCTGCGTGCTACACAACTGACTAGCTTCATATTGTGACATTCACACAGTGGCAATCTGAGCAATCCGAAATGATGATGCAGATACCTGCCTCAGTGAGGTGGGCTCATGGCTTCAACCCCTCCCGCACCGGATTGGGCAAGCCCTGCCCCGGGGAGAAGTATCCCATTGATTTCCCTGCAGATTTCTAGTATGGAATTGCTTCACCTTGTGAATCTGCTGCACTTTGTGTCGTTTTTAACTGTGGCAAAGTGACGGTGCAACTCCTGTGTCAGGTCGTCGTGTTCTATCGAGGACAGGGCTATCTTGAGTGCAGCAATGGTGTGAATTTGACTTCCGATCTTATCATGCTCTGGTATGATTTGATCATCTGATCACTGCAGCCATTCTGTAAGATTACCAAGCGAGATAAGAATTGTGAAACAAGAAGGTGATGTCACTCTTGGGGCAATACTGCAGTTCCTTTGAGAGCGGCTTGCATGCATATAAGTATGGAGTAGCATGCTGGCCCTTCCATACCAGGAATAGCACCATGGCGGCACTCTGTCTGATGGCTCTGATACAAGCGGGACCTATGAAGCCTGGTGAGCAAATGGCAAGCTGTGGCACAGTGGCTGCTGTACAGTGGTGACGAGTCTGTCTGCAGAGGCCCTCAGCCATATATTTGACGAGAAGAGGGACTCAGCGAAATCTCCAACACCATTTTCGTGGACCAAGGGAATCAGAGAAAATCAGTCATCATCCATTTTTACGTTCCTGGAGCAATCACGCCACCCTAAACCATCTCTTCACGCAGCGCACTTGTCCTTTGTTTTAATTCTCCTATATAATGCAGATCATTTCTATGAGTAAAGTAGTCATCAAGAGTCATATTGGTAGTCATACAATACATTGCTTGACCGCATTGTTCCTTATGCAGCCACTGTCCCTCTTCTTGCACCCTCCAATTGCCAACAGACCCCAGCAAAACACAGGAGAACACCCATCATGACCTGGAGGTCATGACCAGGATGGGCAGCGCCCACGACAGCTTCTCGGGCGCCACCGCCCCGCCGCCGAGCCAGCCGGCGGCCGGCGGGCGGGCGTTGATGATGAACTCGAAGCGTAGCAGCCAGCGCAGTGTGATGAGGTGGGTGGAGAAGGAGGCGGGAGCGTCGTGCGGGATGCTAAGCATGAAGTGAGTCAGCAGGGTGTCGGGTGTCAGCTCCTGGTGCTCATCCTGCACCTGCAGGTGCCGGGGAGGGCTTCGGTGGGATGCTGCGAGCTGCTGTTCCGCCTCAATTTTGGGGGCTTCTTCAGGCAGGGTGTTTGCTTGACGTTTAGTACTGTGTTGCGTCATTTTCGTCTGCTTCGTTGTCTGGATGTTGCTAGCCCTAAGTAATGTCCTTGTTTTTGGTACACTACAGTTGATTATGCAAATTGGATCTTTAGCAGATAATAGAGGAGGTTTCGGAGCAATGCCAGGGGTTGCGAGGCATGAGAAGTGGGTCAAGTGGAGAATGCTCACTTGGGAATTAGTGGGAAAAAGGTGGTAATGGGTCATTCTCATTCGAGATCAACACCAAGCCGGAGGGGAACTTGGGAGGGGAAAGGCGGGGGGGGGACACCTGTCGGATGGCAGAGGAGGTGAGATGGGTGGCTGCTGGGACCGCCCACCTCTCAGCTACCCTCTCCTCCGTCTCCAGCAACACCACCATCTGCGAAGTGAGTTCATCACTGGCACGTGATTTCCAGACCTTGAATTGTCAGCAAATGACTTTGTTGGCAGCATTGAATTGCTGTGTCCTTGAGAGACTTGGCCGTGTGCTTTGCAGACCAGAAAGCACAGTGGTTCAGGCAAAATCAAAAACATCAGAGTGGGCTATGTGCTTGTGTCCCGGCCATCACAAATTGAGGGTCATTGGCCAAAACCTGCATTGCAAAGAATGACAAGCAGGCGCCCCTGATTGTGCCACTGGTTTGAGGCTGGCTTCTTTGCACAAGTAGCCTGGACCTGGATGTGAGTATCAATCCCCCTCGTCCTCGATCGATTCTCTCCAAGCCTCCACACAAAGGTACGAGGAGGGGACAGAGAGGGAGAATGAGGGTCAGGCGAGAGGCAGAATCCCCGCGTCTAGTGCTCCAGAGATCAAGAGAATTTGAAGGTGGGGGAGCAACGCGGTGGAGGGTACCTGCACACATTTCGGGAGAGTCGGGTCTTTGCCGGCGGCCCCCTGGCTGCTGCGAAAGTCTATGGTGCCAGCCAGGGTGCTGCCCAGACACAGGGGTCCTTGCGCCGGGGGATGCAGGGTGAGTCTGGCAAGGAGCTTGTCTGCAGACAAGGGTCACCTCTGATGTAATCACAAGTGCTTCGTAAGTTTTATCCGGGAGCTGCTGATGTGAGCAGGGAACAAGACATGGCAGCACACGAAAGTTGTTGGACAGGGGAGGATCAAGGAGATGGAAGCCTACACTGGTCGGCCACTTGGCCATAGCCCACAAGTCGATGCATCAAGGATACGATCAGAAAGAGGTGGATGGGAGAGGGGAGGAGGGATGTGGGAAGGGTGAGGGATGTCAAAGGATGGGCGTTTGGAGAGGGGGGGCATGTGGTACTACAATTGCAAATTCTGTGCACCAGGACTGAAGTTTCTTGTGTGGTGGAAACAGAGAGATGCCTTTTCTCAGCCCAGGCAGTAAGTCTCATAGCAGTGACAGTCCTGCTAAGGAATCTGCAGCTCTGATTGCACTCCTATGACATTTGCATGAGCCTCGGTCCTGGCCCTGTCGTTGACACCTGGTACACTTAATTTGGCTGGCATCAAAAGCCATCTTGAAGACCTGGGAGAAGTCGTGGGAACTGTCTACGAGTTGAGCAAAGGAGTAGCCCTGTATATCGAAAAGCAATTGAGAGTGGGGGAGGAGGGGATACCTGAGAGTCTGAGGTTGAAGCTCCGCATAGCTGCAGGTTCCACAGCAGACATTGGGGTAGGAGGCACACTTCCCGACTGCCACTCAGGGTCCGCCCCTGATCCATTCAGCTCTGCTGCACAAATGCAAGGACTGAAAGGTTTGGCAAGGCGAGGTGGGGTGGGGTGAGACGGGGATCTGACGATGAGGCTACGTTGCTGCTCCATTACCTTGTTAATCTGGCAAGGAGGGGGAAGGGAAAAGGTCAGATATATGGTACATCGCCTTGTGTAGCAGAATCATCGTGCGCAGGGCTCTTGAAGGCGTGGATAGACGTTATCACCACTCCTTCCCTTTCACCCAAACCGATTGTACGATTGTTTGGCAAAATTCATCAAGAAAAGTAGGAGCAAAGAGAGGTTTGTCTTTTTGACAAATGAAGGGGCACCTGATCTGCTGCCGTCAAGAGATGACTCATGCCGGTCCCAAGGCGATTGCAGGTGCGCATCCTTCTGGTGGGACCCTACCCCCTGGCTGCCACCGCCAGGTGAGATGGCGGAGCTGTGGGCTGGGCTGGCTACCTTGTCAGTGTCTAGTGAGTTGTGGGAAGGTAGAGAGGTAGAAACCCTCAGTGAGTTGCCTTGCGCCGCACCTTCCAGCTTCTCCAAAAGTTCCTGTCAAAATGAAGTGATTCAGGAGCGTTGCCTTGACTCCACATCTCCTCCTCTGTCTTCCCCTCAGTTTTCTAAATGGCATGGCCAAAGAGGACCTGCGGATCTATAAAATGAGGCTCAGCTTGTGGCTTATAGCACCTTACAGACAAATCAAAATTATAACCTTCTCTGGTCAATATTCGTCAGATGGCAATACACATGCCACTGCAGTATAGTAAGGATGAAATGAGGATGAAACCTGGTCCATTTTAAAAGAATTGCAGGGACCCCTTCCGCTTTCAAACCTGAGGTGACATTCAGGCGTAATGCACAGCCAAAATAATTGCCTTTAGCTCACCCGCACTTCCACCTCCGGCTGCCAGGCTCCGTGGGTGTAGGATGTGGCAGCCAAAATTGAGTCAGCGCCCGTCAAGATGCCTGGGTTGCCCGCCGGCCTCTCCGAAAATTCTCCGGTGCTCCGCTGCAAGAAAAACTTAAAGGTGACGCTGGCATTTTGCAGTTGAAGCTGTGCACTTTCTGAGCTCTCGACGCCATAGGACTGGGGAAGGGGATGTTGCAGCGAGAATCTCATCAACGTATTAGAGTAAAGCCAGTCAGCGGTTGGTTTGAGACATATCTGCCGAGTCCGATGCCAATTCAGATGAGGCGAAGAAGCGGCGGTAGCTGCAATGGTGGGAAGATGATGCAAGATTAAGAGATGGAGCAGTTCAGCGTAGCAGGCAAGGCTACCAAACAAATCCACACAGCAATCGTCCTCGTGTATTTGCAGCGTGAAATCATGGCAATGAAGTGGCTGTGATGCGTTGCTCAGGCGTCCAAAATTGGTGACTTCCACCAGAGTCAAGCCCACCATTCCCCATCCGCGCCTTGTAATGCTTCCTGGTCAGATATCTCCTTTGCCCATATTTCTGAAGTCATACCTGGTGAGGCAGCAGCAGTATCGGCACTTTTGCGACCGCTGTCTGCTCTGTGGGGGGTTCTGCTTTGGACCCTCCGCGGACACCCCCACTTCCCTTCTCCACCTTCCCGAGCGACAACCGCAGGAGATTCCCCCGCGACGCACGCCGAAAGTGGTCCAGAGACAGGTGCTGAGTTAGTGTCTGCATGGCGGCAGGGGACCCTGAAAAGCGTATCGTCGCCAGCAGCACATAGCCGTACCTGCACAGACAAGGAAACTTGGGATTAGAGGGACAGTTCTCGCCACAAATCTCGGTTCATGCATGCGTCTCAGACATTCATTTGCACTGTGAGGGATTTGCTCCAAACGGGAAGGTCTCTCCTGCATTTTTTGACCTGATTATCCCATATTTCCTACAGGGCAACCTGGAACATATCGCAAGGCTAGCCCCGCCCGTCTGACGCCCTATTGGATCAGTAACTGGTGTCTGTGAGGCTGCATGCTCAAAGCCAGGAGCAATATCTCCTCCTAAGTGGGACTTGAGAAGTGTGAACTGGGCCTGCTAGTGTGGGTATCGTTAGCTGCAAGGGAGATGGGTAATTGGGTCGAAATGCAGGTGCCGCCCCCTTCTGGGTGGAATTATACGCTCAGTCTAGAGTGAGAGCTTGGAGGGGAGCTGATGCTTCACTGGCAGATCCATCAGATGATGCACGACAATGTAAGCATTGACAAATCGATGTCCAGAAATCTTGATATGATCTTCTGGGAATAGGGCATTACCGCCGGGCAGGTGTAAGGATGGGTCATCCGTTCCAGCACAATCACAGCGGGAGGCTCATACATGCGAGCTTCAGTGGGTGAAAGATTTCCAATAGCAGGCTCAGCCAGGTGAATTCAGGTCTATTGTTTGAAGTGCTGGAACATAAATGGACATGCCAAATGCAGGCAGTGGGCAGGAGAACTGACTTGGAGGAAGCTACCTGGCTGCCGTGCCCCTGAAGCTGGGAGGAAGCCAGTCTGGAAGCGCCATCCTGCAGTTCCGCCAGGATTCCATCAAACTCCCTGTGGAGATTGCACGAAACCAAAACAACATTCTGAGCCCCCCACCCTAAACCGCCTTTCCCCAAGGGACACCGAACCCCACAAATTTGCAGAGTGAGTGTAAAGAAGCCAATGGCAGTAATTTGCAGAAGATGGTCCTGAAAAGATTGCAGATACGGAACGACAAATGCAAGGACCTCCCTTCAAGCCAAATGCCTTCTTTACCCAGTCGCTTTGATCAGACTCATACCAGTGATTAAAATGGAAAGGGCTGCCGCCAATCTCCCACGTAAAACCGCTTACGGACCCCTCCGTTCTGATCTGATTTGCAATATAATCCCAGCGTGACCTCTGTGACTGCAGGATCTGCGAGACCATGAACCTCTGCTGCTGTCATTCAACAATGAGGTTGGTTGAGATATGAACAGGGCTGGGATGTCAGATGAATGGAGACAACCCCAGGAGGAAAACAGCCGAAGAGGCCAAGCCATCTTCGCTTGCCTCTCCTCGGGTCTTTATTACCAGGCAGGAGTGGAATAGTTTGTGTGTGTCAACGAAATTGTTGTGCGCAAAAGGAGCCTCTCAGGGGCTTCATCGGCAAAGTACAGCTTATAGGACCAGCTGGTGACTGGAAAAAAGTGGCCTCCCAAGGACAGGGCTGGTAATGTACAGAGGGCTGATAATGTACAGCTAATGATAAAGCTATAAATGATACACATCTGGCTGGTAACTCAAAATGAATGTGCTGTGCCAGATCCACCACAGTGTGCGTGGAGGCAAGCAGATGGCCCTCTCAAAGAGGAGCGCATCCATCCATCAAGTGTCAACTGCAAATTCGAGCTCCCAATCTGGTCTGGATTTCAGAACTGGTTTAGATTTCCCTTGCGGTGTCCCTGAGAGGCTGTGAAACATCCTTTTTCCTGGTACAAGTTTCCCACCTTTGCGAGCGTCAAACTGGAAGCTATGTATGGAAGTTGTCAATGGTGCAGCGGATGTTATTAATCCATGATAATTTCTGGGAATGCAATTGGGTATATAAACTTAACAGGATCAACAATCCAATGCCAACAGTCCTTCTGATGTGCTTTCAAAAAAAGAGGCATTAATTCACCATACATTATATCAAATGAGAGCTAACATAACCCTATCTTTAGACAAACATCACAGCAATCTGCCAGCAGCTCTGCCCAGGAACGATCAGCGTGCGGAGAAGTCAATAGAACCAATGCGATCCAAAGAGGGTTTGGAATCGAAAAGTTGACCTTACACGCTGGCAAGAAAGTGTTTTGCTTTGTTTTCAGGCATTGTGAGCAATCTCACCTGATGTTCCACGCCCTAGTGTCCCCTGGCTGCAGCTTGAAGTCTTGCCTCAGGCTGATAGGCGGTGAATGGAATACCTCCCGCGTCTCCCTGCGGTTGTCCTTCTCTGTGGGGGTGACCTCCGCACCTGTCAAGCAATCCAAACTTTCAGTGATGCCGATTTGGTGACTTTGGGTGTGTGGGTAGTGGCAGATATGGGGAAAAATGGTCCAAGTAGTAGTCCGGAGATTGCTTGCCCGAGAGATACTGAAAGATTAGTGCTCATTCTTATTTGAATTTGTGTGAAAACAGGCATAAACATGATTCTATGTCCTCAGCATTAAGGAGAAGTGGCTGACAAAACTCTGCACATTGCTCGACGCAGTACCATAGCTCCATCCTGAGGAACATTGCAAGCACATGACCAATCGTTTGGGCAACAACCGATTCTTCATATGCCCATGGTAGCTGTTTTCACAAAATGTGAATTGGAAGCAGGCAGAAGGACCACACTTGGTCCACCCTCTCCACAAAAATTCAAGGTGATTGAACATTTGCACGATGACCAAATCTTTGATTGCCCGGGGTGGCTGTTTCTTTGAAAGCTGTATGGGAAAAAAGGCTTGCCGTATGCCAGAGCCACCCATGTGTGGTCCACCCTCTCGCTGCACACCACCTCAATGGAGAGACTGGCCACCGTCAGACTGAACGGGGTCCTTGACATTGTGTCTGACTGATTCGCCACCTGTATGCATAAAAAGCTGATGTTTCTGGCACCAGGGGCGGAGATCCATTGCTGAATCAGCTCGTTTCCTCTTGTTCTCAGTGCCAGCGTGCCGCTTGCATTCCAATGCCAGCTTCTTGGCTTTCTGAACTTCATTTGGGTGAAGCGGAACGTGCTATCAATCTCCCACATGCAATCAACAGATTCCTGAGCAATCAATTTGTTCTATACTTGTTGGCAAACAGAAATGTGATATTAGAGCAGAGTCCTCAGCTACTCTCTGTATGGGCTCATCCCCTTCAAGCGGCACCTGAGCTGATCAATCTGCGACTCTCTTCTTCCTGTCTTGACAGGAGAGCACATTGTGCTGGGGAGGCATAGGGCAAAGGTGCCAGCGTACCTCCACCTTGGCTGTCATGAAGTCTCCAGGGTAGAAAGACCTCCTACCAGGCAGAAGACGTACACGGAGAGCCATTCCCTCTTTCTGCTTTCAAGACTAAGAGCTAATCACCACATGTCAAGTTGACATCTGTAATTTAGCAAGCTGCTGATACGAGCCTTCGCCGATCAAGGGCGATTTATGGCATCAGAATTTGTTCGTCACAGAGCTTGAGAAATTGATCGAGGTAAGTTTGCATGCTCGCTGGAATTGCTCAGTGCCTTGTCCAGGCAAGCTAAAGAGCTTGTCAATCCCTCGTTTTGCGAAAGTCGTGATAGAGCATTGTATGAATTTGTTTCGCTCGAGTTGGTGCCAAATGTAGCAAATTTGCTCTCCCCTCGCTTTCCCTTTCTACAAATAGGCCACCTCCACAATTACCTTCACCGCCTTCTGGCAGGAAGAGACAGGCAGTTTGTTCTTGAGCTCGGGCAGCAACAGCAAGGGCATGGGGAAGAATTGGGTGTTTTTCACATCGCGCACTATCACAATGAGAGTACCTGAAGTTGTCATGTTTTTGCTGGTTCAACATTCAATTCGTCAGTCCTTAATGTCCTACAGGCTAGCAACTCGGCACTGGAGGCTACGTCCTCAAGCCGAACTTTCATCTAGACAGTCACAAGGCGTTTAAATATTTATGAAGTAGCATCCAAAACCTGTCTTACAACGGTACAAGATACAGCAGAGTCACTTCCCAGCGATTCTATGGTGTGACATCTAGCAGCTACATGGCGCCTATTGGTACAGCTGGTTCGTAATTTTGCGTGCATGAACACTTCACCAGCCACAGCAATGCTGCAGAAGCTTCAACATCAAAACCCAAGACATGGGGCAGCCTTTGTGCATCCTTGATGTACAGCGGCAGCAATCAGGCTGGCTGACTCTGCTCGGGGCTCTGGTGTTGGGCAGAGTCTTTCGCGGCGGTGCTGGGAGCATGGCCGGTAACAGGGCAAGGCAGCCCATACTTGGCACAGGTGGTGTAGATCTTCATCTTGACCCTGTCCACCACAGCGTCCAGGTTGTCGATCGCAGGTCTCGCCCGGATGGTGAACGCCTGCAGGTAGACGGTCCCATCACCGACAATCAGCAATGGGTGGTCCACTACCGCACATGCTGATTGTGAGGTTGGAAGGTAAACGCCTGCCAGTAGACGGTGGCATCGCTCTTCACTGGCCTGATGGCTGCTGAAAAACTCTGGCAGCGCTTGTTGTCAATCCAGAGGTGCTCATGGCATAAAGAGGTCAGAATTGAGGACACCGGCCTTCCTTATCTGGGGTGACCACCCGGGTATGAAAGGTGCCCATCAAAAAGAGAGGAGGCCATGTCTCGCGGCTGATTGAGGGTCGGTTCAGTTGCATTGCACAGCGTGCGTCTATCTCAGGGTCTATCCCCGTGACGTGGCCGCACGCGATTGCTCCCCACCCTCACCCGTAGCCATCGACTTGTCTTTCTGCCTGAATTGGACGGGAGACCGCAGTCATAGCTCGCGCTCTGGGCCTCTGCTTTTTCATCAGGGATCCTAGAACGTTGTGCACCCAAACAGTTGTGCTGGTTTTGGCAGATCTGTGCAAGCTTCCAGCACAACTTCACAACTCCTTTGCTGTATTGCCCTGCGTTCCAGTCTTGAAACCCCCTCCCGCTACTAGGATGGGAAACTTGATTACTGTGCTAAGTGAAGAGCTCCTTAGAACACCGTGTCAAGAGGTGCAGACATTGATAGCTCGGAGGAGGAGGGCAATGCAGAATGGCTCACAAGCGAAGGCAATGGCTCACGGAGAGTTCCTTGCCAGATAGCCAGCTTTTGCCTCATCGATAAAGGCTAGCGAAGCTCACTGAGAGGGAACATATGGGGGGCCTTAAGAGGGCAGAGACATCGATAGTATCAGGGCGCGCAAATGGCTTGTGGAGAAGGGGTACCTCTGGTGTGCCTGCCTTCTCTTCATGGAAGTAGAAGTCGATGACGTATCGAACTTCCTCCCCGCAGCGGTCCACGTACCAGTCATGCCTGTCGAACGGGAGCTGGCCCCCCATCCAGCTGTGCAGCCTTGCTAACGGACTGCATAACACCCAGATTGTTTGTCTGAGAGATTAATCGTGAGCAGATGCATCCCGATCGCCTGATATAGAACACAAGAGAGAAGGATATAGGAAGAGAAGAACGAGTGGAGAAGGAAGTGTTACACTTGCTACATGGATTCACAGGTTCCAGAGAAAATAGGCATTGCACCAGAGAGACGAGACTCACCTAAATGCAAGGGCAAAAATAGACAAAGTGAGAAAAGGCGACCAGGGCAGAGGAATACCTCAGCTCATCAGGCCGTCCGAGGAATCTACGCAACTTGACATTGGGACATCTGTGCAGGGCCTCCCACTGCTGCACTCTGGCCCATGTTATCTCGTTCATTGCTGCAGTGCAGCAGTCACCAGTCAGCGCGGTGGAAGTCATGCAGGTGCTTGCACAGCTCTAGAGGAATGCAAACAGAGAGAATGTGTCATCTGCTGACCGCTCTTTGGTTTCGGATTTCCCTTGAAGATGTGTTACGATGCTGCAAATGATCTGATCTCTGATCTGAGATCTGATGCAAATGAACAGCTATGTGGGTGTGTGTGTATGGTTTTGTGTGTGGTGGGGGGGCTGCTCACAGTTGTGGGCATGCACAACAGCCTCCATGTCATCCTCTGTCACGTCCTCCGCTTTGTTCTTCCTATGAAGAGCTGCAGAACATTGCAGCATGTGTGGAGATTCAAGCATGAGATTCAGGCTTGATACCAGTATTGCATCGCAGATGCAATTCATGATGTTGCCACCATAAACAGAGGTGCTCAAATGCAGGGCAGGACAATTGAGAGCGAATGGAAGGCAGAAAGCACACCGTTGTAGAACATCTGCGGTGAGGGGTACACCCAGGTTGTGTCTGTCCCTCCCTTGGGAATATTCGAAGACGACCGATAGGTGGAGATGTACTTCTTCTGTCCTGCTGTTGGCCGCTGATTGGGCTCTATGGGCATGTTGTTCCTTGGGTCCAGTACAACGGGACATCCATCTGCAGACACGCGGAACTCTAGTGTTCAGCCCTGAGCAACTTTCGTGGAGGTTTTGTGAGATCTTTTCCAGTAGAGCACTAATTGAGCAGTCTGAAGATTCTTCACTGTTCTCATCAGGAGTAAGAGTCTTGGACTACGCTCGGACCATAATCAAGAGAGCTTCTCACTGGAGGCATGTCTTTCCCACAGCGGTGCACACTCTTTTCCAGTGTCTGTGCGATATCGATCTACCTGTATCAATTCGCTGGTTGTAGACATTGTACACCGGCTCCCTGCTGTCAGCAACGACGGGACAACTGCTTGCACTGGTCGATGGGCCGTCATGTGTTTCGGGTGGCTGTACTTCCCGGGAGGAGCTAGCTGAATTGCCCATCCCCCCGAGCTTCTAGACAGCGTTCGTTCAGAATACTTTGTTGCTACACACAGCAGGACCGGTTGGCTTCTTTTGCGCAGTCTCTGTCAGTGGAGACGGCTCACTAAGACGTGTAGATATCTCAGATCCAACCGCCGTTGAAGTTTCAAGTCATCGCTTGGTCTGCAGCAAAGCTATTGGTGTAGTCTGTTGGCAAGGCCAGAGGCTTCTGCTTTTTTGGCAAGGCTGTCAAGTATCCTGGAGGTCCCCATTGATGCCTGTGGGTTTGCATCAAAAGGTGCGATCACGTACTTGCAAGACGCTGATACGACTGCGAAGCATGGTGGCTTGCCAAACATTCGCCTGTGGCCCCCTTGCAAGCGGCTCCTTAGGATGCAGAGGTTACAAAGAGAGACACTGTTACAGAGTGGCGTCGTGCCCGGGGTATCATTTTATGAGAAGCCTTTCGTGGTCGCCAAAGCCCGTGAAGCTTCGAGCTCTCTCCGAGGAAGTGGAGCAGAGCAAGCCATCAGATGACTTTACGTTCAGTGGTCCGTGCGTAGAGCACTTGCAGAGCGAAGGGAGGCCTGTCAGACCTCAGCCAGAGACTTTGAGTGTACATGCCGGGGAAAGGGAAGGACGGCCGAGAGTAGCAGATTCTTTGACCACCCCCATCGTCCAGACGGCGACATACTCCTTCAAGTGAGCTGCAGTGACTTACATTGACCTCGACAATGATCTACATTGCTTTTAAAGCTCCACCTCATAACCAAATGAAATTTGTTCATGTTTGTGCTGCAGTTACTGGTACAAGGTTGCCAGTCCCCTTTTTAAACAAGCTTGCTTGTTGTACTGACCCTTGTTTACCTCTTCATGCTCCCAACGGCCATTCAGATTTGGAGACGCCCCCCTCTGCCGACTTAGCCTTCATATTCATATCACACGCCCCAAAACTGCTACTCAGACTTACTTCGTCAATGATGTGCCAACTCAATAATTCTGTGAACTTTCGCCTTCAGGGACACGGAAGAGCTCATAGCCTACCAGGAGGGCCGCTACGGCTCGTACGAGTATGGGCGGTATGGCAACCCCACCACGCGAACCCTGGAGGAGAAGATCCGCGTTCTGGAGGGCGCTGAGGACTGCCTGGTGTCTTCTAGCGGCATGAACTCTGCCACCACCATGCTTCTGGCGCTGGTGCCTGCCGGGGGGCACATAGTGACCACCACTGACTGCTACAGGCGCACTCGCCAATTCATCCAGACGGTGAGTTTGCAATCCTGTGTTCTCTGTCTTCCTCTCCATGGTTGATTGTGAACAATGTTGAATGAGATACCATCTAAATTTGGGATGGACTGCGGGTAAGGGTAGAAGGGCTGTGAGGAGTAGGAGAGGGAGGCAGGGGTGGGGGCAGGCCAAAGTGAAAGTGCACTCGCTAGATTTTCACAACTCCCATCGGAATCAGCCCCAGTCAATTCTTGAATCAGCAGGAAGTGTCGTTGAAACCTGCGGCAATATGGCAGCGGGATTGTGGAGCTTTGGAGTCCTTAAGGCACTGTGATACTTTCATGTAGCTTAGATTATTACGAAGCTGCTATCTCCCCATGCAGGTGCTTCCCAAGATGGGCATCACAGCCACAGTAATCGACCCAGCAGACATGGGGGCTTTGGAAAGGGTGCTGGAGGAAAGGACGGTGTCCCTGTTCTTCTCCGAAAGCCCCACCAACCCCTACCTGCGATGTGTGGACGTCAGGTGATCCCACCTCCACTAGGCAACTTCTCCTCGGCTTGAGGCTGCAGGGGTCTTGCGATGTGCTGGTGATATCTGGAAATCCGCTTTGCCATTTTTTGTGAAAGGCACTAGCTGAAAGCACCCAAATGCGTCTTGATCTAAGCTGTGCCAAGCAGCATGCATCATAGAGAATCCCTGGGGAAGGTTCACAACAAGAACAAGTCAAATTGGTTGTGGCCATAGAGAGGGGTGGAGTGCAAGCGCGGCCTTGCATTGCCATTGGTTAGGCGCAGAGAGGAGCCCTGAAGCTGTTTGCTTTCAAGATGGTCTGGTGAATACCTGGCGGTTGTGCAAGCCTGGCCCTGTGCCATGCTCAGGAAGCCATGCTTTGCATCGATGGCAAAACCCATTGGTGAACCATTCTGCTGAGCGCAAAGCGCAGCAGAGATGCCCCGCTCTTCTCCCCCTCCACCTGAGACATCTGGATGCATGCAGGCGAATCGCGAGCCTGTGTCACGCCCAGGGAGCCATAGTGTGCATCGACAGCACATTCGCCACGCCCATCAACCAGCGGGCCATTGAGTTTGGGGCGGACCTTGTCATCCATTCAGCCACCAAATACCTTGGGGGCCACAATGATGTCTTGGCAGGCGTGTCCCTTTGCCCCCCCCCCCCCCCCCCC